>CM014277.1:4430671-4459454 GCA_004135705.1 Alloteropsis semialata | reverse complement strand
TCAAAGAACTTTTTTGAGAGTCAGGGTCATCAACGACATTGTCCAGTTCGGTGTCTTCATGAACAGTGACGAAATTCATGCCTGGGAGGTGAACGAAAAGTCTTTCTACAGCTGGAAACTTACCATGAATCTCAAATCCAAGCAGCCTCCAGACTGCTTCGCAGCTGGAAAGATACCTGGACCTGATGTAGTCTGCGATCTCATCTACACCATCATCTGAAGGTTGACTATTGTTATTTTCAACAGGCTGGGTAAGTGATGTGGATGGCTGACTTGTGGACTGTGTATCAGAAACAGGCTGTTTTTTTGGAGAATTTAACCTTTGCGCAGTCAAAGCCCTTGTTGACATACTTAAAGAGATATTTTATGAGATATGTTCTATTGCAAGCCTCGACGTTTATGTGGGCTTGATATTTTTTAAGAGCAAAAAGATTATGTGGAACCACCCAACGGTTATCCAGCTGAACATTGTTCTTCCAAACAACAGAACCGTTGTCTCTACGTCTGTAGAGAGGGTACCCATCATGGTCAAAAGATGTTTCGTTCTGGAACGGCTTAGGATATCGTTTAGTGCAAAGACCATCCCTCATGCATGGGCTGTTTGGGTTAGCTGGACCGCAGGGCCCGTGCATCATAAATTCTTGAACCAAGGAAAAGCCTAAGGGGTCCTCCTTAGGATCAGGCAATTCTGCAGATATGTACTTGTCGACTTCAGCAGCAGAGGGTTCTCGGTCGGTATTAGACTGCCACACTAATATGTGAGAATGCGGAAGTCCATGTTTTTGGAATTCATTTGTATGGGCAACTACAAAAAAGGTAGGAAGAACACATATATGGAGGATATATTTTTTATGTGGTGAACCCAAAAAATACGGCCTTCTTTGATGTCTTCAAGGTATTCCTCAAGTTTCATGTGGAATACCCGGACCACCATATCAGCTCTATCAGTCGGTTTCTGGCCTGGTTCAAAACGGATGGCCTCCACAATTTCAGGCCACTTTGAATTGCAAGTGAAGGTAGTAAATTTATGTGGTGGTCCATACACACAACAAATAGCCATGCAATCGTGGTAGTTTTGTTGCATATATCTGTTAGCACAGAGTAGAGGAGTGGAGAATTGAGAGAAGGGAGAGGAAGAATTCGGGGATCAAGCCTGATCAACGAGATCAGCTTGGGAAATCAGAATACTTGTTCATACATGTTCATGAGTCTTTCCTCTCTGCTCTCCGATCTCTTATACACGCACGCACGCAGGCGTGGAACAGAAGGAAACGGCGTACAGCTAATGCCACATTGGGCCCACGTATTTAGGATTCGGCCCATGAGTCCGGGAGCTCTTCCTTGGCCCAACTCCATCAGTACTGGCCCGTGTCGTAGATGTAACATCCCCTCCCCCTTTAGCTCCTGCTTGACCCCAAGCAGGTGCATGAGGAAACAGCTGAAACAAAGCTTCCAAGTCCTCCCAAGTAGCCAATTCTTGAGACATACCGGACCATTTGATCAAGCCTTGTTCAACGGTCGCCGCTCCACGAGCCACCAAGCGGCGCTGCAGCACTTGCTCTGGAACTTGATGACGATCCAGCGAAGGTAGAGAAGGAGATACAGCTTCAGACATTGGAACTGCTTGCTTGAGCTGGGACACATGAAAGACAGGATGAATTTGTGAAGTAGTAGGCAACTCCAGTTTGTAAGCCACAGTCCCAATCTTGCTCAGAATCTTGAAGGGTCCAAAATACTTAAAGGCAAGCTTCTGGTTGGAACGATGTGCCAAGGATGATTGCACATAAGGTTGGAGCTTCACATATACCCAAGTGTCAACAGAAAACTCACGCTCAGAGCGATTTTTGTCGGCTTGATGCTTCATGCGTGCACGCGCACGACAGAGATGCTGATGAACCAAGTCTTTCATGAGTTCCTTGTCTTGCAGCCACGAGTTCAAGTCAGTGTTGGCACATGGAAGTGAAGTGTCCACGCCCAAACTCCTGGGTGTATAACCATACAGAGCCTCAAAGGGAGATCTTCCCAAAGCAGAATGAAAGCTGGTGTTATACCAATACCCTGCCAAAGGAATCCAATTGGTCCAGCGAGTCGGACAAGCATGGACAAAGCAGCGTAGAAAAGTTTCCATACATTGATTGACACGCTCCGTTTGGCCATCTGATTGAGGATGATAAGCAGAACTCATTGCCAATTCCACCTTGGCCAACTTGAACAATTCTTGCCAGAATAAACTGGTGAAAATCTTGTCACGATCAGACACGATGGAAGAAGGCATACCATGGAGGCGATAAACCTCAGTAAGAAATACCCGGGCAACAGATTGAGCAGTATAAGGATGGCTCAAAGGGATAAAGTGACTGAACTTGGAAAATCTGTCAACAACTACCAGTATCACACTCTTTCCCGCAGATAACGGCAACCCTTCAACAAAATCCATGGAAATAAGTTGCCAAGCAGATGTAGGAGTAGCAAGAGGCTGTAGCAGTCCTGGATATTTGGATCTGTCTGGCTTTGCTTGCTGGCAAGTTGGACAAGACGATACAAACTGAGAAACATCAGCTTTCAATCCAGGCCAGTAGAACAGTTGTTTGACTCGTCTGTGAGTGACAGGAATGCCGGAATGTCCTCCGAGGGCAGAAGAATGCAGTGCAGACAAAACCTTGAGCTGCAACTCACGACTAGAAGCAAGCCAAATTCTGTTTTTGTACCTCAAAACACCATTCACCAATGAAAAATGAGGAATAGCAGCTGCATCTAAGGATAATTTGGAAAGCAACTCTTGAGCCTTATCACTAGTCAAATAGCTCTGCTGAAGTGCTTCAAGCCAGACTGGAGCAATAGTAGAGACAGAATGGAGACTAGCAGAAGACTGAGGTAAATGAGATCTTCTGGAGAGTGCATCAGCCACAGTGTTGTCCGTACCTTTCTTATAAATCACCTTGTACTGTAACCCCAAAAGTTTAGTGAACACTTTCTGTTGCCAGAAAGTATTGAGGCGCTGCTCATTGAGATGAATTAGAGCCTTCTGATCCGTGTAAATGATAAACTCACCAATCTGTAAATAGTGTCTCCATTGCTCTATTGCTAATAGAATAGCTAGGTACTCTTTTTCATAGGTGGATAGGCCTTGAGTTTTTGGACCCAAAGGCTTGCTAATGAAGGCCAATGGATGTCCAGCTTGTAACAAAACAGCACCAACCCCAGAAGCACAAGCATCAGTTTCTATACTAAAGGGTTTGGAGAAGTCAGGAACTGCCAACACAGGAGCAGAGCTAAGGGCAGTTTTCAGTTGGAAAGCAAGGTCATGTTCACTAGTCCACACAAACAGCACAGATTTCTTTAATAAATTGGTCAATGGCTTGGCAATGACAGCATAATGTTTGACAAATCTTCTATAATATCCAGAGAGGCCCAAGAAACTCCTTAACTCCTTCACATTGACAGGTATAGGCCACTGAACAATAGCTTCAATCTTAGCAGGGTCAGTAGCAACTCCAGATGCAGAAATGACATGACCCAAGTACTTAATGCTGTTCTGTGCAAAGGAACATTTTGAAAGCTTAACTTGCCAATGATCCTGTTGAAGAAGAAGGAAAACTGCCCTTAAGTGTTCTAAGTGTTCTTGATATGAGGCACTGTAAACAAGAATATCATCAAAGAACACTAACACACATTTGCGAAGTAAGGGTGAAAGGGTGGTATTCATGGCCCCTTGAAATGTGCCAGGCGCTCCACAAAGGCCAAAAGCCACAACTCGAAACTCAAAATGCCCATGATGAGTTTGAAATGCTGTTTTGTGCTCCTCTCCTGATTTCAGCCGGATCTGATGATAACCAGAAGCGAGATCCAAAGTGGAAAACCATTGAGCAGATGCTAATTCATCCATTAACTGATCAAAAACAGGAATGGGGTATTTGCTCTTAATTGTCAAGGCATTCAAGTATCTATAGTCCACACAAAAACGCCAAGTGCCGTCTTTCTTCTTGACCAAGAGAACAGGTGAAGAAAATTCACTCATGCTAGGTTGAATGAGACCCTTGGCAAGCATGTCAGCCACCTGTGTCTCAATCTCATCCTTCAACATAGGTGGGTACCTGTAGGCTCTCACTTGCACAGGTTTAGCTCCAGCTACTAGAGGAATCTCATGGTCACAGGACCTGGCAGGAGGTAGAGAAGCAACAGGAGCAAACACTGCCTCAAATTCAGAAAGGAGCTGCTGAATTTCTGAGGGTAGGGTAGTTTGTGACTGCTGCTCGTTCTGGGACAGTGACATTAGTTGAATCACCATCATTTCAGGCAACTCAGAAACAATACCCTGAATGCAAACTGTAGCTCCTTGGTAAGGTATTTTCATCCATTTGTGAGCCCAATGTATTTGCATAGGACTGAATTCCTCTAGCCAATTCATCCCAATTATCAGATCATAAGAAGAAATTGGTAAAACTTGCATATCTGTTGAAAAGTTATACCCACTGACAGACCAAGGAGCAGAAGGTAGAAATGAAGAACACTGAAGAATACCCCCATTAGCAACTTTGACAGTGATAGGAGTAGACAATTTCTGACAGCCACCCAACCTACTAGCCACAGCTTCACTAAGAAAGGTGTGAGAACTACCTGAATCCAGCAGAATAAGAACATCTTCAGAAAGGAGTTTTCCCCTGAATTGCATTGTTCTTGGTCCAGACTTGCCACTGACAGCCTCTTTGGAGATGGCCATGAACACTTGTTCCTCCTCAGATTCAGTTGGCTGGTCAGCAGTATCTTGATAGTCACCCAAAAGAGACAGAAGCTCCTCCACAACATGCAGCTGAACAGTAGAGGCACACTTATGATCACGGTGCCATTTCTCAGCACAACGAATGCACAAACCTTTTGCCCTTCTATAGGAACGCAGTGCAGCCAATTTCTCATCTGAAGACCCCACAGATTCAGTGATCTTACGTTCTTCAGTTGATGTCGGGATCAATTGCTTCTCAGTGCGAGGAGGAGTTGGTAATGGAAATGATGTCTTGGGCAGTGATTTCATCATATATCCCACATCTGGCTTCTTAGTTTCACGCTTTCGAGAAGAGTCACCCACTTCTTCCTGCAATAGAGCAAGACGGCTAGCAGTATCCAAGTCGACAGGTCGTTGCACAAGAACAACTGATTTAATGTCATCCCTCAACCCATCAATGAATCTCATGGTAAAGTAAATAGGATCGGTCATGTGACCATAAGCAATGAGCTGGTCAACAAGTTCAGCAAATTTTTCCACATACTCCGAAACAGAACCGGTTTGCCGAATGTGAAACAGTTGGCGAATGAGCAATTCATGCTGTTCCTTACCGAACCTATCAGCTAGCATATTAGAAAACTCAAGCCAACTACAAGTTTTGAGACGGTGTTCTACAGATTGCAACCAACGCCCAGCAGCCTTTTCAAAGAACATAGTAGCTATAGGGATCCATAATTGACTATCAACAGCATACATGGCAAAGTACTTCTCACAACGGGAGATCCAGAGTTTAGGGTTGTCTCCCTCAAACACAGGAAAGTTCAACTTAGGCAAACGACCTAGAGGGCTTGGGAAATGTGAACCACTACCAGGAGGCACAACAGATCTAGGGAGCGGTGAAGAAGGCTTGAAAGGAGGAGGAGGCAATGGACGCATACCCTTGACCGGGGGAGGGAGAAGAGTCGTAACAGACCCAAATCCATCACCCCGGTGGTGTTCATCGAAGTGGTGCCCGTTGGGCCCGTCGGCGGAAATTCCGGCAGATGGGCGCCGGCCAGCCGACTCAGCAGGCGCGATCAGACCAGGGGAAGCCGATGCGCCCGCAAGCACGGCTCGATCCCAGTGCTTGGCGAGCTTCTTCACCTCCAACTTGATGTCATCAATCGCACCATCAACCTCCGGGCGCCAGTCCTCCATCGCCGCCGCCGCCGACTCCAGCTTGGAGACGCGGCTGTCCTTGCGAGATTCAAAGTCGGAAAAGCGCTGCTCCCACTTGAGGTCGGAGTCACTGATGCGCTTGTCGAGCATCTTCTGGAACTCGTCGAGCAGCAGCTTGGACTCCGGATTCATCGCGCCGTGCTTCTTCTGCAATCTTGTGAAGTGTTCGTGGAGGGGAAACGGATCCAGGATGGTAGTCTCTGATACCAGATGTTAGCACAGAGTAGAGGAGTGGAGAATTGAGAGAAGGGAGAGGAAGAATTCGGGGATCAAGCCTGATCAACGAGATCAGCTTGGGAAATCAGAATACTTGTTCATACATGTTCATGAGTCTTTCCTCTCTGCTCTCCGATCTCTTATACACGCACGCACGCAGGCGTGGAACAGAAGGAAACGGCGTACAGCTAATGCCACATTGGGCCCACGTATTTAGGATTCGGCCCATGAGTCCGGGAGCTCTTCCTTGGCCCAACTCCATCAGTACTGGCCCGTGTCGTAGATGTAACAATATCTTCTGCCGCCGATATGCGAGGCCAGCAACATTTTCTTTACGCCCACATCTTTGCCAGTGCTGGCTCCATGGCATACTGCATCTGATATCCCTTGGTATGTCTCACATCTAAGCATGTCTTGGTTGAACATGAAGAAACTTAATCTGTTAGCCTCTACACAAGAGTATGAGTTGACCTGAAATTGCTGTGACAATCTTCCGTAGCAGAGCGCAGGGTTGGGCTGCTCTCTACGATAATGCATCTCATATGCATAGTATTCCAACATGGAGACATTCTCTCTTCCTAAAGGCTTCCCATCAATCTCTTTTAGTTTGATCCCAGGATGGAACCCAACATCTCCATGAGGGAAAAGAAGAGGATATTGGAGTGACATCAGTGCTGGGTGGATAGGAGAGATGTGTTTAAACTTGGACATACGGGACTCAACAATAATATCGAAAGATGAAACATTTGGAGTGAGACCGCCAATAAGCAAGCCGGCCAGCTCTGATGAAGCGGGCAACAAATATCTATCTCCATGATTGTCCACGGTGCCAAGCAATCTGATGGATACTTCAGGTGTAGTAGGTGAAAGGAGTCTGTCTCTGGCCATTCTAAACTGCTTGACTAAAGGATTGCAACGATCCAACATTGTAATGAGATCAGCAACGATGGTGGGCTCTGGCTGGTCGTGTCCTTCAGACGATACAATCGCCAGCCTATTATGCACCTCATTGGCAGTGTCATATATATATAGCTGGGCATACTCTGGTCTTCTTCCCGATGGAGGAATAAGAGATCCGATTCGATGGTGAACCACACCATTGATTCGAAATACATAAGGACCATGCCCGGTGTTGATAGAAGTGTCAACATGGACGCCTAGAGACGTGAACGCAAACAATGAATTATATTGCCTGATGAGCCGCATAAATCTGTTAGAGCAGGTCCCTTCGTTGAAACTAACTAACTCCTGAAGCGGAGAAGGAAACGGCTTGTGGGCAGGCAATGACACACATCCTAACCGACAGCACTGACTGTAAACAACGTTAGACCGATTACTGCGTCCTTTGAGCCTTTCATCATACCAGAAAACAGCACAACAATGTTGACAGACATAATCAGGCCTGCCGTAGTACGAACGTTGGGCATATCTAGCTGACCTCAAAGGGACCCACAAACAAAAACGGGAGAACGAATGAGGAAACAAACAAAATACACAGGAAAACATCTCAAAGCAGTACACATGCGGTTAGCATGGTGTACCTTTCAACATGTCAATATATTCTATAGGAAATGACCTGGCAGTTTCCACATAAGGAGCACGGCATATTCGGTCTACAAAAAAATAGTCAAGGAATGGAGCAGCATAAAATCAATTGGAATAGGGAAAAAAGGAAACACAGGCAGACCTTGAATCGCCAAGGCCTTAATCTTGTTACGTTTCATACGTGTAGCACGATTCTTGGTAGCCTCAGTTGTAGTTAGCAAAGGCAAGAAATGATCACCTGTACCGAAACTAACTCAATTTTTGTGCCGGCAACGGGTCATGGAAAGACGATACCGATATTTTTTTTACGAAAAAAATTAGAAAAAAGGATACTAACGTACGACACGACGCCATGGAAACTTTGGAGGTGGGCTGTGACGCTGCAACGAAGACTGATGAACCGATAAAAGGGACCGGCAAGCCTGAGGGACTGAATTGTGGCAGCGTCGTGACAACTTAGGCATAGACGAAGAGGACGCACGATCACTACTCCCGTGCATGTGTACAGGCACGCGTGCGCCCCTGGGACTTTTAGCAGGCATGCTAGAAACGTTGTGGACCAAAAATCAGCAGGAAATTACAGACAATACGACGCTGCTCATGACACAAATAGAGAAACCCTTAAATACCAGATAAACAAACCTAGATTTTAATGCTTGACGAACAGAGCGATCCAAATTGCAATCAACAAATCTATCTAATGAAAGGCACACACACGTAGCAAGGTACGTAACATACAGGCAAACATGGAAGCACAGACACACACATACTCACGCCAATCAGGCGTAACAGAATAATAAAACGCACCACCTGTGCAACTAAGCAGAAGATAGTCGTATAAGAAGGCAGGCCCATCGAAAAAAAATACACAGGCCAAGCAATGTAGGTGCGCACATAATTAGGAGACATAATGTCACTCGGATTGAGAACGATGACACAGGCCAAAAATAAAAGGCAGGAAATAAGTAAAGAGCAAAAGGCCTAACCTGGCATGAAGCTGGCAGCCACCGTCGCAGGCAAGAGGTCAGCAAACGTCGCAGCCCAATCGCAGACCCTAGCAAAAGAAGCACAAAAAGGCACCAATGAACGGCAGTATACATGAGGCAAAATAGAACGCGGATACATGAACAGGCAGGCCAACAAAGTAGGAACAGATCCATACTTTCCCACGAAAGAAGACACCGGCAGGGACAGCAACAGCAGCAGAACTCAATGTAGACAGCTGTCGTAGGCACATCCAGCGTTCACATTTCCCGGCAAGAAAGACGCCCCCGAGGATCGCAAATCATATTGGAATCCACAAAAACGAAGTGGCAACGAGGAAAAACTCAGCACAGTACACCAATGGCAATGAATCTAAATGAATAATACAGCGGGACGTATATGGTAACAGAGGAGAACCGAATCCTGACCTGAAGAGGAAAGAGAGACCAATCTCGCCGTCACAGCGCAACACCCTAAAACGGAGAGGGAACTCAACGGCGCCACGGCAGGTCAGACGAACAACAGGCCCGAGCTGTGGAACGAATCATGACGACGCATGAACAGAAGCGTGCACCAGAGGAATAACGAAGCGTAAACAGTATACAGGGCAAATCTGCAGTAGAGAAAGGCGGAGGTACCAAGAACCACGCCGGCAATGTCCCGCGGCGCACGGAAGCGAAACACTGCGCTCGATTTGGCGAGGCAGCGGCTCCGCACCGCGGGTGGGACGGCCTTGGGCACCCCTCCCCCCACCGGAGCCGAACTGGAAGGGCCGCGTCGAGAGCCCAAGATTGGATCCCCCGAAAGCGAAGCAGGTGTTCAGCCTGAGGAAGACATGGAGCGCGCGCCGGCGGCGACCGACCTCCACCGCCCGTAAGGTCCAGCGCGGGGCGGGGTAGAGCGCAGCGGGCAAAGCAGGGCGAGCAGCGGCGACGCAACCGAGCGTAGACAGGCGGCGGCTGAATGGAAGCGACGGGTCCGACGGTAGGAACCCTAGGAAAGTCCTGGGAGATAACGCCGAGCGAGTGCCATGGGCCAACTCTGAACACTCCGTTTTCACCAGCGCACACTGGGCCGTAACCGGCCGAAAGCAGCTCTGGGCCCAAAAACGAAAGCACGCGGCCCATAAAAAAAAACAGCATGTACAGTACCACGTCGCCTCCGCAGCCGCGGATTTCACCAGCGATAGGGACTTATTATAATATAACTATAACTATAACTATAACTATAACTACTATATATACTATATAACTATATGCCCAACTAAACTTTTCAGGTGCTGTGGATGCCCTACCCAAAGCATTCAGCTTCTTTTCCGGTCAGTGACTAGGGCATCATCCACCAACTTGAGCACGGTGCAAGCATAAAATAAAATCCTATAAAAGCACACACTTTTCCTCTAGCAAAACGCGGTAACAAGATTTACTGTCGACGGAAAACGACCAGATGCAGATGCACGCTGAATCGTCGCCTGTCACGACTCATGAGTGTGCAAAGCATTCACACTGATTTGTTCAGGATGGCGCAAGCAAAGTCGAGATCATTATTTGGTCAAGCAATGACGCTAGTTAGTGCTCGGCGTTGTAGGCTAGGCCCTTTGTTGGCTAAGCTGGGGCGGAGCCACGAGGGGGGCTGAGGGGGCTCCAGCGCGCCACACCCCCCCCACCACACACGCACACATTCATGTATTAATGGAGAAAAATGGGAGGAGAAAGTAGAAGAGAAAGAAGATGAAGAAAATAGAGAATATAATAGGAAGAAAAGGGCTCAACCCCCCTAACGTTTATTCCTGCATTCACCACTGCTGTTCCCGTACAAAGATTACAAACAACTAATTAGTGCGATAACATTTTTTTCTTAGCTCTTGTGTGATTGTTGGAATGGCATGTTGGACATATGCAAACATATTTTAATTCAAGGCATATTCTGTATGCAATTGTTACTTCTATGTAAAGCAAATAAACAGGCATAAATCTAAACAACGAGAACATCATAGATATAGCTAGCAGATATGTAACAAACATCATCAAACAACCTGTTGCACTATCACCCATCTATGGACTTACAAAATAGCGTTCCGTCCTCGTGTAGACTCGATGTAGAGGCAGCGCGGAACGAAGACGATCAGCTTCGAGCGGTCGCGCAGTTGCGCTGCGCAGAAACCTTATTGCCGCCCCTCGTGCAGGCTTCACGATGGCAAGGGTTCGGAGATACCGCTCCTTTCCTTCTTAATGCACACCAAGAAGAAGAGCCGACGAGATCCGACAGCTCAGCACCACAGCACACTTCTCCCGGAATCAGAGATGAAGTTTAGAAAGAAATCGTGGGGATTTTCTCGTATATGTTGCCTGGACGTCTTCAGGTCCTCTTATAGAGAAATTGGCAGCCCACTGCTGACCATTTCATCTATAATGATATCCCATTAATTGGCGATAGTAACCGCCCACTTAATTCGAGATTAAGGCATTAACTGCGTACTTAACCGGCAAAAGGTTTACATGAACTTGACTTGGCTGCTTGCTACATCGCAAGTCACAAGTCATGCGTTCATTTACGCGAAAAGAACGCGAATACGTGCGTGCGCGCGCATGTGTAACCTTAGCCCCATTCTCTCTTTATGTTCAGACTAGTGAGAGAGCTCTCGTATTTAAGTTGGCATACACCAACTCAAACCAACAGTATGAGACAACTCTATGCCATGTACTCTTGCTTTGGGATTCTATAAATGGGCCTCTCCATGGGCCTATTTTCCAACGTGACAAACTCTAGTAGTTGTTGGACCTGTTTTAGCCCAGTCCAGTGCCGAAGCCCAACGACATCGTCCCCCACCTCCCGTTCCTCCTCCATGTCCAAACACACGCGCCCCTCGGCACAGCGTGCTGGTCCGGCCTGACAAGAAACAGGCCGGCCCGACAAGAAACAGGCCGGCCCAACGAGGTACGGTGGGCTGACCCGAAGCACGTTGGGGGCCCAACATTCTGGCATATATAGCTATGGCCAGGACGTGGCTAGTCGGTGCCCCCTTCCCCCCAACCTTAGCCCCCATTTATTTCGTCTCCTCGCCTCGCCCTCTCTGCCTCCGGCCGCCACTCCGACTCATTGCCTCTGCTCGCCTCCTCGCCTCGTTCTTGCAGATCCAGCACCTCCACACCTTCCCCTCCATCTCTGTGGCCGGATCTACGCCACGTCGACGACGAACCCCTCCCCCTCCTCGCCTCGCCGCCTCCTCTCGCCTCGCTCTCACAGATCCATCGCCTCCACAGTCCACACCTTCCCCTCCCTCTTCAATGGCCGGATCTACGCCGACGACTGTGGCCTGAGGCTCTTCGGCCCGTCCGCCTCTCCCTCTCCAAACCCTAGTCTCTCCCTCTGGCAGATCCCCTCCTAGATCCGTCTTCCTCCCTTTCTGGTGGCTGGATCTAGGCCACCATAGGCCGCTTGCCAGGTACCATGGGATAAGAGCCTTCGGGTCTGTGCCCGTGCCCCAGGTCAGACCCGTGGTACAGCACGACACGGCACAGAACTGTTGCTATGCCGCATCGTGCTCGTGCCGTGTCGTGCCAGGCGGCACGTTTGGCCTAGCCATGCCATGGCAGCCCTCCCCTCGATCAGAGTTGCAGAAGGGAGAATATGATGGACGATGGATCGAGCAGAGTTGCATCGCGCACGCCATTTGACTGGCTCTAGGACCCGGCTTTCCAAATGTTCTGCTAACTCACTGCAATTGGAGTTTAACACGGAGAGCATTTCATGCGCGCGGCAGTCAGGCCTTTGGTTAACACGTACGAATAGAGTACTTGTTGTTTGAAGGATTTCATGCGAGCTGAGTTGTATGAACAAAGGTGCTTGCTTGTTCACTGTCGATAGCCGGACAGGTAGCAGATTCTTGTTCGTCTTGTCCACCAAAGCCGCGTACGCATAATGACAGCCAGTCCGAGGGATATTTACATATTTGCCACTCTTACGGTTGGCACTCCTTCAGTTGCCACTCTTATAATGGCTCCTATATTTTTGCCACTCTCTTTTAGACGTTGCTACATATCCGCCATTGTTGATGATGTGGCATGCCACGTCTGTTGTCCAGCTCCTCTCCAATATGGCACAGGGATGTAAAAAGACCTTTTTGCCCTTGTTTCACCCACCTTAGCCATTTGCTCCCCTCTTTCCTGCGAGTGACATGTGGGACCCACGAATCAGGTTCATCTTCAACCTCTCGCTGCCCTCTTCTCCAACTTGCTGTGCACGCGTGACGAGGGTCTGGATTAGGGGTACCCAATCAAACCCTTAACCCGGGTCCTCACGATAATCCACCCCTCAAAAGCAAAAACCGAAGAACCAAATCAAAGCAGATTCTCCATACCCCAACAGCTCGGAGGCCGCCCGATGAGTCTCCGATTCGCCCGAGGAGTTCTCCGCCTCCGAGAGGTTCCCCGATTCGCCCGAGGAGTTCTCCGCCTCCACTCGGACAAGACAGGCCTCCACTCGGACAAGACAGGCCGCCCCGGGCTAACAGCCCGGACGACTACTCCGCCGACTCGGGACACGCAGACGCCGGGAACCTCAACGACTGCGACGGCTTCCCGGCATTCACCGCCCGAGTAAGGTCCATTAGAATGCCTGCTAACTTCAAACCTACAGGCATAGAGAAATATGACGGGAAGGCGGACCCGACGCTGTGGCTCCGGACGTACAGCATCGCCATCCGCGCAGTCAACGGCGACCACGACTCCATGTGCGCCTACTTCCCCGTCGCCATGACCAAGGTGGGGCTAACCTGGCTTCATAGCCTTGAGCCCGACTCCATCGACAGCTGGGGGACCCTCTGTGACAAGTTCAAAAGCTACTTCCAGGGGAGCTCCATCCGACCAGGCACCGCCTGGGACTTGGGCAAGGTGAAGCAGAACCGCGGGGAAAGCCTCCGCGACTACACCGACCGGTACATGGAGAACCGGAACCTAGTTCCCGGCTGCTCCGAGTCCGAGATCATCAGCTACTTCCTGTCGGGGGTAGACCCCCAGGGGTACCCAGCAGGCGGATTGGCCCAACCATCAAAGGGCGGCCCAATCCGAGTACATCTGGATCGGTTTGTCGGACTAGGTGGCCCACCAGTCGGAAGGCCCACCAGTCGGGCGAACCGGATGGGCGCGACAACGCGCGCGGCAAGGAAAGCACACGGCGTATCCCGCAAGAAGATCGGAGATCAAGATAGACTAGTCGGAATTGTAGGGAAAGATATCTGTAATCGTTATGGGATCAAATCCTTGTATTCCGGGTAGGTTACGATCTCTGGCCGACTTGTAACTCAAGGCAGCCGGACTATATAAGGCGCCCTGAGACCCCCCTCCAGAGCACGAAAAAACTACAACCTCTACAACCCTAGGACAGAACCCAACTACGGAGATCCTTCAGGAACTTCATACACAGCAATACAATCGCCGCCAACACAGGACGTAGGGTGTTACGTCATCTCGACGGCCCGAACCTGTTCAATCCTTGCGTCTTGTGTTACCATCGACTTCTGATCCTCGATCTGTCCCTCGACAAATCAACCACGTAGGCTACCCTGTGTGGACTGCCGGGTCCAAACAGAGATTGAAGGCGCAAAATCAGAGGATGTCGCTTGGCTGAGGTTTCAGCCAGTACAAGTACCTCCAGAGATTGAAGTGGGGAGAAATACCTAAGTACGCCTCACAGAGGTGGATGAAGATTGAGATGGCCATGATCGAGTTGGGGTTGAGGTTGATCGCCTCGATCCCGTAGTAGTGCAACAGCCCGCGGAAGAATGCCCCCGTGGGCAAACCAAGCCCCGCCTCGAAGAAGGGCTTGAAGAGGACCAACTCGCCGGAGTTCTCCGACGGGAATACCTCCCCCGCGCTCGGCCGCCATTCCGCCACGGCCTGAGGCGGCAGGACGCTCCGCTCCACCATCTCCTCCAACGCCTCCGTTGTCACCTTCCCCCGCGTCCACGCGAGGACAGGGGAAGGGATCTTGTCAGTCTTCGGGACGGCGCCGGCAGCAAACTTCTTCCTCCCCGCCATGGATCACTACGGCGGGGAGGAAGAAGTTTGCTGCCGGCGCTGTCCCGAAGACTGACAAGATCCCTTCCCCTGTCCTTGCGTGGACGCGGGGGAAGGTGACAACGGAGGCGTTGGAGGAGATGGTGGAGCGGAGCGTCCTGCCGCCTCAGGCCGTGGCGGAATGGCGGCCGAGCGCGGGGGAGGTATTCCCGTCGGAGAATTCCGGCGAGTTGGTCCTCTTCAAGCCCTTCTTCGAGGCGGGGCTTGGTTTGCCCACGGGGGCGTTCTTCCGCGGGCTTCTGCACTACTACGGGATCGAGGCGATCAACCTCAACCCCAACTCGATCATGGCCATCTCAATCTTCATCCACCTCTGTGAGGCGTACTTAGGTATTTCTCCCCACTTCAATCTCTGGAGGTACTTGTACTGGCTGAAACCTCAGCCAAGCGAGGAAAAGATGGTGGTGGTCGGAGGAGCCGGCTTCATGCTTCGTCAGGGGCGGAAGGACGACTACTTCGACATCGCCCTTAACACCTCCAACAAAGGGTGGAAGGCCGAGTGGTTTTACGTCGGGAACCACGCGCCGGCGATCCCGTGCCACACCGGCGAGCGGCCAAAGGTCCAAGACTGCTGGAACGAGCTTCCAGACGCCTCGGAGATGGACCAGGTGGAGGAGCTCCTCGAGTTGATCAAGGAGTTGAAGGCTCAAGGCCTGACAGCAGTCGGCATCGCCTGCAACTTCAGCAGGCGGTTGGTCCAACCCATTCAGGAGCGGAAGCACCCGGGCTTCGAGTACTCGGGGCGAGACGACCCCACTCGGGCTGCTAACCGCACCGTGGGGAAGGAGGAGATGAAGGAGCGGGTCGGCGGCTTCTTCCTCGGCCGTGTGTCGGAGAAGGGGCAGCCGCGCCCTTTTTCTTTGAAGAGGCCTCCACCACCGGTGAGTTTCCTTTCCGAGTCCTTTTGAGTGTTTTCTCTTGACATGATTTCTTGTTTCGTCCGTTGGACGTTCTGATTTTGCGCCTTTTCTTGCGCAGGATCGAGATTGATTTGTCGAGGTGGATGTCGCTTGGCTGAGGTTTCAGCCAGTACAAGTACCTCCAGAGATTGAAGTGGGGAGAAATACCTAAGTACGCCTCACAGAGGTGGATGAAGATTGAGATGGCCATGATCGAGTTGGGGTTGAGGTTGATCGCCTCGATCCCGTAGTAGTGCAACAGCCCGCGGAAGAATGCCCCCGTGGGCAAACCAAGCCCCGCCTCGAAGAAGGGCTTGAAGAGGACCAACTCGCCGGAGTTCTCCGACGGGAATACCTCCCCCGCGCTCGGCCGCCATTCCGCCACGGCCTGAGGCGGCAGGACGCTCCGCTCCACCATCTCCTCCAACGCCTCCGTTGTCACCTTCCCCCGCGTCCACGCGAGGACAGGGGAAGGGATCTTGTCAGTCTTCGGGACGGCGCCGGCAGCAAACTTCTTCCTCCCCGCCATGGATTTCACTGCAGGGGTCTTGACACGCATCAGCGAGGCTACACTCCCCGTGGTGGCTGAGATCGCGCAAAGGACTTGCGAGCAAGGGGAGCTTTGGTGGCGGCGGGGTGAAATGCGAAGAACGAGGAAAGCAGATCTGGAAATGAGAAGATTACCCTCCGGGGTTAATCCTCGCCTTTTATAGCGCGCCTTGATGCCCGAAATTACCGCGAGATCGCGCGATCACCGGGGGCGGGCGAAACGGTACAAAGAGCCGTTGGGCGCTTCACCTTCCGTTACACGCCGGACGCCAACGGTAAAAAATGACTCCGGAGCACTCGACCAAGACAAAGTAGTCGGCGTGCCGCTAAGGCTCGAACAGCTCCCACGCTCGGGGGCTGGCGCCACGATCAAGCCGGTGTGCCTCTCGGGCTCGATTGGCCTCGAACTACTCGGGAGCCAACACCGCAAACTCGGTGGTGTGCCGCTAAGGCTCGAACAGCTCCCACGCTTGGGGGCTGGCGCCACGATCAAGCCGGTGTGCCTCTCGGGCTCGATTGGCCCCGAACCACTCGGGAGCCAACACTGCAAACTTAGTGGTGTGCCGCCAAGGCTCGAACAGCTCCCACGCTCGGGGGCTGGCGCCACGATCAAGTCAGTGCGCCTCTCGGGCTCGATTGGCCCCGAACCACTCGGAAGCCAACACTGCACAACTGAAGGCGTACCTCTAAGGTTCGACCGGCACTCGGACTCGGGGGCTGGCGCCATATCAAAAGCAGCGTGCCATGAGGGCTCGATCAGTCCCGAAACGCTCGGGAACTGACGCTGCAAACAAATTGCAACAGGCAATACAATCCTTTTCACAGGAAATACAGTTACAACGAAGCCGGACTTACGCCGGTTACAAACACATCAGCCGCCAAGGTGACGGCCTGGGGCACTCGTCCCTGCGCTCAGTGCTACATCCGAAGCAAGCTTGGCCCACATGAGCTCCTCGCAAGCCCTCTTGTAGCACCACTGCAGCCGTCGACGGGACAGCACCGGTGGAGGGTTGATGGCAGACGCCTTCGGCTATCCCTGGCTCTACAAAGCATTTCACCCCACATGGCCCTCGTCACATGGGAATGCGGGGGTGAACAGGGCAGCACCGACGCGCCGATCAACGCCTCAGATCCCTCGCAAGCACTCTTCTAGCACCACGCCGTGATGACTCCATGAGCTCTCCCCGGTGGATGAACCCAACGATGAACCTCCGGCATATTGGCTACAAGGATCCTATGTCTACTTGCTCTTGGGTGGCAGCTCAGGCTCCCCGACGGGTATTTATAGCCCCTAGTCGCCGGGGGACGGAAGGTTTCTTCACTATCACGAGCACAAGCTCCACGCCACGCGTCCTCTCCTCCAGCTTGAACTGCACAGGTCGCCCTTATCTCCTTTGGCTCCACTCGGCCACGGGAGCGCCCTGTGCAATCACGGGAAAACTATTCCTGACGCCGCATCACAGAAACGACGCCGCCTCGCCTGCCTCTCCTTGGCATATCCTACGAAGAAGGAATCCTCCGGGACTCGAACCTCTCGCCAAGATAAGTCTCCATTGATTATTGTCACCAATCCCGTGAGCTTTAAAACAAGTTGCTAAAGTACTCGGGGAGCACACGCCTTAATCCGTGAAACCTCGGCTCTTCCGTACGCCTACCCTCCTACGCGTGCACGCGGCCCAGCTCCCTGCGCTATGGACTACGGCTATCGGGGACCAGGTGCATAAACGTAACAGGCTAACTGCCCGAGGAAGACCAGGTGCATAAACGTAACAGGCTAACTACCCGAGGAAATTAAAAGACTTGAAAGCAGGAAGTGGAGTTCATTAGTATTTGTATCGCCGAATGTTTTCTCCTCGAGTTTTTACCTTGTTACAGGGTACTGACGACCACTCGGCGTGCTCAGCCCTCACGCTCGGGGGCTGGCGCCGGGACGACTACTCGGCGTGCTCAGCCCTCACGCTCGGGGGCTGGCGCCGGGACGACTACTCGGCGTGCTCAGCCCTCACGCTCGGGGGCTGGCGCCGGGACGACTACTCGGCGTGCTCAGCCCTCACGCTCGGGGGCTGGCGCCGGGACGACTACTCGGCGTGCTCAGCCCTCACGCTCGGGGGCTGGCGCCGGGACGACTACTCGGCGTGCTCAGCCCTCACGCTCGGGGGCTGGCGCCGGGACGACTACTCGGCGTGCTCAGCCCTCACGCTCGGGGGCTGGCGCCGGGACAACCACTCGGCGTGCTCGGCCCTCACGCTCGGGGGCTGGCGCCGGGACGACTACTCGCGTGCTCAGCCCTCACGCTCGGGGGCTGGCGCCGGGACGACACTCGGCGTGCTCAGCCTTCACGCTCGGGGGCTGGCGCTGGGATGACCACTCGGCGTGTCTCGCAGGACTCCGCTGGCCCTCACGCTCGGGGGCTGGACGCCGAAATTAATGTTGGATGATTTAGCCAGACGCTCTTTGACTAACCCTTGGACCGATTCCTTCGGAATCGCTTCAAGGCTCGGGGGCTACGGCCAACGGACGCACCTCGCGGCGCATCCGTTGATTGTCTGACGACCTCAGAAGAAGGCTACTAACCCTTGGACCGATTCCTTCGGAATCGCTTCAAGGCTCGGGGGCTACGTCCAACGGACGCACCTCGCGGCGCATCCGTTGGGTAAACGGCTTTTTTCTCTCCAGTATCACGCGGTTTCGCTTCCAACTGCAGCAGGCTCGACGCTCATCGGACAGCGACCTCGCCGACTTGTCTCTCAACCACGTACTACTCGGGGGCTTGTCGGGGGTAGACCCCCAGGGGTACCTCAGCAGGCGGATTGGCCCAACCATCAAAGGGCGGCCCAATCCGAGTACATCTGGATCGGTTTGTCGGACTAGGTGGCCCACCAGTCGGAAGGCCCACCAGTCGGGCGAACCGGATGGGCGCGACGACGCGCGCGGCAAGGAAAGCACACGGCGTATCCCGCAAGAAGATCGGAGATCAAGATAGACTAGCCGGAATTGTAGGGAAAGATATCTGTAATCGTTATAGGATCAAATCCTTGTAATTCGGGTAGGTTACGATCTCTGGCCGACTTGTAACTCAAGGCAGCCGGACTATATAAGGCGCCCTGAGACCCCCCCTCCAGAGCACGACATCTACGCTACAACCCACGATCATACAACCCTAGGACAGAACCCAACTACGGAGATCCTTCAGGAACTTCATACACAGCAATACAATCGCCGCCAACACAGGACGTAGGGTGTTACGTCATCTCGACGGCCCGAACCTGTTCAATCCTTGCGTCTTGTGTTACCATCGACTTCTGATCCTCGATCTGTCCCTCGACAAATCAACCACGTAGGCTACCCTGTGTGGACTGCCGGGTCCAAACATCCGACAGAGGCGGTCCTCCCAACTGACCTCGACTACGGCAGCCCGAGAGTTCGAGCCTACGACGATGAAGGGAACCAGGCCTCCCTGGAAGACGCCATCGACCAGCTGGATGAAGCACGCAGCATCGCCCTGCTCCACTAGGCCAAGTACCAACAAGCTCTGCGGCGGTACCACGATCGCAACATCAGAAGCCGGGCGTTTTAAGTCGGCGACCTCGTCCTCCGACGAGTCCAGAGTAACCGCGGCCGCCACAAGCTGTCACCGCCATGGGAAGGCCCTTACATCGTCGACCAAGTCCTCCGCCCGGGGACTTTCAAGCTCAAGGACGCTGATGGCCGAGTCCTCACAAACGCTTGGAACATAGAGCAGCTACGTCGCTTTTACCCTTAAAAGTACCTGTACTTTTCGCCTACGATAATGAATAAAGTGCTGCTTCGTCCAGAGTACTTTATTGCGTATGATCGCTTTTCGAAACGCACCCTTCGAGCTCTTCAAACTGAGCAGCGGGCGACCCCTTCCCTGTGCAGGGTCGCCCACCGCTCGGGGGCTCCACCCGGGGCCCGGTGCCCCTCCCTTTTTTCGCAAAAATTCTGACGAATGATCGCTCCCACGCGCGATCAGCGGTATACCTTTGCGCTTGCGGGAAAAGAAAGGTCAGCTCAAGCGGTTCTGCGATTGCGCCTGTCCAAGCTCCGAGTGCCCACGCCCCCGCGGCTACGGTGCTACACTTGCGGGCAAAATCCCAGCCCCAGAACTGATCTCCTTTTTTCCCAAGAGCGATAAGGGAATCGCCTCGACTAAGTTGTTGCTTTTGATGTACCTAGCTGCTGCCTGTCATTGTTCGACCTTCCGAAACTGCTCGGGGGCTGTGAGTCTAAGCAACGCCACTGTGCGACTAAGTTGGGCCAAACTCTCGAGTCCCTACGCCCCGGTGGCTACGGAACAGAGTCCGACTAGTGGGCTCTCGCGCCCTACCATCTCGACCGATGACCCTAAAAGCACTCGGAAGATGGAAATGGCAGGCAACAGATAAAAACACAAGCTTTTTTAGCAACAGCAAGTCTTTAGCAAGGGAATGCCCTTCAAAGGGGAGTCAAGTTCATTACATTGCACGAATGACTAAGTCCCCTACTTTCTATTCTATTACAGCCCGAGATCCTTCAGGGCGACGGCAACCATCTCGTCGGCAAACGAGGAGGAGTCGGCTTCAATGGCGTCATACTCCTGGTCTTCGTAGCCGGGAGACCATCCACCTCGCAGACAGTCCCGCTCCATGCTCGGGTAGTGCGAAAGAAAGATGGCGACGATCTTCCGCACTATGCTCCGAGTCAGCTCCGAGGCCTGCTCCCGAGTTCTCCCCGGAACGAGGGCGATGCGCTCCATCAGGGACAAACCGGCATCGACGCCGAGCTCCCCCAGCAAGCGCTCGACGGCTTGAACCAGAGCCTGGTGGACTCCGGTCTTCTCCTCGAGGGCCTTTTGAGCTCGCTCGGTCGCTTTCCCCGACTTCCGGAGATCCTCGACCGCCCCTGGAGAAATCACCTCGCCTGAGCTATCACTAAGGAAGGAAAGCAAGAAGAAGAATGAGGGGAAACACGATGCTTACTCGCCATCTCCACCCTCAGTTCGCGGGCAACCTGCACCAGCTCCTGGTTCGCAGCAAAGGCCTTGGCAGCCTCGCTCTTCTCCGACGCCAGCTTGGCTTCGAGGTCGACCTTCTGAGTTCGGAGGGCTGCGCCGGAATGCGGAGTTAAGCAACCCGGGACCACTCGGGAAATGGAGAAAGGAACGGTCCGCCAAAAGAACACGGAAAGACAACTCACCGATGACCTCCTCCTCCCGCTTCTGGGCGACTTCCTTGAGGCGGGCCCCCTCATCTGTTGCGGCCTGCAACTTCCCGGCCAGGTCGACCAGCTGGTTGTTGGCCGTCTTGAGGTCGGTGTCGGCGTGCTGGATGTCCTGCTGGAGATCCGTCACTTTCGCTTTCAGGTCCTTGTTCTCCAGAATGGCGGCCTCCCTTTCCCGACCAGCGGCATCGGCAGCCGCCAGCGCCGCCGCCACCGTCTTCTCGGCCTCGACCGCCTTCGCCTCGAGGGCAACCCTCTCCTTCTCGGCACTGGCAAGCGCCGCTGCACCAGCCTGCCGGGCCTCGGTCAGCTGAGCCTCAAGCTGCTCCTTCTCCGTCTTCAGCTGCTGGACGGCATGCCACAGCCCAGCTTCCCGACGGAGGAATCGGGATTTATCCGAGCTGCGCTTCATGATTTCCTGCGTAAAGGCGGAGGCAAAGCAATTAGACACTCCCCAAAGGGGCGCCATCTTAAGATCAGAAAAGGGAACGAGAAACCCGAAAGCTTACCCGGGCAGGCTTGATGATCATTGCATTGAAGATCTCCTTCATGTCGTGAAGGCCCTCCGCGAGAAGCCGACACTGATCCATCTCCGATTTATCGTCGAGATCGAAGATGGGGCTCCCCGGGTTCTGACGGTCGAACCACTTCAGCCGACCCTCGCATGGCAGGTTCGGATCGTCCTCGAGGGATACGAGGGCCTGGAAGTTGCGGTCCATCGTCATCATCCCCGGGGTGTCCCTGAAGGAGTCCGGGACCCCCCTCAAGGGGCTCAGTGGCCTCGGGGGCTCCAAGCCTGGCTCCCCGGTGGGATGGCCATCGACCCTCCGGGGGCTGTCCTCCGGCGAGTCTTCGAGCACGACGACCTCCGGCGGGACCCCCTCGGAGGAGGCTGCAGCAGTCGTCGCCGGTACGATGGCGGCACTTGGAAGGGCCCCGGACGTCCCCGCCTCCGCCTCCTCGGGATCGGCCGCTGTCTCCGAGGCGGAAGCGGCCACCCGACCATCCGACGCGGCGACAATCTCTTAGGCATCGGCTAGAACCGTGTCGCCAGACAGGGCAACCTCCCCTGCCCCGGGGTGACTCGCCACCTCCTGAGGGGCTGGGGGGACCGGCCCAGCCAGCTACTGTTCCAGCTCGGCCTGGTACGCCGCGACGTCCGCCTCTGAGGGGACAGCTTGCGCGACGACCAGGCCCTCGGGGAGCGCACCTCCCGGGCTGCCACCGCTTCCTTGAGGCACCTCCTCTTTGGGCGTCTCCCTCCGAGTCGCCTCCTCGGCCTGTTCAACTGCCGGCCTCGGCGTCTGCGTCGCCGGGCGCAGCTTCTTCTGCGGCGCCGCCTCGAGTGGCTTGTTAGCCCGGCTGGTGCATCAAAGGCCGAGGAGCCCGGCTAAGGAAAAAGCAACCACAAAAAACACTCGGAAAGGGTAGAGCATTACTCACCTCGACGAGACGGTCCGAGTCCGCTTGGCGCTAGTCGGCATGGGGTCCCGCGGGGACGAGGGCCTCTTGGACCCCGCGAGCGCCGCCGGGGCGGGGACCGCCTGCGCAACTTCGGCACCCCTGCCCGAGTGGGGCGCCGCCTGGCCAGTCGGGCTTCCTCCCTCGACCTGGGAGGAATCTGGCTGCCCCGCCATGGCCCTCGCCGGGGCAGAAGGAACCCGTGCCTCCACCGCGGGAGGCACGGGCGAGGCGCCGCCCCCGGCAGGATTTGCCTCCATGGGAGATGCGGGCACGTCCCGCCCCCCACTCTGCGCCCTCGCTGCCTAAGGGGCTGGCGGTGGCCGCCTGTCGTCCCGCGGCAGGGACCTCCTGGGGGAACGCGACGCCCCCGACGATGAACCCCCGCGTGGGCGCGTTCAGACGGGTCGCGGCTCCTATCCCGACGAGAGGAGGCCGCGTCCCGGCGGGGGTCCACCCGCTCCTCAGACGCGTGACGGGTGGCCGGAGGCGTGCGGTCGCGCCGCCCGTGCTGGCTGTCCCCGGCGGGCCGGTGAGGCTGGCCCGACCGGGAACCTCCACTCTTCCCGCGTCCGGCTGCGGCGACCTCCCTCTCCCGCTGGACCTCGGCTTCTGTGCCGAGGACGAGGCGGTCACCGCAGCGATGGCTCTGGACTTCGCCGGAGGCGCGCCCCCGACTTCTTCTTCCTCGTCATCCTCCTCGGACGAGTCCTCTTCGGCGGGCTCCGACTCGGGGTCCTCATCCTCGGAGACTCGGTAGCCCTTCCCCCTCCTCCTGGCCCGGTCGGCGTTCCTCTCTCTCTTGGCCAACTCGCGCTTCTTCCACTTCTCCCGGCGCTCCTTCCTCTTCTTGGCCATCTAGGCGGCAGCTCGGTTCGCCGCCCTGTCCTCGGGAAGTGGTGCCGGGGAGTAGGTGAGGTCGTCGCCCTTCACCTAAAAGAACTCGGGGTTAGAGGGCAAGAAAGAATTCGGGATCAAACTTAAGACAGGCGAAAGGATCCTTACGATGGCCTTGGTGTCGGCGTTAGGGAGCATCTCAAGAAGATCCGGCGGCGGGTACTCGAGGTGAGACCTCCCCACCGCTGCCGACACCCGGCGACGCACCTCGGCCTCCGAGGGCAGGGGATCCGCCGTCACTGTCCCCACGAAGGGGGCCTTGTCCGGGGTCATCTGCCACATCTGGAGGACTCATCGCCTCAGCGGCACAATACCTCTCGAGAGGTACCCGCCGATGACCTCCGCCAGGGACATGTTCTCGTCCCGGAGTCGGCTGAGGGCTTTCCAGGCGCCCTTGAGGAGTTTCTCCTGCAGCTTCTTCTCGGGCCCGTACAACCACTCGTCGGGCGCTTTCTCGAACCACCGACCGGTGTACTCCGGAAGGGGGTTCTGGGTGTCGTTCTTGAGGTAGAACCACCCGGGGTGCCTACCCTTGTTCGAGCTCACGATGTAGCCGCCCGACCTCCCCTGCTTCATCTTCAGAACGGTGCACCCAATCGTCGCGGGGGCGCCGCCCTCGGCGGTGTGCAGCACGAACTTGAAGAAATACCTGAAGAGATCCCAATGGGCCTCCATCCCCAGGTATCCCTCGCACAGTGCCACGAACGCCGCCATCTGCTGGACCCCATTGGGGTTGATGTGATGGAGCTCCAGCCCGTACTCATTCAGCACGGCCCGGATGAATCTCCCCGCGGGGATGGAAAACCCGCGCTCGTGGAAGGCGACGAAGGAGACGATGTACCCGGTCGGCGGCCGGGGAGAGTCCTCTACACCTGGTCTTTTCCATTCTTCGGCCTCCGTCAATGGCGGAAGCATCCCCTCCCTCACCAGTCCCTCCAGCTGCCGGAGCGTCACCCTCGAGCGTTCCCAGGTCGACATCGCGAGGCCACCAAGGAGGAAGATGCGGGCCGGGTGAGGGATTCGCTCTCCTGCCCCTCGGAAAAGTGCGAGCGCGGCGGCGGCGGAGGATGCGAGGGGGCTAGCGCAGCAACGGCAAGGAAGATGAAACGCGCGACGGAAGGCGAAAGGCTCGGGGTGAAATAAACCCAAGGCGGCTGCGGCGCGAGGCTATAAAAAGGGCGGAGTGGCGGAGCGGCGCGGCGGCATTAAATGTGTGGGCCCACCATCCGCGCTGCCACGACGTGCGCCCGTCGTTTCATCTGACTTCCTCAAAAGACGCGCCCACCCCCCACGCGGCGGAAAAATAGGCCGGTGCCTCCACGCTCGGCCCGCCAACGGTCGAGTAGTGGCCCGGCCCAACAAGGCGCACCCCCGACAAGCTCCGAACCCTTCACGACCCCGACAACCTCCAAGGCAAACTACTCGGGCTCAAAGCCTTGACAAGAGCATCTGCTCTTCTCAAGGCTCGGGGGCTACACCCGGCGGGTGCGCTCGCGCGCCCCCACCGGAAGAATCACGACTCACCACTCCTTCACCACAACTGATCCTGGGCGCGAGTCTCAAACTCCCCCCCAGGCTTGGGGGCTACTGACGAGGGCCTAGATCAGGGGTGACCAATCAGGCCCCTAATCTAGGACGCGACACCAATCAACCCTTCAAAAACCAAAGCCGAGGGCCCAGGTCAAGCAGATCTTCCATATCCGAACAGTCTCCGATTCGCCCGGGAGGTCTCCGCCTCCGTGGAGTCCCTGATTCGCCCGGGGAGTCTCCGCCTCCGAGGAGTCTCCGGTTCGCCCGGGGAGTCTCCGCCTCCGAGAAGTCTCCGACTCGCCCGACTGAACCATTCGGCTCCATCTCGCTTTTGCCCATCCCTGGCCGTACCCGCTTGGTACTAGCTAGGTCAGAATGGGATGGGCGTTGTCCTTCGCCACGGCAGCCACAGGAGCACCCGTCTCATCCGAACAGGAACACTACAGTCCTGGGGAAGGACACATGCACACCCAGGAGGGGACACCTGGAGCCCGAGGAGGACACCTGGAGCCCAAGGAGGACACCTGGAGTCCAAGAAGGCACAGTACAAGTCAACCACGGCCCGAAAACTACTCGGAGACGTGCCCGAAAAGCCCCATACTCCAACCACCCGGGTCTGTACGACCCCGGGTCAAACGGAGCGCCCACCCCATCAACACCTACTCCACGTACGGATCGGGGCGTAAGGCAGAATGAAAGACCTCGGCGCTGTAATTCCTCTTGTAAATTCTCTCTTTTTACCTCCCCATTCCCTTTTCCCCTTGAGACTATAAAAGGGGACAAAGGGAGACCGATGGGGGGGACGAACAGACGGTCGGTCAACCGATCAACAGCACACACACACACTCGCTCCACACCAGCACACAGGGACCTGGGGTCGTTTCCCTCTCCCGACTAGTTTGTATCCCCTACTACAGACTTGGACTCGAGAACACCGGCTCTCACTGGACGTAGGGTGTTACTCTCCGGAGGCCCGAACCAGTATAATCTCCTGTGTCTCTTGAGCCACCATCCAGTGCCCTGACACGCGATCGTAGAAATATTACTTACCGGCGGTAGAGAACCCCGACACCTTCGTTCGAAATAATTAATGTCGTTGACTAGAAGCATATACTAATTCTTTATTTTGCCGAACGGCAGCAAGTAGATCGTGTCTTCCTCAGGGTTTTTTTACCGACCGCTACCGGTCCGGTTCCCGCGGTAACCGCTCTTACCGGTCCGGACCGGTAGCGGTACCGGCCGGTACCAAACCGCCCAAATTCAAAATTTTCAAATTTGAATTCAAAAAATGAAAAAATAGAGTAAAAATTTCTAAAAATACTTCAAGGTGCGTATAATCTAATGGTGTCAAAATTTTTCAAATATTTGTTCATTTAGTATTTTTTGCGGGCATTACAAATTTAATCAAAAAAAAAGAAAAAACCGGCCGGCCCATTTCGACCCAACCGCATCCCTAACCCAAAATATCCCCTCCCCCCCAACGGCCAGTCGGCCACTGGCACTCTCCCCCTCCCGTCCCGTGCTCCTCTCTCTCCCGAAGCCGCCGCCCACGGTCGCCACCGCCGCGCGCCGTCGGTTTTCCGCCCCCAGGCAGCGGCTAACCGGGCGGTTGCGCCGGTTAGCCGGGGGAGGGCGGATCTACCGTCCCCGCCCCGGTTGACCGCTCGCTGCGCCGGTCAACCGGCCCTGAGCGGCGGTTGGCCGCCGTGTTGCGGCGGTAAGCCGGCCGATGTGCAAGAAGGTATTAGCCTATTTAGTGTTTAGGTATGATTTGATATAGATGTTGCAAGAATTTAGGTATTATTTGATTTAGGTATATTGTGATTTAGGTATTATTTGATTTAGGTATATTGTGATTTAGGCTATTGTGATTTAGGTATGATTTGATATAGGTATGTTGTGATTTAGGTGTATTGTGATTTAGGTGTTGCAAGGTTTTAGGTGTATTGTGATTTAGGTATGTGTTGTGAACTTGTGATTGATATGTTTATGTTGGTTTCATGTTTGCAGATACAAAATGTCAGGCAGAGAGAAAGATATTGTATGGGAACACGGTGAAAATCTTTACCCCGGTTGGAGATGCAAATATTGTCATACGTCCAAAGGAGGAGGTGGTTCCACTAGATTGAAACAACATTTGGCAGGGCGCGGGACCGAGGTCGCCCATTGTAGGAAGGTTCCAAAGGAGGTGCGTGAGTACTTTCAGCGTGACATTGAAAGGGTTCAGAAGGCAACTTCTGACCGGGCTCGAGAGAAGTTGAGAAAGGAGAAGCTTGCAGCGGAGGGTAACTATCCCGGTGGAGATGAAGCATATGANAAAGGAGGTGCGTGAATACTTTCAGCGTGACATTGAAAGGGTTCAGAAGGCAACTGCTGACCGGGCTCGAGAGAGGTTGAGAAAGGAGAAGCTTGCAGCGGAGGGTAACTATCCCGGTGGAGATGAAGCATATGATGAGGAGGCTGAGCTGGAGCGTGCCCTGAACCAATCGAGAGCGGAAGAGGAGTTCCGTCGGGGGGTGCAACAGAGAGGAGGTGCATACGAGCATGGAGGGGGTAGTGGTTCGAGGGGAGGAAATCCGGTGCAGAGGAATCTTCGAAGGGCAACTTCGGTGAGGGAGACTCCTGGGGTGAGGGACTATAACTTGGCCGCGGGCCTGAGAGGAACGACGCAGCCAAGGATTGACACAGGCTCCTGGACGCAGAAGGGTAAGAATGCAAAGGAAGCTATTGGGAAAGCTTGGTCAAAGTTTTTCCATATTGCGGGAGTACCTAGAAGACAGGCTGACAATCCATACTTTGTCAGCGCGGTCAGAGAGACACAGAAGTGGGGTAAGTTTTCTTTTCATGCGAATGACACCTATGCAACTGCATGTCTCTATCTAATCTCATGATTGCCATATGGTTGCAGGTGAAGGTATCGCGTCACCCACTGGACGGGATATTGATGGCAGGTACCTGGATCAAAACGAGCAAGACTTGAAGACTCAATACGCAAAGTTTCAGCAAGAGTGGCCTCTCTTTGGCGTCACGTTGATGTGCGATTCGTGGACTGGCCCGACGAGGATGAGTGTCATCAACTTTTTGATATATTGCAACGGGGTCACGTGGTTCCACAAGTCTATTGATGCGTCTAGAAAATCTCAAGATTCCGCATTTTTGCTCCAGGTAACCCCTTACCTAGTTTCTTTCAATCCGAATATGATTCCGATGTTGCTAAAGAATCTGTTGATGCGTCTGGAAACCGCTAAAGAATCTGTATATTTTACCAGGAGATTATAAAGGTGGTGGAGGAGATTGGGCCAGAGCATATCGTTCATGTTATCACCGACAACGGCTCGAACTACAAGAAAGCATGCAGGGAGCTTTCCGATGTGTATGCACACATTGCTTGGACACCTTGTCTAGCACACACTGTCAATTTGCTGTTAAAGGATATCGGTGCAAGGTATGAACATCAAGGTTTGATC
>CM014277.1:4391573-4428718 GCA_004135705.1 Alloteropsis semialata | reverse complement strand
ACTTCATCAGCGAGGTCCTGTCCGACACCAAGGTACGATATCCCCAGATCCAAAAACTTGTCTACGCCGTCCTCATCACCAAGCGGAAGCTCCGGCATTACTTCGACGCCCACCCCATCACGGTGGTGTCGAAGTATCCACTCGGCGAAGTAATCCAGAACCCCGAGGCCGACGGGAGGATAGCCAAGTGGGCGCTCGAGTTGATGGGGAAGAACATCACCTATGCCCCTCGGGACGCCATCAAGTCACAAGCGCTGGTCGACTTCGTCGCCGAGTGGACCGAGGCCCAGACTCCCCCAACCTCCATCGAGAATGACACTTGGGTCATGTACTTCGACGGATCGCTAATGAAAGAAGGAGCTGGCGTCGGCCTTGTCTTTGTCTCGCCCCTGGGCGTCCGCATGGAGTACATGGTTCGACTGCATTTCCCGGCCTCCAACAACGCCGCCGAGTACGAGGCCCTCATCAACGGACTCCGTATTGCCCTCGAGCTTGGCATACGCGTCTCGAGATCCGAGGAGACTCGGAGTTGGTCGTCGATCAAGTGATGAAGGAGTCGAGCTGCGTCAGCCCCAAGATGGCCGCCTACTGCCGGGCGGTCCGCGAGCTGGAAGACAAGTTTCTCGGCCTCGAGCTCAAGCACGTCCAACGACGATACAACGAGGCGGCCGACACCCTCGCCAAGGCGGCCTCCAACCGGAAGCCCGTCCCCCATGGAGTGTTCGCCAAGGACCAGCACGCCCCCTTCATCCGACTCGACGACGAGCCACCCGAGCCTCCAGCGCAGGAGGAGGTGGAAGTGATGGAGATTGACGCAGCGCCCGAGCCTAGCCTCGAGGATCCCGACTGGAGGATCCCGCTACTCGAGTGGATCGTGCAGGGCAAGCTCCCTCCCGACACGACCGAGGCTCGGCGGATCGCGCGCTGGGCCAAAACTTTCACGCTCATCGAGGGAGAACTCTACCGACGGGGCACCTTCGGCGTCTTGATGCGCTGCATCCCGATCGACCAAGGCAAAGAATTGCTAAGGGACATCCATGCAGGGGCATGTGGGCACCATGCCGTGCCAAAGACACTTGTCGGGAAAGCTTTCCGGCAAGGGTTCTACTGGCCAACCGCGGTGGCCAATGCCAAGGACATCGTGCGCAGCTGCGAAGGCTGTCAGTTCTACGCAAGGCAGACCCACCTCCCGGCGCAAGCCCTGCAGACCATCCCCATCACTTGGCCCTTTGCCGCATGGGGTTTGGATCTAGTCGGGCCACTGAAGAGAGCACCCGGGGGCTTCACGCATCTCCTCGTCGCCGTTGACAAGTTCTCCAAATGGATCGAGGCAAGGCCCATCAGGCGGGTTCGCTCACAAGAAGCCGTCCAGTTCTTCACCGACATCATCTACCGCTTCGGGGTCCCGAACGTGATCATCACCGACAACGGCACTCAGTTCACGGGCAAAAAGTTCCTCAGCTTCTGCGACGACAACAACATCCGAGTGGATTGGGCCGCCGTCAGCCACCCCAAAACCAACGGACAGGTGGAGAGAGCCAATGGCATGATCTTGCAAGGACTGAAGCCACGAATCTTCAAACGCCTCGAGAAGTTCTGGGCAAGGTGGGTCGCAGAGCTCCCGTCGGTCCTCTGGAGCTTGCGAACCACTCCAAGTCGAGCCACTGGCTGCACGCCCTTCTTCATGGTGCACGGGTCCGAGGCGGTCCTCCCAACTGACCTCGACTACGGCAGCCCAAGGGTTCGTGCCTACGACGACGAAGGGAATCAAGCCTCCCTGGAAGACGCCATCGACCAGCTGGATGAAGCACGCAGCATCGCACTACTCCACTCGGCCAAGTACCAGCAGGCCCTACGGCGATACCACGACCGCAACATCCGAAGCCGGGCCTTTCAAGTCGGCGACCTCGTCCTCCGACGAGTTCAGAGCAACCGCGGCCGCCACAAGCTGTCGCCACCATGGGAAGGCCCCTACATCGTCGACCAAGTCCTCCGCCCGGGGACTTTCAAGCTCAAGGACGCGGACGGCCAAGTCCTCACGAACGCTTGGAACATAGAGCAGCTACGTCGCTTTTACCCTTAAAAGTACCTGTACTTTTCAATTCACGATAATAATCAAAGTACTGCGTTGTTCCGAGTACTTTATTCGCATACGGTCGTTTTTCGAAATGTACCCCGCAAGTTCCCAAAGCTAAGCGGCGGGCGATCCCTTCCCTGTGCAGGATCGCCCACCGCTCGGGGGCTCCACCCGGGGCCCAGTGCCCCTCCATTTTTCACAAAAACTCGACAAGTGATCGCTCTCGCGCGCGATCAAGCGGTATACTTTTGCGCTTGCGAGAAAGGAGTGTCAGCTCGAGGGGCTTCGTGACCACGCTTGTCCAAGTTTCGAGTGCTTACGCCCCTGCGGCTACGGCGCTAACTTGCGGGCAAAGTCCAAGTCCCCGGACCGACGTCCTTTTCCCGAGAAGCAATAAAGAAACCGCCTCGACTAGTTATCGCTTGCAGCGTAATCGATCTGCTGCTTGTCATCGTTCGAATCTTCCGAAACCACTCGGGGGCTGCGAGTCCGAGTGCCCAATCTCCCGAGTTCCTACGCCCCGGTGGCTACGGAACAGAGTCCGACGGGCAGGACCCCGCGCCTTTCCATCTCGACCCACGACCCCCGAAAGCATTCGGAAGAAAATGAAAATGGCAAACAACAGATAAAAACACGAGCTTTTTGAAGCAACAACGATTATCCTTTAAAAAGGAGCTTTGCTCATTACATGATGACTAAGTCCTTTATTTCTATTCTATTCCACCCCGAGATCCTTCAGGGCGGCGGTCAACACCTTCTCGGCGAACGAGGAAGACTCGGCTTCAATTTCATCATTTTCGGCATCCTCGTAGCCGGGGGCCCATCCGCCTTGCAGAGCCTCCTGATCCATGGTCAGGTAGTGCGACAAGAACATGGCAATGATCTTCCACGCCACGCTCCGAGCAAGATCCGAGGCCTGCGCCCGAGTCCTCCTTGCGACAAGGGCGAGGCGATCCACCAGGGACGGGCCGCCGCCGACGTTGAGCTCCTCGAACAGGTGCTCGACCGCCTGGACCAAAGCCTGATGGACCTCAGACTTCTTCTCGAGGGCCCTCTGGCTCTGCTCGCCCGCCTCCCTGGACCTCCGAATGTCCTCGACAGCTCCTGTAGACAATTCTTCGTCAGGAGTCATCTCGCAGGAAGGTAAGCAAGAAGAAGGATAAGCAGAAACACAATACTCACTGGCCAACTCCACCTTCAGGTTGCGACCAAGGTCCACCAGCTCTTGGTTGGCAGCAAAGGCCTTGGTCACCTCGCGCTTCTCGGCCTCGAGCTTGGCCTCCAGGTCAGCCTTCCCCTTCCGCAGGGCTACATTGGCAGACAAGCCTAAGCAAACTCGCCGCCACTCGAGGAGAACGGAAAGAAACCGCCCGACAAGAAATGGGGAGGGATAACTCACCGAGGATCTCCTCCTCCCGCTTCTGGGCGACCTCCTTGAGGCGGGCCCCCCTTCCTCAGCGGCCTTCAGCTTCTCGGCCAACCCGATCGCTTGGTTGTTGGCCGTCTTGAGGTCGAGGTCGCGGTGCTGGAGATCTTTCTGAAGGTCCGCCACCTTCTCCTTCAACCCCTCGGCCTCCTGCACGGCGGCGTCCTTCGCCCGATTGGAGGTGTCGGCGGCCACCAGCGCCTCCATCACCGTTTTCTCGGCCTCCTCCACCTTCGCCTCGAGGGTGGCCTTTTCCTCCGCGGCGTCCTCAATCGCCTCGTCCCTGGCCTCCCGGGCCTCGGTCAGCTGGGCCTCGAGCTGCTCCTTCTCGGCCTTCAGCTGTTGCACGGCGGGCCAAAGCCCGGACTCCCGGCGGAGGAACAGGGACTTCTCGGAGCTGCGCTCCATAATTTTTTGAACGAAAGCAGAAAGGGGAGCGGTAAGACACACCCCAAAACGGCGCCAAGACTAGAAGAACGAAGCCCGAGAACTCACCCGGGAAGGCCCGATGATCATCTTATTAAAGACTTCCTTCATATTATTGAGGCCCTCCGCGAGAAGTCGGCACTGCTCCCTCTCCGACGTGTCGTCAAGCTCGAAGATGGGATCCCCCGGGTTCTGACGATCGTACCACAACAACCGACCCTCGCACGGCAGGTTCGGGTTGTTCTCGATGGGTACGATGGTGTCGAAACGACGATCCATCGTCATCATCCCCGGCGTCTCCCGGAGAAAGTCCAGGCCCTCGCTCGAAGGGCTCAAAGGGCTCGGGGACTCCACGATCGGCCCCCTGCTGGACTCGCCGACGACCCTCCGGCGAGTCCTCGAGCACGACGACCTCTGGGGGAACCACCCCGGAGGAGGGCTCGGGGGCTGCACCGACTGCTGCCGCCGCGATGGCAGCGTCGTGGAAGGAGCCGGATGTCCCCGCCTCTGCTTCCTTGGGGCCAGCCGCAGTCCCCGGAGAGGCAGCGACCCCGCGGCCATCTTCCCCGGCCGCGTCACCGGACACGGCGACCTCCCCCGCTCCAGGGCGGGCCGCCGCCTCCTGAAGAGTAGGCAGAGCCGCCTCCATCAGCTCCTCGGCCAGCTCGGCTTGGAGCGCCGCTACGGCCGCCTCCGTGGGGACGGTCTGTGCCACGGCCAGGCCCGTCGGGAGCGCGTCCCCCGGGCTGTCGCCGTCCCCTTCCTGCGCCTTCTCCTCCACAGAGGGCGCCACCCTCCGTGCCACCTCCTCGGCCTGCTCCGTCAGGGGCACCGGCGTCGCCTCCTCGGCCCGCTCCGCCGTAGGCTCCGGCGTCGCCTTCTCGGCCGGCTCCGCCGCGAGATCCGGCGTCACCTTCTCGGCCTGCTCCGTCGCAGGCCTTGGTGTCTGCGCCGCCGAGCGCAGCGTCTTCCTCGGCGCCACCACGAGCGGAGTGTCGGCCCGGCTGGTGCATCACAAGTCGGGGAATCCGGCTGAGAAAAATGGTAACTACAGAGAAAACAAAAACCAGTCGAGAAGGACAGATCATCACTCACCTCGACGAGATGGTCCGAGTCCGCTTGGAACCCGTCGGCGCTGGGTCCGTCGGGGATGCGGGCCTCTTGGATCCCGCGAGCGCCGTTGGGGCGGGGGCCACCGGCGCGGTTTCAGCGTCCCTACCCGAGTGGGGCGCCGCCTGACCAGACGGGCCTCCTCCTTCGACCGGGGACGGGTCCGGCCGCCCCGTCGTGGCCCTCACCGGGGCGGGAGGGGCCTGCGTCTCCACCACGGGCGTCCGGGGCGCGTCCCGCCCTTCGCCGTGCGCCCGCGTCGTTTGAGGGGCTGGCGGCGGCCGCCTGTCATCTCGCGGCGCGAGCCTTTTGGGGGAGCGCGACGCCCCCGAGGACGAACCCCCCTTGTGGGCGCGCTCCGACAAGTCCCGGCTCCGGCTCCTCTCCCGACGAGGGGAGACCGTGTCCCGTCGGGAACTCTTCCCCTCCTCGGGCACGTGACGGGAGGACGGAGGCGTGTGGCTGCGCCTCTCGCGCTGGCTGTCCTCGGAGGGCCGTCGATGCCGGCCCGACCGGGAGCTTTCGCTCCTCCCTGCGTCCGGCGGTGGCGGCCCTCCTCTCCCGCTAGACCCCGGATGTTGCGCCGAGGATGAGGCGGTCATCGCCGCAACCGCCTTAAGCTTCCTGGGGGGCGCGTCCTCGTCGTCGCTCTCCTCGTCACCGTCACTCCTCGAGTCCCCCTCCGCGGGCTCCGACTCGGGGTCCTCGTCCTCGGAGACCCGTTCTCCCCTTTTCCTCCTCCTGGACCGCTCGGCGTTTCTCTCGCGCTTGGCGATCTCTTGCTTCTTCCACTGCTCCCGGCGGTCTTTCTTCGCCTTGGCCCACTTGGCCTCGGCCCGATTCCTCGCCCTGTCCTCGGGAAGCGGCGGCAGGGAGTAGGAGCAGTCATAGCTCTTCATCTAAAGAACTCGGGATCAGCAAACCAAAGACTACTCGGGGATTCAAGGCGGATGAAGGAAACCTTACCAGAGCCTGGGTGCGGGCATTCGGGAGCATAGGGAGAAGGCCCGGGGGAGGATACGCGTCGTGCGCCTTCCCAATCGCTGCCGTCACCCGGCGCTCCACCTCGGCCTCCGAGGGCAAGGGGTTCATCGTCACGGTCCCCACGAAGGGGGCCTTCGCCGGAACCATCTGCCAGATCTGGAGGGTGCGCCGCCTCAGCGGCATGATACCTCTCGAGAGGTACCCGCCGATGACCTCCGCCGCGGACACCCTCGCGTCACGGAGTCGCGCGAGGGCCTTCCAGATGTTCCCGAGGAGCTTCTCCTGCAGCTTCTTCTCGGGCCCGTACGCCCACTCGTCGGGCGCCTTCTCGAATGTCTTTCCGGTGTACTCCGGAAGGGGGTTCTTGGAGTCGTTCTTGAGGTAGAACCACATCGGATGCCAGCCCTTGTTCGAGCTGATCAAGGTCCCCGTGATGTAGTCCTTCGACCGCCCCTGCTTCATCTTCAACACGGCGCACCCGATCGTTGCGGGGGCGCCGCCCTCTGCGGGGTGCAGCGCGAACTTGAAGAAGTACCTGAAGAGGTCCCAGTGGGCCTCCATCCCCAGGTACCCCTCGCAGAGCGCCACGAACACCGCCATCTGCTGCACCCCGTTGGGGTTGATGTGGTGGAGCTCCAGCCCGTACTCGTTGAGCACGGCGCGGATGAACCTCCCAGCGGGGACGGAGAACCCGCGCTCGTGGAAAGCAACGAACGAGACGACGTATCCGCGCGGCGGTTGGGGGTAGTCCTCCACACCCGGTATCTTCCACTCCTCGGCCGTCGTCAATGGCGGAAGCAGCCCTTCCGCCACGAGGCCCTCCAGCTGCCGGAGCGTAACCCTCGAGCGCTCCCAGGTCGACATCGCAAGGCTATCAGAAGGAGGAAGCGCAGGCGGGATAGGGGGCTCGGTCACTCACTCCCCGGAACAGCGAAGCAACGGCGGCGGAGGACGCTAGAGAACGAGCGCAGCAGCGGCGGAGGAGACGAGACACGCAACGGAAGGCGAAAGGCTCGGGCTAGGGTAAAACCCTAGGCGGCCGCAACGCAGGGCTATAAATAGGGCGGGGCAGAGCGGCGACACTAATTGCGCGGGCCCACCACTGGCGCAGCGGCGACGTGCGCCCGTCGTTTCATCTGACCTCCTCAAAAGGCGCGTCCACCCCCCACGCGGCGGAAGAACGGGCCGACGCTCCCGTACTCGGCCCATCAACGGTTGGGCAGCGGCCCGGCCCACCGACGAAGCGTCCTCGGCAAGCTTCCCATCCCCGACGAGCTTCCCGACCCCGACAACCTCCAAGGCAAACCACCCGGGCTCAAAACCTTAACAAGAGCACCAGCTCTTCTCAAGGCTCGGGGGCTACACCCGGCGGGTGCGCTCGCGCGCCCCCACCGGAAAAATCGTGACTTACCATATCTTCGCCGCCTCTCAGCCTGGGCGCGAGTCTCCATCTCCCCCCAGGCTCGGGGGCTACTGACGAGGGTCTGGATTAGGGGTACCCAATCAAACCCTTAACCCGGGTCCTCACGATAATCCACCCCTCAAAAGCAAAAACCGAAGAACCAAATCAAAGCAGATTCTCCATACCCCAACAGCTCGGAGGCCGCCCGACGAGTCTCCGATTCGCCCGAGGAGTTCTCCGCCTCCGAGAGGTTCCCCGATTCGCCCGAGGAGTTCTCCGCCTCCGAGTGGTTCCCCGGCTCGCCCGAGGAGTTCTCCGCCTCCGAGAGGTTCCCCGATTCGCCCGAGGAGTTCTCCGCCTCCGAGTGGTACCCCGGCTCGCCCGAGGAGTTCTCCGCCCCCGAAAGGCTCTCCGATTCGCCCGGGAAGTTCTCCGCCTCCGAGGAGTCTCCGGCTCGCCCGGTCAAACTACTCGGCCTCGTCCCGTCCCGGCCCATCCAGTGCCGTACCCACTTGGTACCCGCCGCGCCAGAGCATGATGGGCGTCCGTCCTTCGCCACGGCAGCCACAGTGGCGCCTGTCTCATCCGAACAGGAACGCTACAGTCCTGAGAGAAATGCATGCGCAACACCGGGCGCCCAAGGATGACCCCAGGCACCCAAGGACGACACCTGGAGCCCGGGGAGGACACCTGGAGTTCCCAAAGGCCTCGAGCGAGTCAACCACGACCCGGAAACTACCCGAGAACCTACCCGAGAAGTCATCTACACCAACCACCCGGGATGTACGGTCCCGGGTCCGGCGGGGCGCCCACTCCGTCGAACACCTGCTCCCCGTACGGCTCGGCGCGCGGCGCAAGTTAAAGGCCTCGGGGGCAGTAACTCCCCTTGTAATTTTCTTCTTTCTCACCTCCCGCTCCCTTCTCTCCTTGAGACTATAAAAGGGGATAAGGGGACACCAGTGGGGGGGGACGGACAACAGACGCACATTCGAACACAACACGAACAGCACGCTCACTCACACAGCACAGGGACTTGGGTCCCTCTCCCTCTCCCGACTAGTTTGTACCCCCTACTACAGACTTGGACTTGAGAACATCGGCACACACTGGACGTAGGGTGTTACTCTCCGGAGGCCCGAACCAGTCTAAACCCCCTGTCTCTTGAGTCACCATCCGGACCCTGACACGCGATCGTAGAAATTTACTTGCCGGCGGTAGAGAACCCCGACAACGCGCCTCTAGCTTCGCAGCACACGTGCACGCGGCTGCATTGTTGATGTGGGATATGGGTATCCCTGGGCCCACTACCGACCGAATATGTAGTCGGCCTAGGCCCACATATGACGAGGATGTGGGCCGACCCCAGGCCGGCCCACGAGGATCCCCGGTTTGAAGGACAAGAATGGAGAAGACTTAGCCCGCAAGGCACTCGGCGGGATACGTGGATCTCGCCCAAGGATCATGGAGACCATGTTACAACCGACTCAGATTGCTTTCCTAGTTATAGCTGGATAATGATTAGAGGTAACCGACTTGTAAACCCTAGACCGTCGGCCTATATAAGGTGGCCTAGGTAGACCCCTTCATTCATTCGACTTTTAGCCACCAGACCCCTAATTGTAATCCCAAACTCGCCGTAATTCCCCGGAATCACGCTGAGCAAAGCAATACAAGACCCCCGAGCACACGACGTAGGGTATTATACCTCCGGATAGCCCGAACCTGTATAATCCCTATGTCCCTTTGTTACCACGAGCTCCCTAGTCCTGCGATTGTCTTTTGCCTACAAATCCACCATCTGGGTACCCCGGGTGGACTGCCGGACGATAACTCCGACTGTTGACGCACCAGGTAGGGGTAATCGTGGGGCATTACAGCTAGCTCGATGACAGATCGTCGCTCTGTCATCTTCCCCGACTGCATGAAGGACTGCCCCACGCATCTCGAGGGCATCAGCTTCTTCACCGAGATCCACTCCGCCGCCTCCGACTCCACCATGTCGCTCGACGCCACAACGCCGTCCAGCTCCGTGCTGACCTCTTCACCGATCTCATCATCGGTCATCGCTCCGCTCCAGCAGCGGCTCGGTGCGGTCACCCTCAACGATGAAAGTGCATCTAGGCCCCCATGTGGGTTTTGGTGAATTGTATGACAAAACGATTAAAGGACTAACTTGTTTGTCTAAGACTATGAGCAGGTTATTATTTGTACATTCATGTTGTGATATTGAATTATATATGAAATGAATGTTCTTTGGCTCATAATGTGAAAGACAAGCAAGTGTGTGATCTCTTTGTGCATAAATAATGAATGACAAGCATGAGTGTTGATATATTTTGGACAAGTCAACAAAGGTATATCTATGTGGTTCCAATCTATGAGAAAGCTTGTTGATATATGAAGGGATCATTCAAAGTGGAAATTGCAAGGCTTCATGCATTTACACCAAAGGGACATATGCTTATGTGATATACGTTGGTCTCGTTGTTGGAAGCTTGCAATGGTTTGAATGTACTTTGTCAATCAAGAACATGCATTTGAAGAAGTTCTTTCAAATGGGATTTCAAAATGATGAAGCAAAGCTAAACTCAATGTGGTAAGGGTAAGTGGTGAAGAAATCAACCGAGATGACTAGAGCGAGGGACTAAGCAAGCTTTGGCTAAGCGACGGCTTTCCATGTGTGCAAATTGCTAAGGTGAAGTATCTAGGTCCGTGGGGTTTCGAAGAACCATATCCAAGCTTTATTGAGGGAAGCAATGCAAAGCATCAATTAGTTGTGATTGATAAAATGGAGTGACTTAAGGATTCAAATACACTTTGTCAATGGATGATGGAAAATCCTAAGTCACTAGCTCAAGTATGGAATTGCTCAAGAAAGATAGCAATGTTGAAAGCCCTCATGTTGACAACTATCAAAGTATGGCATTGATCAAGACTTGGAAACTCAAGAGGATGTCTTTGTGTTTATATTTATCCTTGAGTATAGGTACGCCGTACTATCAAGAGGGATGCAACATTTGCTTATTGACAAATATCAAAATGCTCAATAGTTGACCTATGTGAGAATATCCTTAAGAGAGTCTCAGAGTGTGCTAACATTCCCAGCTCAACTAACATTGTGTGGTTTTATCCCTGAATGAAACCTTGAGCTAACTTGAGAGAAGTTTTGGGACACACTCAGCCTGACCGGTCTGACCGGTCATGGGGACCGGTCTGACCGGTGCCAGCTCTAACGGCTAGTTTTTCGAATTCAGCTCTGCCTGACCGGTCTGACCGGTCAGGGTGACCGGTCTGACCGGTCAGGACAGAATCCCAACGGCTAGTTTTTGTGTGCTGGGTATTTATACCCCTCAGCCCCCCTCTTGGTGGGCTGCTGCTTCCACACGCCATTTACACATCCTAGAAGCCAGAAAAGCTCTCCCCAACCTCTCTTTGTGAGATTTGTGTGATATTTGAGATATCTTTGTGTTGGGTTGAGAGAGTAAGATTGTGTGAGCATTAGAGAGCAAACAAGAGCAACCATAGCTTGAGCACTTCGATTCGCTGTCAAGAAAGCCATTTGAAGCATTTGTTACTCTTGGAGGTTCTTCCTCCTAGACGGCTAGGCGTCGCCCGGTGAGCTACCAAAGTGTGTGGTGAGCCACGGGATTGTTTGTGCAGGTCGTGCTTCGCCTCCGAAAGGGAAGAAGCAAGCTAGTGGAAGGAGGAGATAGCTTGACCTAGTGTGGTCGCATAAGCTTCCTCAACGGAGAGTAGGATTCATCGTGCCTTGGTGGCTGCTTGGTGCGAGCGGTGAATCCGAACTTCGGGAAAACAACTCCTCGTGTCTTGGTTTGGTTTTACCTCACTTGTTGATTTCTAGTACATTATTTGTGCTTCCGCTTCGATCTACTTGGGTGTGCTTATATTGTGTGCAGGGATAGTTTTGCCTTGCTAAATATCATCTACAGAAGCTACTCACCAAGTTTGGTTCGTGCTAGAAGTCAAGAAGAAGCTCGAGCTGCTGTTGGGTGTGTGCACTGCACAGCACCGATCTGACCGGTGTGGAGCACCGGTCTGACCGGTCACCCTCTAGCAGCTAGAGAAATTTGGGGGAAAAGTTTTATTTGCCGGCCATTCGCCTATTCACCCCCCCTCTAGGCGACATCATGGTCCTTTCAATTGGTATCAGAGCAAGGACTCACATCCAAGCTTAACCGCCGTGAGAAAAGATGTCGATTGAGGTACAATTTGAGCCACTTGAGCTCGATTGCTCAAACTATGCTTTTTGGTTTGGTAATGTTCATAATGCTCTTAGAAATTTAGATCCTTTAGTTGAACATATTTTAGTTGCTAGCATTCTACCTCCTAAATTTGATTATGACAACTTTGATTTGTCAAATCTCACTCAAAAGGAGCTAGCTTGCATGCAACTCAATGCTTGTGTTATTAACTTCTTGCGGAGTTCTGTTTGTGAAGAGTTATGGGATATCATCTCTAGCAAGAAAGAAATCCGAAGAGATGCTCATCACATTTGGACTCTTATCACGGATACATTTGAAGATTTAGAAAGTGATGATGAAGAGCAAGAAGTTATGGAATCACCTGAGAAGTGCTCAACTGCAGCAGCAATATTCATTGAGCCTCAGGTGGTTTTTTCCAAGGAGCTAGAAGAGCAAAAGGAAGAAATTGCAGCCTGCCTGGAGGCACCGGTTCGACCGGTGCCAGGGACCGGTCTGACCGGTTCTCCCCAGGGAGCTGCTTTCCGAGTGCGCTCAAGACACCCAAGCCGCAAGCGTCACCCCATCCACTTCTGGTTCTTCATTATCCAATGATGAGGGACCCAAGTGTCTGATAGCTTGCAGAAGTAAGAAGAAGACCAAGAGAGATGAATTCCATAGAGTTGGAACCATCAAGGCTCTAACTCAAGAACTTGAAAAGCTCAAGTTGTCACATGTCTCCTTGGTCAGTAAGTATGAAATCTTGTCAAAGGATTATGCTTGTGCTACTGATTTATCTACTTGTGTAGCATCCTTAGAACAAGACAAACTAATGCTTAGTGCTCAACTTGAGAAGCTCACTAGTGAGCATATGGCTTTGCAAGCAACTCACAAAGAACTTGAGTGTTCTCATGAGAAGCTTGTGGAATCATATGCTATGCTAGACATTGCTCATGAGGTTGTATTAACATCGGTAAAATATCTTGAACCTCATACACACACATGCACATGCTCCCACATCAATTCTACTTTATTGTGCGAAAAACCGTGTTGCTCCCAAGCAACCCAAACTTGTGTTGAGCATGTTGTTGTAGAGTCTTGTGATGATCTTCTTGCTGAAGAAATGGAAGATATCAAGCAAGAGGATGAAAAGATCAAGAATGACTTGGTCAAGCTTAAGGGAAAGGGTCAAGTGCAACCTTCTCAAGATAACCGTGAAAACATGGTGAATAAGCTTGAGAAGGGATCAATGGTCACTGACTCAATTCCCCAGCATGACAAGCATGTCAACAAAGACAAGATTCAAGAAAAGAAGAAAAGGGAGCTTGATCACATACAATGCTTCAATTGTTCAACAATGGGGCATTATGCATCTATGTGTCCCATCATGCATAAAAACAAGACAAAGAAGCAAGGAGTATCCAAGAAAAGGAGTCTTGCAAAGAAAAGGATTTGCTATGGATGCAAGAAGAAGGGACACACGATAGCCATGTGTCCCGGCGCTACTAATGTAGGTGGCTTTGACTCTGACCGGTCAGACCGGCCACTTGGACCGGTCAGACCGGTGGCGGCCAGGGCAGCCACCTTTCACCGCAGTGACAAGATTGAAGTCACCTCTTCATCCATGGAACCCAAAAGCAAGCAAAGGCAAGAAAAGCAAAGGAATATAAAGTCAAGCAAGGACAAGAGCCGTGTTTGCTATACTTGCCGGCAAAAGCCAGAAAAGCTCTCCCCAACCTCTCTTTGTGAGATTTGTGTGATATTTGAGATATCTTTGTGTTGGGTTGAGAGAGTAAGACTGTGTGAGCATTAGAGAGCAAACAAGAGCAACCATAGCTGGAGCACATCGATTCGCTGTCAAGAAAGCCATTTGAAGCATTTGTTACTCTTGGAGGTTCTTCCTCCTAGACGGCTAGGCAACGCCCGTTGAGCTACCAAAGTGTGTGGTGAGCCACGGGATTGTTTGTGCAGGTCGTGTTTCGCCTCCGAAAGGGAAGAAGCAAGCTAGTGGAAGGAGGAGATAGCTTGACCTAGTGTGGTCGCATAAGCTTCCTCAACGGAGAGTAGGATTCACCGTGCCTTGGTGGCTGCTTGGTGCGAGCGGTGAATCCGAACTTCGGGAAAACAACTCCTCGTGTCTTGGTTTGGTTTTACCTCACTTGTTGATTTCTAGTACATTATTTGTGCTTCCGCTTCGATCTACTTGTGTTGCTTATATTGTGTGCAGGGATAGTTTTGCCTTGCTAAATATCATCTACAGAAGCTACTCACCAAGTTTGGTTCGTGCTAGAAGTCAAGAAGAAGCTCGAGCTGCTGTTGGGTGTGTGCACTGCACAGCACCGGTCTGACCGGTGTGGAGCACCGGTCTGACCGGTCACCCTCTGGCAGCTAGAGAAATTTGGGGAAAAGTTTTATTTGCCGGCCATTCGCCTATTCACCCCCTCTAGGCGACATCAAGGTCCTTTCAAACGATCAGGCTCCGAGCCTGACAGCTCGCCAGAGAATCCCATCCCCGGACGAGCTCATTGCCGGGTTGGATCGTGTTCAGGGCACCATCGCCGAGTGCATCGCCATGTCCGAGATGGCTCTGCGCCGACCTCGCAATCCGCGCCCGCTAGGGCTGCGTAATGCTTCCGCAATCTACTCGGCCTGACTCCGAGAAGACATGTCTCTGATCCGATCTGAGATCCCGCTCAAGCCCACCCAGTCCCCGGACTGCGGAGAGGTCCAAGTCGCTACAAGCGTGCTCTTGCTGGCTCCGGCCGACACAAGCAATGACTCAAGCTATTCCACGCCTCCGGGGCATGAAGTCTTCGTCTCTAAGGATTCTGCAACCCAAGATGGAGAAACTGACCTGGCCAGGGATCGCCGACTAGAGTGAAATACTGGCCGAGCTCGACGCCGCAACGAAGAAGCCGCGCTGCCTCAGGCAGCGGCTGGAGACGCTGCAGCCGCCGCAGCTGCCGGAGAGATCCCCCTGGGGCTCCACTGTTGACACCAGATTTTGACTCGGCTGAGCGTATGTATGATAGAATCCAAGCAAAGGCCGAGTCCGATTCTGGGAGACGTCCGATTCCGATCGGAGTTCGTCCGATAGGAGTCCTGATCGGACACGAGACAAAGGAGGCCGGAGTGCGTACGACTGACCAGGAGGGAGGCGTCTGGAAGCTTCTTCAGGGCCTGATTGCGCATCAAGTTTTGTAATAGATATAGTAGTTTAAGATTAGATTACTTTAATTAAATTAGAGATATTGTCGTAGCCGGCAAGTTTTAGCTAGATTTCCAGGGTATAAATATGAGCCCTGCGTCATTGTAAAAAACGTTCACACAACCATTCAATCAAACATAACTTTCGGCCTAATGTGCCACCCAAACCCTTTTCGTCGAGTTCTTCAGCAAGCAGGGCTGCATCATCTTGACCTCCGGTTTGTCTGTAAGTCCGACACCCTTATCGAGTTAATCTAAGCTTTAGATTGAGGCGTATCGCCCTTTTTCGTTTAGTTAATTCACCAATTTATCGAGTTATTCTAGGCTTTAGATTGAGGCGTATCGCCCTTCTTCGTTTAGATTGCTCACCCTTTACCGTATCCTGCTGTTTTGTCTTATCGGCTTACATCTATCAGAGAAGATCTACTTTGTTTTATCATAACTTAAGCTTCATAATAGATCTGTTCTTGTTGTTTATATAGCTGATTTAGATCTAATTTGCAAGTTACAAATAGATCTAATTTAAATAAGTTGTTTGATATAAATTGATCTATTGGAATAAATAGGCTAATCGGTGCCCTGCTAGCAACGCTGTCTCGAAATCGATCCGATTGTTAGTGACACGAGAATTAGTTTATTTATTGCCTTTGGAAAGATGTATATTAAAAAAATGAGTTTAGATTAGATCTATCTCCGATTCGGTCTCCATGGTCGATGGTTTAACTTAATGCTATACTCTCACGATTCGGTTGTTATAGCCGATGGTCTGTTTTAATACATGCTACATCTTCACAAATCGGACTCATAGCCGATGGTTTATGCTCTCAAATTGGACTTCCGTTTTACGCTGATCCGATCTGTTGGGACAAATCGGGGCCTTGGCCGATGAGTTCCTTGTTGTTTACTGATTAAACTCTACCTTGTCAATTTCAGGTCAAATTGACTGGCACGCCACGAACCTCGAGATTTTGGACCTGCACTGAAGTGAACCAAATCTTCCAGGCCACAGTGTTAATTTCTGAGAGTCAACACCTGACTTTTTTGGACATCAACACATTTTGGCACGCCTGGTGGGACAAGAAAGCTTCTGCGATGGCACCTGGAGACAAAGCAGCTGCGATCCCTACGATCACGATGGAGGATCTCAGTGATGAGCAGAAGAAACTCGTGGAAGCACAAATTGAAGATTTCAAAAACCTATGCCTAAACTCATTCAGTAAAACTCGCAACACGGTGATTAAGAAAAATCAGTTTCCTGTTCCTCAGGAAGCGTTCGATCGGATCACTGCCGAGGAAAGGAAGTTCTTCCAAGATTTTGTTGATGCTGGATTGAGTCATGCTTTGATTAACCAATCCGGAATATTGGTTAACACGGTGGTGGGACTGATTGCTCAATTGCTGGATGGAGCTATATTAAAGGATGCCCAGAAGGGGCATGCTTACTTTGATACTGGAGCTGCTGCAGCAATTAAGGATATCAAGAAAAAGATGACACAATTTGCTTCGTCTACATCACCAGAAACACATCCTGAGAGTTATGAAGCTCCCAAGATCAGAAAGGCAAAAGACAAAGCAGTGGAAGGGGGAGAAGAAGAACAGGAAGGTGAATCGGAAAACAAGGAATACGGCGGTACTCAGCATATTGATCAGTTTGGCAGCCGGATTCCTGTAGTCGATGGCAAGATGGTGTNAGCTTCTGCGATGGCACCTGGAGACAAAGCAGCTGCGATCCCTACGATCACGATGGAGGATCTCAGTGATGAGCAGAAGAAACTCGTGGAAGCACAAATTGAAGATTTCAAAAACCTATGCCTAAACTCATTCAGTAAAACTCGCAACACGGTGATTAAGAAAAATCAGTTTCCTGTTCCTCAGGAAGCGTTCGATCGGATCACTGCCGAGGAAAGGAAGTTCTTCCAAGATTTTGTTGATGCTGGATTGAGTCATGCTTTGATTAACCAATCCGGAATATTGGTTAACACGGTGGTGGGACTGATTGCTCAATTGCTGGATGGAGCTATATTAAAGGATGCCCAGAAGGGGCATGCTTACTTTGATACTGGAGCTGCTGCAGCAATTAAGGATCTCAAGAAAAAGATGACACAATTTACTTCGTCTACATCACCAGACACTCACCCTGAGTGTTATGAAGCTCCCAAGATAAAAAAGGCAAAAGCTAAGGCAGTAGAAGGAGGTGAAGAAAACGAACAGGAAGAAGAATCGGAGGACAAGGAATATGGCGGAACTCAGCATATTGACCAGTTTGGCAGCCGAATTCCTGTTGTTGAGGGCAAGATGGTATATCCTGTTTTCTTCAATACTGAAAATCCACCCAGGAACAAGGGAGCTGACAATCGGGAGCCGACAATCGGATCTAATGAGACACCCGTCATAATGAATCGTGCTCCGATTAGTCAAGGAAATTTTACTCAGGAGGATTGGGCAGATAAGATTGCTGACATCATGAAGAATCAGTTTGGTCTGAAGCCCAAGGGTCAATCTTATCTGTATCGGAAGCCGTATCCGGACTGGTTCGATACATTGCCTATGCCAGCCCGATTCAGGATTTCAGATTTTTATAAATTTTCTGGACAAGGAGATGTTACCACCATTGAGCATATCAGCCGGTACACAATTCAGTGTGGTGAAGTTGCATCGATTGATCCATTGAAAGTTAAGTTGTTTCCTATGTCGCTTTCTGGATCGGCCTTTTCGTGGTTTTCATCATTACCACCGAATTCTATTAACAATTGGGCCGATTTGGAAAAACAGTTCCATGCATATTTCTTCATGGGAGTACAAGAGACCAGATTGTCCGATCTGACAGCACTCCGACAGAGAAACGGTGAATCGGTTAGTGAATTTGTCCAAAGATTCAGAGATGTGCGTAGCCGATGTTATTCGTTGAATTTATCGGAGGGACAGTTGGTCGATTTGGCATTCCAAGGATTGTTGCCTCAGGTCAGAGACCGATATACAAGTCAAGATTTTGAAGGCTTGGGGCACATGATTCAAAAGCTCTCTCAGCATGAAGGACGTGGCAATGACTATCGGAGAGAGAAATTCCAAAGGAAAATTGCCAATATCGAATATGATTCCGATGGGGAGGAAGCTGAGGTCGATTTGGCTGAGTGGACCAAGAATAAAAATTCCGTTGCCTGCCCATGGGTGAAGGTCGAGCCAGAAAGGTACAGCTTTGATATCACAAAAGCTGATAAAATATTTGATTTATTGCTAGCAGAAAAGCAAATCAGGCTTTCCCCGAATCATACAATTCCTTCTGCCGAAGAGTTGAAGAAAAAGAAATATTGCAAGTGGCATAACTCAGTTTCTCATCATACTAATGACTGCAAAGTTTTCCGCAATGAGATTCAATCGGCGATTGAAAAAGGAATTATTAAAGTTGAAACTGGCAAAAAACCGATGAAGCTTGATGGACATCCGTTTCCTCAAAATATGGTCTAGATCGGAGCACCTGACAGAAAAATGAAAGCCAAAGTCCTTACATCGGAGAATGCAAAGAAATCGGGAGCTGTTGACCCAGATTGCCAAGTAACGGCCGATGACGTGCAAAATTGGAATCATCAGCATTATCGAGATGATCACCGACGTGGCGATAAGACTAAAGTTACATCGGGGCAGCTCATTGATAAATATATGCGCCAACAAGAAAGGGATCGGAGTCCTCCGACAGGGAGATTTGATAATGAAAATCATTGGGGATGTCCGTTCTTCAGGTTCTGTTGGAATGAAAAGTTAAGGCTTCCATCAATTTATGATTGTCCAGAGTGCAGCGATCAATATGAGAGCTATAGGGATTCAAAACGGAAGCGTCAGTCTGTGCATGACCGATTGGAGTTCGGGCGGCGATGCAGCTGGCATAATGAGGTAGTCTATCAGCAGGAACGCGAAGATTGGCGTGAATACCATAATCGGCGTGAGCACGAAAATCGGTGCTATGACCGATGCGACGATGATCGCCGAAAGTATGATAATCGCCTAAATTATAAAGCAGACCGTCTCTCTATGTACGATCGTCTGGTGTACAGGAAAAAAGAAATTATTCAAGAGCCAGAAGACGCACAGGAATCGGAGAAGGAGGTAAAATCGGACCTACGTCCAGGGGTCAATCCGCAATGGTGTCCTGATGGTTTGACCAAGACTCAGAAGAGAAGGGTTCAGCGTCTCCGATTTAAAGAATTGTTGAAGGAGAAGTGTCAGAGAGATGAAAATTCCAAGGTCTGGAAAGCTAAGCCTAAACGTGATGATGATGGGCCATCGGCATCGGTGAACATGGTGTTTGTGCTGCCTGCTGAATACAATGTAAGTTCAACCGATGATGAGGCCGGTGAAGTTGAGGAAGCTATGGCGTAGTTGATTCTACAACCACAGCAAGCTGTATTTGACAAACCAGTTGATGAGAAGTATCGGTATTTGAGGCCTTTATATGCTAAAGGATATGTTGATGGCAAGCCGATGACCAAGATGCTTGTTGATGGAGGAGCTGCTGTGAATTTGATGCCTTATACCACATATCGGAAGCTTGGCAAAGGACCTAATGATTTGATCAAGACCGATATGATGCTCAAGGACTTTGGCGGAAATCCATCGCCGGCTCGGGGGGCATTGAATGTTGAATTGACGATAGGGAACAAGACTTTGCCTACTACATTCTTCGTCATCGACAGCAAAGGGTCCTACAGTTTGCTCCTGGGTCGTGACTGGATTCATGCCAATTGCTGTGTGCCATCTACCATGCATCAATGCCTTATTCAATGGCATGGGGATCACATCGAGACTGTCCAAGCCGATGAATCGGTCAGCGTCGCCACCGCCGATTTAACGGTTTGGGAGTTTGAAGGAATCGAATGCTTATCGGGCAGGAATTGGGAAGGCAATTTTATCCAAGTGTCCGATGATGGTCTAAAGCCGATCCTAGCAGTCGGCTCCGAGAGTTTGTTTTAATGGATGATTTTATTGAAGATGAGGGTAAACTTGGTCAAGGGTTTATGTCGGCCGATGAGTTAGAGGAAATAGATATAGGTTTAGGAGATAGACCTCGGCCGACATATGTAAGTGCAAAGTTGGATCCTGAGTTTAAACAAGAATTAATAAAGTTATTAAAAGAGTATCGTGATTGTTTTGCTTGGGAATACTACGAGATGCAAGGTTTAAGCCGATCTATTGTTGAACATCGGCTCCCGATCAAACTAGGGTATCGGCATTTTAAACAAGCACCGAGACGATTTAAACCTGAATTAGACCAAGAAATAAAAGCCGAAATAACTCAGTTATATGAAGCTAAGTTTATTCAACATTGCCGATATGCTGAATGGATATCTAATATCGTTCCTGTTTTCAAGAAAAATGGGAAGTTGCGAGTTTGTGTTGATTTCAGGAATTTAAATAAGGCGACTCCGATGGATGGGTATCCGATGCCGATTGCCGATATGTTGGTCGATGCAGCTTCAGGACATAAGGTGATTAGTTTTATGGATGGTAATGCAGGATATAATCAAATTTTTATGGCGGAAGAAGATATTCCTAAAACTGCATTCCGATGTCCTGGTGCACTTGGATTATATGAGTGGGTCGTAATGACTTTTGGTTTGAAAAATGCTGGCGCTACATATCAAAGGGCAATGAATTACATATTTCACAAGTTAATCGGCAGGATTGTCAAAATTTATATTGATGATATAGTAGTGAAGTCCGATGGATATAAACAGCATCTGGCCGATTTGCGAGAGACTCTTGAATGTACAAGGAAGCATGGTTTGAAGATGAATCCTAATAAATGTGCGTTTGGAGTATCGGCCGGACAATTTTTGGGTTTCATGGTGCATGAAAAGGGAATTGAAGTCGGACAAAAGAGCATGAAGGCTATAAGAGATGCTGAGCCACCCACCGATAAGACGAGTCTCCAGTCGTTAATCGGTAAGATTAATTTTGTCAGAAGATTTATTTCAAATTTATCTGGGAGAATTCGTCCTTTTTCCCCGCTGCTGAAATTAAAAGCCGATGAAGAATTCGTTTGGGGGAAAAGATCAACAAAAGGCATTTGATGAAATAAAGCAATATATGATGACGCCGCCAGTTTTGATTCCACCTCAGAGGGATAAGCCATTCCGATTATATTTGTCGACCGATGAATTGGCGATCGGGTATGTTCTTATACAAGAATTTGAAGGAAAAGAAAGAGTGGTTTATTATTTGAGTCGGAAGTTAATTGATGCGGAGACAAGGTATTTACCGGTTGAAAAATTATGCTTATGCCTGTATTTTTCATGCACTAAGTTGAGACATTATTTATTATCTTCTGAGTGCACAATCGTTTGTAAAACCGATGTGGTTAAATATATGTTGTCCATGCCGATGTTAAAAGGAAGAATCGGGAAGTGGATATTAGCATTATCGGAGTTTGATTTAAAATACGAATCGGCTAAAGCGGTTAAAGGACAAGTAATGGCCGATTTCATAACACAGCATATCGGAGGTGAAGATAAATTGGTCGATCCGACGCCTTGGACATTGTTCTTTGATGGATCTTCGTGTGGTCAAGGATGTGGCATCGGAATCGTTATTGTTTCGCCTCGGGGGGCAAATTTTGAATTCTGTTATCCGATGGATCCAAGTTTTACCAACAATCGAGTTGAGTATGAAGCATTGATTAAAGGGTTGAAATTGTTATTAGAAATCGGAGCTGAAGCTGTTGAGATTTTTGGAGACTCCCAGTTGGTGATTTTTCAGTTAATCGGTAAATATGAATGCAAAGATGATGTTTTGATTCAGTATTTTGATGAATGCCGATTATTGTTGAAGGAATTTGTGATGGTCAATATTGAACATATCCCCAAGGCTCAAAATCAGGAAGCTAACAATTTGGCACAAGCTGCTTCTGGCTATCGGCGTTTTCATGAGATCATGACGATTGAGCTAGAAATCGGAGATTGGAGGTATGAGATTGTAAATTATCTTAAAGATCCATCACAAATGGTTTCCAGGAAGTTAAGATTCATGGCTGTTAAATATGTGTTACTTGATGATCAATTATATTATAAGACGATTGATGGTGTCTTGCTCCGATGTTTAAGTAAATCGGAATCCAAAGATATGATGGATGAAGTGCATGAAGGAGTCTGTGGTGCACATCAATCGGCTTATAAAATGAAATGGATTATTCGAAAGGCAGGTTGTTTCTGGCCAACGATTCTGAAGGATTGGTTTGGAAGCTGATTTTGCCGATAGGGACTAAAAGTTCTAAGTTTGGAAAATGGTCGCCTAATTGGGAGGGTCCTTATCGTGTAAATCGGTGCGTTCCAGGAAATGCATATATTCTGGAAACGTTGGAGGGAGAGGAATTTTCAAAGGCACTTAACGGAAAATATTTGAAGAAGTATTATCCAAGCATTTGGATCGATTCTTAAAGCCGTTATTCTAAGCAATGTCGTCTAAGATAGCCGATTCGATACGTGTCGCCTTAAGGGCAAAAATATTTACACAAGTGTTCATCGACGATCAACTTCGTCGGAATTACCCAAGTTCATCAATGACCACTGTCATCGGAGCAGTATGGTTTAAGTTTAAACATTACAGAAACTTGCGAATCGTTTCAATAGCGCTCAACCGAATACTATCAATCTTCCTGATTTCTTCCAAGTCTTCCACATCGGAGCCGGGGATATTCTTGATACTTTTGTGAATTTGACGCACTTTCTCCAAGCGTTTGTTCAAATTCTCTCGCGCCGATTTGATGGAAGCTGGAATTTGGTTGAGCTCGTCTTGGGTCTCCGACATCTCCTTGCGGATTTCTGCGAGCCGTTTGAGTAGTTCGGCTTCAACACCATGGAGATGCTTCATCCGATTCTCTAGCCGCACTGGTTCGGCTTCCAAAGTTTTGATGTGGGCCTGCATTGTTTTCAGTTCATCCTTGCCGTCGTCACGCTTCTTGGATAAGTCTTGTTGAGCTAGCCGATCCGATATTCTTTGACGAGCGGCAGAAACTTGGAGTTGATGACCTTCAATGAAAGCCGCAGGGATGATCGCGTTCTCCAGCTCCGATGGTAGCTGACCCTTTAGTTCCTTGAAGATTTGGCGAATCGGTTCGGCATCTTCAACCAGGATGGCAATGCTTTTGTTCAAATGATTCAGCATTTCTTGAAGCTTCGCCTTGACCTCATCGGAGACGGTTGCAGATGATTGAGCGGAACTGACTTCCTCTTCTCCGATGATGGCGTCCAGGTCAAATGATGTAAAACTCATTGCTGAAGGATCGTGTGCCTGAAAAGAAGTGTTAATAAAATATGTTATTATAATAATGAAATATTGACACGAGGTGACGAATTGATACCAATTTAAATTGTCCTTTCCGGACATAATCGGGGATTACTTGAGGCTGGGCAGTGCTTGTGCCAGGAGCAGCTATTTGAAGTGTTTGAGGCGGCTCAATCGGAGGTGGCACTGGTGAAGTTATTGGCTGTTCAGGAAGTGCCTCCGGTTGAGTATTTGTAGCTAATTCTCCGATCTGCTGCTCAGGGATGGCCTCCGATTGGATATTTCCTTCAATTTGTTGCTCAGAAATGACCTCCGATTGGATAGTCTTTTCGGCTTGTTGATGGATGGTCTCCGATTGAGCAGATGTGTTTGGTTCCTCGATGATTGGCTGCAGAATGGCAGTCTACAGGTTGAATCGGTTAGTTCAAGCGTATATGTTTGAAGAAAATGAGAATTGGGTTAAATTTACCTTTTGAACCGATTCCGCTTGTATGTCTTGGGCTGGAGCTGGTTGAGGATCAGGCAATACAATATTTGTTTGCTGAAAAGGGAGAATTATTATTGCCGATTTAAGTTAAAGAAAAGTAAATACAGAAAAATTGGATTATTACCGATATTGCATCAAGTAGCATTTTTGCACCCTCGGCGGCTTTCTGTGCGGTTTCCTCGGCAGCTCTGGAAGTCGATTGACCAAGGATTTTTCCAGGGGGCTATATGGGAAAGTTATTTGCTTAAGATATGAATCGGAAACGAGAATCGGAAGGATAAGAAAATCGTACCACTTGGCTTTTCTTCGGCTTCTTTGGATCAGGAATCCTAATGGGGGCGGTTTTCCTCTTGCCTTTGCCATCCATAATTTCCTTCAAAGATGGAGCGGTAGAACCGATCCTTGGATACGGAGTCCTAATGGCATATTGGATCGGTTTACCACTGATGCTCACCGCTGGTGCATTCTCTTCGACTGGCTGTTAAAGGATGGAATTCAAATTATGAACAGTTCGTTTAAAATGAAAGATGAATGAGAATGGGGAGAATTTAAAAAGACTTACAGGATTTTCCATGGCTTCAAAATCGGAGTCTATAAGGGTACAGAAAGTGATGGCCAGGAGTCTGAATATGTGAAGGCGCAATTCTTTCCACCAATTTCTGAAAAGCCTGGATGAGAAGCTGGTGCATAGCCATTCTGGTATTTCAAAATTGGCTTCGGGGGCAAGTGATAAAATCCTATCCATCTCTAGGGATGATGAGACCGATTCTCTGTGCTTTATCTTATTGGAGAAGTAGAGGCCGATCGGGAGTTGACCGAAACCCATTTGACGAGCTGCTACTGATGGGTTGTAGAATTCATAAGATGAGATTTTGCGGCCGAATACGATGTTACTTCCAAGGATGGCCGGTGTAATGAAGGATTTTAGAATCGGCATGATCGCTGCAAGATCATTCTGGATGTTGAATAAGGGCAGTTCGTAATTGCGATTGGGATCGGCGTAGGTGAAATAGTCAAAATGCTCCGATGCAATCCCATGGTAAAAGCTTTCAAAATAGGTGGCCATATTTTTTGCGTTGAGTCTTGACCCAAAGCACGATGATGCTGCTTCTCCGAATGATGTGCATCGGCGATAGGATACATCTTCTTCTTCTGTGTAATAATTTGGGAATTGATGATCCTTGAAGCTAAGTTGAAGGGCAGATCGGAACTGGGTATGCAGCCATAATTGGATAAACCACCAAGGACCTCCGATATGTCCAACTGCTTGGCCTTCCGGTAGCTTGACTGATACTTGTTGAAGCAGATGATAAACTGCACCAAAAGGAGGCGTCCAAGTGGTACCGATCCGCCACGAGCTAAAGCTTCTGCAATCGGTTGCATGTTTGATGTGGCACCAAGGGTCGGTCCGCAGAATACAAATCTCTCTAGCCACATATTAAGAAAAGCTGCGTGCTCTCTGTCTCCGACTGTGCCAGTTTTGTTGTGATCGGCGATATATTTCTTCCAGCTTTTAGAGCCCGGGCTGACCAATCTGTATTCCAAATCACGAATGAGTTTCCTGGGGTTGGAATTGTCTACGGTGTCGAGGCCGGTCAGCATGTGTACATCCATTAAAGTTGGCGTCATTGGACCATGGCCAAACAGATAAGCATTGAGGGCATCAGACCAGAACAGAGAGCTCGAGGCCAGAAGGTTTTCATTTTTGGCCATGTCAGCAAGAGATAGAGTAAGGCATTGGTTTATGTTCTTTTCATCCCAAAAAGCCGATTTGGCGGTTTGCATTCTAAGGAACCAGTTCCTCCATCCTGGAACGCTACCAGGCCATGATCGGAAGGAGCCGGTCCAATCGGCAACTTGCAAATCCGATCCTTTGAAAGGGAGTCTCTCCGATTCCATATTGATCAGGTCCGTCGGATCAGGGTCGCCCATCGGACCCAGGTAGTACCCGGCCTCAACATGGGAGACGGGAATAACCAGATTGTTTTTAAGATGCTACAATCGGAGAAATAAAATAGTAAATACAGAGATAGAGGCTCGTAAATAGTTCTGGAAAGGAAATGCAGAGATTAAATGGAGATTTTGAGTGATTTTTACCTCAGGAACTTGGTCAGTGTCTGCCTTATCAAGGGGAGCCGCCATTGATAAGAGAAATGGATCTACAATGAACAGTAATACGAAGAGGAAAAAATCTAAGGGATTGCAGAGGAATGCATCGAAGCACAGATGCGTGGTATGAATCATACGCGGAAGAGTTCTTTACCTGATTCATGGCGAAAAGTTGAAGCTTGGAGATCAGGTGTTCGCCGGGTGAGATCTTGCAGAGATGACAATGGCGGACGCGCGAGCGTGATAGCAGATGCGGGTTGAGGAAGACGACGGTTCAGGTCTGCATTTATAGGCTTATGGGAGGAGAAACCGCCCGAAGGCCACGGTGCCAAATCCGCACGGGATTCAAGGGTTGCAACAGTGAAGGGTGCGGGTTTCCATATGCTGTTCGCTGCCAGAGTCATCATTGCTCGGAAGAATTTTGGAACAAAATAATATTTTATCCCAAAATTGGGGGGCACATGTTGACACCAGATTTTGACTCGGCTGAGCGTATGTATGATAGAATCCAAGCAAAGGCCGAGTCCGATTCTGGGAGACGTCCGATTCCGATCGGAGTTCGTCCGATAGGAGTCCTGATCGGACACGAGACAAAGGAGGCCGGAGTGCGTACGACTGACCAGGAGGGAGGCGTCTGGAAGCTTCTTCAGGGCCTGATTGCGCATCAAGTTTTGTAATAGATATAGTAGTTTAAGATTAGATTACTTTAATTAAATTAGAGATATTGTCGTAGCCGGCAAGTTTTAGCTAGATTTCTAGGGTATAAATATGAGCCCTGCGTCATTGTAAAAAACGTTCACACAACCATTCAATCAAACACAACTTTCGGCCTAACGTGCCACCCAAACCCTTTTCGTCGAGTTCTTCAGCAAGCAGGGCTGCATCATCTTGACCTCCGGTTTGTCTGTAAGTCTGACACCCTTATCGAGTTAATCTAAGCTTTAGATTGAGGCGTATCGCCCTTCTTCGTTTAGTTAATTCACCAATTTATCGAGTTATTCTAGGCTTTAGATTGAGGCGTATCGCCCTTCTTCGTTTAGATTGCTTACCCTTTACCGCATCTTGCTGTTTTGTCTTATCGGCTTACATCTATCAGAGAAGATCTACTTTGTTTTATCATAACTTAAGCTTCATAATAGATCTGTTCTTATTGTTTATATAGCTGATTTAGATCTAATTTGCAAGTTACATATAGATCTGATTTAAACAAGTTGTTTGATATAAATTGATCTATTGGAATAAATAGGCTAATCGGTGCCCTGCTAGCAACGCTGTCTCGAAATCGATCCGATTGTTAGTGACATGAGAATTAGTTTATTTATTGCCTTTGGAAAGATGTATATTAAAAAAAACGAGTTTAGATTAGATCTATCTCCGATTCGGTCTCCATGGTCGATGGTTTAACTTAATGCTATACTCTCACGATTCGGTTTTTATAGCTGATGGTCTGTTTTAATACATGCTACATCTTCACAAATCGGACTCATAGCCGATGGTTTATGCTCTCAAATCGGACTTCCGTTTTACGCTGATCCGATCTGTTGGGACAAATCGGGGCCTTGGCCGATGAGTTCCTTGTTGTTTACTGATTAAACTTTACCTTGTCAATTTCAGGTCAAATTGACTGGCACGCCACGAACCTCGAGATTTTGGACCTGCACTGAAGTGAAGCAAATCTTCCAGGCCACAGTGTTAATTTTCGAGAGTCAACACCTGACTTTTTTGGACATCAACACACCTAAGCAACAACCTCCGCCACGGGGTCCTCGCGGAGTCGAACCCCAGAATCTCGACGGCGCATTCGCCCGAGTACCCTTTCGTACGCCTCAGGCCAACATCGCAGCTGCGTTTGCTGAGTTGGACCACATGCCCGACACCCCCGAGGTGCAACGGGCCCACACCTGCTTGGCGGCCGCTCAAGAACAAGTTGAGCGATCGTACCATGCCAGATCCCGATCTGGGCGGACCAACTCGGCTCGCACCGCAAGCTACCGTTCTGCCCATAGTAGATCGGATCGGGATCAGCCCCGCCGGAGGAACACCCCACTACCCGTCGTCGAAGAAGAGATGGCCCAGAACCACCACGAAGAAGAAGAAGAGGAGCGGCGTAACCGCGCAACGCAGACCATCGTCAAGAACGCTACCAGGAGCGACGCGATAGGCGCCAACGGTACCACCAACCCGACGATCTCCGTGATTGCCTGAGAGACTACACCCACGACATCCGCGTCGACCTCGAAGCTTGGCACCGGGAACGCGATGCAGCCGAGCTCGAGCGTCGCGAGCGGTATGACCGGGACTATGGCCGACCTGACTGCCAGCCGGTGGGGGAGGCAGGCGATGCTGCAGCTGAAGTGAATGAGCGCTGTGGCGTTCATGAGCTCATGGAGCGTGAGCAGTACGATGCACCGTACGGCCCTCCATGGGACGATCGCCGTTAACGGTGTGATGATGCTCGGCCTCGAGCCGACCAAGTCCGACCTTCCCGCCGCGACCACCGCAACGACGAGGAGGACACATTCGACGGCTTCGCCGCTTTCTCCGCCCGACTCAGCGCCATCCGTTGGCCTGAGTCCTTCAAGCCAGCCCTCGTCGAGAAGTTCGACGGTCGCTCCGACCCCAAGCTCTGGCTCAAAACATACCATACAGCAGTCAAAGTTGCTCATAGATCCAACGACCAAGCCGCCGCTTACTTCCCTGTGATGTTAGGCAAGGAGGCGCTACTGTGGCTTGAGGGCGTCCCTCGGGACACTATTGACAGCTGGGCAGACCTCTGCCACGCCTTCACCAAAAATTACCAAGCAAGCTACACTCGGCCGGGTTCCAGATTCGATCTGGACAACATCAAGCAGAGGAAGGGTGAAAGTCTCTAAGATTATACCGACCGTTTCTTCGACAACCGGAAAAGGATCACCGATGTCGAAGATCGAGACGTCATCAATGCATTCCAATGAGGCCTTATCGACAACCAGCTGTTTCGTACGCTCTTCAAAAACAACCCAACCACGGTCTCTGACCTGATGGATGTGGTCAATTTAGAGGTCCGGGCCGACCAAGCCGAACAGGCCCAGTTCAAGAGCAAGCAGAAGCGCCCGGAAGACGACGACTGGGTCGAAAGCTCGAAGCGCCACGAGCCGCTGCGTGGGCGCAAGGCGGGCCCGGAGCCCCTTGTAGCCCTAGCAGAAGAAGAAGGCCGGCCAGAACCTGTTGACGCTCGTTAGCAACACACTTTTAGTGCTATTTAAGTGGTGTTTTGGGACCAATTCATATAATAACCCGCCACTTGGCACTTGAGATATCCTCATTTTTGCATATGCATGTATTTTTGGATGATGCTGAGTAAGTACTATGTTTCCAAAGGTTCTAAGGAGCAAAAAGAAACAAAAATGTGGAGCAAGAAAAGAAAAAAAGAAAGAAAAGAAAAAATGAAAGAAAGAAAGAAAGAAAAAATAAAAGAGAAATAATGCTCCTTAGTTCTTTTAGCTTCATCAAATTCCAAGTGCTTTGAAGACAACTCCATACTCAATTTTCCAACCATGTGCAATCTGATAACGAGGACTTCATTTGTGCGTCGGAATCATCCACTTGCCATTTGCACATGCCCACCTATCTAAATGTGTGTGTTCCATCCCTCTCTCTTTCCAACATTTATTCTCCATGGCCTTTTTGACTAGTCTCGGTAATTCCAATAGATCTCTCTCTTAGTTTGACAATATTTGAGATATAATGTTTTGCTAGGATTGTTTCTACCTACCAAGCTCCACATAAGTCTACCACTTTCATATATGAGTAGAATAGGTTGAAAATAATCTAGTATAGGCTTGAGCGACTTGATGAGATGAGTGTTCCCATGAGCTTTTGCAAGAGAATCTCACTTATGTTGGATATGCACCTTTTTGAAAACTCTTCACGACGGAACAAGGTAAAGGTCTAAAGTTCGTTTAAGTTCAAGAGCATTGCATTTATTATTATTATGGCTTGTTCTTTATTGCTAGTCTGTCTTCCATAATGAAAAGTAGCCGGTCACAACTTGAACTTTAAATGCTAAACACTTGAGAGCAATGTGTCTTGTTGTGTATAACCAAGTATAGGGAAGACATTGAAGGGCAACACTGATTTTCTTGTTAAGCAAAGATCTTGTACTTACTCGAGGACGAGCAAGGTTTAAGCATGGGGGATTGTTGACGCTCGTTAGCGACACACTTTTAGTGCTATTTAAGTGGTGTTTTGGGAACCAATTCATATACTAACCCGCCACTTGGCACTTGAAATAACCCCATTTTTGCATATGCATGTATTTTTGGAGGATTTTGGTTTACGCAGGTTTTTGAGCTATAATGTCACACCCGGATTTACGAAGGAAATCCGAATGCTACTATATGTGTACCCAGGAAGTCTTAAACACACATATAGCTCCAGAATAAGGTAAATCAAAGTAAACCAATGCTCGAATTACAAAAGAAATTATTACAAAAGACAAGGGTTTTAAAACCAACCACAGCGGAAGTCTAATTACTATCTCTCACGATGAAGTCTCCAATCCACAGGGACGCCGGCTGGTGAACCACAACCTAGAACTCTTCTAAAAAATCTTCATGAAAATCTTCGATTGCTGCCTTATCTGAGTACCCATCCGGGATTTTGTTGAATAATGCAAGTGTAAGTAAACCAACTTTACTTAACAAATACATAACACGAGGGATGAAGGCTTAAAAAGGCTTGACACGGTTAAACTGCGGTAAGCACTTTTAATTGTTCAATTTTAACATTAACCAAATTACTAAAATGTAATAGGTAAAACCCAGTTGTAACCCAAATTAAGTATAAGTAGAGAAGTATCATAATCCACCATCATTCCAGTTCCATTCCATTTTTAAACATCACCGGGGTAAAAGTCACTGTCAAAAAGGATCCAGGCCACTCGTAACCGTGAGTACGGCTGATATATCAGTTTTTACACTCTGCAGAGGTTGTACACTTTCCCCACTGGTCACGTAAAAGCTCAAAAGAACTTTATAACCCAACCATGCAGTGCGGATCAGGCACATTCATCACACTACCTTTGGTGTGACTGCATAGGGACGCTACGAAACCTTTCAAAAGAGACCCTAGCCGCTAGTGACAGTGTGAACCTTCTCTGCTCCCACCAAAAGTAAATATCGACCCATTTCCGAGACAGACCAAGGCCACCGCTTCTGGCCCTCTCCTCCAAGTCAAGCCAGATAGCCACTTAGACAAGCTAGGATCATACAATTTACTTAGTTAAGACCAGAGCCCATTTGATTCCCGTGGTTGCACTGTTTTCCCGGGTTGCCACTTTAAGATAGACCATAACAAGTGATGCCCAGAACAAAGCACACAGCATATGTTCCAGTTTAAAGGTTGATTAATGAACAAAGCACACAGCACATGTTCCGATTTAGGTTGGATGGAACAAAGCACACAGCACATGTCCAAATTAAGGGTTGCCTAGAACAAAGCACACAGCACATGTTCTAGATCGTGAATTGCCTAGAATAAAGCACACAGCACATATTCTAGAACAAGAGTTTGCTGAGAACAAAGCACACAGCACATGTTCCAGCTACCTAACCATGTTGCTAAAAAGCAAGTTTTAATCATTCGCAAATGATCATAAGTATCCAAGTTCCAACGTCCAAAGACGGTAAGCTCATGTTGTTTAGCCTAGCATTTGCTACCCAAAAGATGCATAACCCGGTTGAACAAGGAAGTAAGTTTTAAGAATACTAGGGACAATCCTAAATCAGATTAACTCATGCATGAATGTAAGTGATTATTAATGTGTATAGGTATCAAGGAATTCTCGTGTTATACTTGCCTTCCTTAAAGTATTGCCAGTAATTCTCTTCTTCAAAACCTTGCTCTCCTTCAACGTTGAGCAGCTCACCGATTGGCACGATCAACATCAGCACACAAGATACATCTAACAAAGCAACACACAAATCAATACAACAGTTTTGAAAAGCGCTACTACTAGAAAACACTAGCTACGACGAAATCAGGAGCGCAAGAAACACTAGGACAGAGCTAAGGTCGGAAAAGGTATGGGCAATTGAAGGGTCAAGGGCATACTGGTACAAAGAACATAGGCTGGGGTTATTTTGCTTGAGGACAAATAGATTATGACATCATCAAGGCATGAACATGATGTCATCACAGAATATTGGAATAAAGCTTCAATGGAATTTTGTATAAATGGATCAACAAACTTTAGTATATGTACATACAATTCAACATACTATTTTAATATCCAAATTTCACATATGCTGCCGTCATATATGAATTCAGTATTAAAATAATACACTGGAATCATAGTGGTTCATATACTAAACATTTATTAAGCCATATGACAAATACAATAAGATAGAAGTACAAGGTATAGGCGAATTATGTGGCTAAACAAAAGGGCTTAAAGGGGATGAAACTTGGATAGGTTATGATCGTCATGAAAGGTGGGGCTCTACTGCACCTAAGGGCAAGACACAAGGCGGGTGTAGAAGCCTAAACATCTTTTATTTAGAAAAGCTAGTTTAATTGACAATTAATCAAATTAATTACTAAATTAATTTCAAAAACAAGTTTTAAGGAAAACAGAACCACTAACACGTAGATTAGGTTATTACGAGCCTAACGCAACTTGAACGGATCGAAACGGAGCTAAAACGTGCAATCCAGGGGCTAAACAAGGTCTAGGGACTTAACTGCGAAAAACCAGGGACCTAAACGTAATTAACTATAGACTTCAGGGGCTAGCAGGTAAGTTTCTCGGGTTAAAACTGGACGGCGGGTTAATTTAGGTTTTCCTCGGGGTCTCTTTAGCAAAAACGCGAAGGGGTATGCTGGGATCTGTTTTGGGCCGTCGATCTTGAGATGGAGGGCGGTGGGCGCTCCGCTCGGTTCTGCTCGCCGGCGGAAACAGAGGGCGGCGGCGCACGGCGGTCTTGGGCGGCGGCTCGCCGGACTTGGGCTGCGCAGGGGCTACGGGGGTCGGTTTCGCACGCGGACTGAACCAGGAAGAAGAGGGGGACAGGGCGCATCTCACCTTGGGGTTCTTGACGCCGATTGCAGAGCGGGGGCAACGGACGGCGGAGGATGGCGGGCGATGGTGGCGGCGCTCGGCGTCGGGGTAGCTGGGGCCTCGGCTCCACGGCTCTGGGCGTCGGGTTCGCACGCTGGGGCGTCTACGCACGCGGGGGAGAGGACCGGGGCGGCAACAGGGCCTCGCGACGGCGGACCGGAGCGGCGGCGTCACCTCGGACGGCGGCGGCGCAACGCAGAGAGAGAGGGCGGCGGCAGCAGGGGTACGAGGGGCCTCGGGCGCGCGATTTATAGGAGGGGGCCTCGTCCTTATCTTGCGGAGGGGGTCGCGGGTTCTGCGCCCGACGGTTGCGGAAGGGAGCGCGGGCGCGGCGTCCTGCAGTGCTCGGAGCCGAGCTCGAGCTCGTGGCCGAGTCGGACCGGAGGTAGGGGGCGGGTCCGACGCCTGGGGCCCACGCGGCAGTGGAAGGAGGTGGCTGGCGGGCGGGGCCCGGTTGGCGAAGAGAGGAGGAGGCGCTGGGCCGCGGGTTGGACTGGGCCCGAACCGGGCAAGTAAACTGGGATAGAGTTTGGGGTGGAAGGTAGACTTAGCTGGTTTGGGTTAGGTGGGCTCGGCCCAATTAGGCTTTTAGGGTTTTCCTTTTTCTTTATCCGGGAGAATATTTTCAGGTTAAAAGAAAATTCTTTTAGGCCGCGAAAAATACTCCGGAGTGTCCAAACATTCCGAGAAAAATCTCAGAGATAGAGTTGGACATGATGAACCCAAATAAAATATTTGAAGCTCATAAAAAGGTTTCTAGATGTATCCAAAAATTGGATTAGCTATAGAAAAATAGGAATAAATTCCAGAAAAATCTAGAAAATTCCCCAAGGAACCTATTCGAAAACCTAATCGGGTTTTTAAAACAAACTCACACAACTACCACTATGAAGCTCGGCACGAAACCAACACTCACTTTCTATTTAATTCTAACCAGATTTTAGGATTTACTGGAAACTCCAAGAGGGCCGAAAACCAGGGTGTGACATATAAATGAGCACTTTCGGACAAAGACCAAGATCATGCGTAGCGCGGAGGAATGAAGGCCATGTGACTCAGATTTTGTTCGCTCTCATCTATGGTGAACCAACCTCCAAGAATGAGCAAGGGCAAAGACTTGAAGATAAGGTCGGATGACTTCGGGATCAAGGCGAACCAGGCAGACATATGGAAAGATATCAAGACCCAATCTTATCCCGAAGCAACCGACGTCAAATACCCATATGCATTGGCAAATCAACTCCTGGAGGATCTAGAAGCTTGCATGCGAAAGATGGGACCGAGGGGCCATAGAAACAGCCCAGGCCGACCGACCCAGGGGGGCCCAAGCCGGCCGGCCTAGGGTGTTTTTGCGCCGCCTCGGCCTCCCCTTCGAGCTAGGGTTTCCTCGGACTATTTATAGCCCCTGTACCCTGAAGCCACAGATATCAATCCACTAGAAGTCGGCGAAAACTAAGGCATACACCAAAGGGAGACGAGGGTCGCTGCAAGTCTTCGAAGGTACCTAGGGCATGGCCTAGGCCAACCCTAGCCGCCATGGCCTCCCTGTGCGGTTGTGCCACGACGGAGCTCAAGAGTCAAGCCTGAAGATTCATTGGGGTATGTACACACACGATGGTGATATCAATCTAATCTCTATTCTAGTTGTCTCAACCTTGGTCTACTTCATTGCATGCTTTATATTCATATGCACAGCCGTCATATGTTCTTAGTAAGATTATATCTAATCATGGTGATTAGTCCATATCTTGCGGATACATTGACGTAGCGTGCTCTAGCTAGTCCGTAGATTACCACGATGTGGTGACAGCATGATGGAGGGAAAAGTTCTAGCGACGACGTGATGTTGAGTCGGATCAATGGCGAGTACAATGGGAGTTGTCGCAAGCCACTACAAGAGGAAGCTCGTCGAGCGCTTGCTAGTAGTTTGGGTAAAGCTTTGGGAAACCTTAGGCGTTGGCACGCACCTCGCGGCGGTGACCATTGGAAAGTAGGCCGCTTGCGAGCTGCCTTTCGGAGAGAAGACTCGGGTGTCTTTGGTAGAGATGCAGTCTATTGTTTTGATCACCTTTTGACTAAGAGCTGTACCTAGAGACGATTAGGCCCTTCGTTAACCTCGGTTATGCTATCTTTGCCTATGCTTTTGGATGCGATCAACCTTTATACTCACTCACATCTTAAAGGTTTACCTCAATATGCAATCGACACTTAATGATAGGAATAGATCCATTAGATTAGATAGAAAATCCTAGGTAGTTCATTGTTGATCCACGGATTGATAAACCTTGAATGGAATACTCTAAGGGAAAAACTACGATGATCTGTGTGCTTGTGATTATCAATTGGCGCGTTTGAGGACCGTTAACAAGCTTTTCTGGCGCCGTTGCCGGGGATCGGCAACTCGAACCCTAGGGAGATCTATCTAATGTTTCGGACTAACCCTAATTTTATTATTGTATATACTGTTGTTTTCTTGTTTGTGTCCTTGAAAGCAGGTGGAAATCTAGACACTAAGCTTGGGCTTCAACAAGTCCAAACTCAATCCCATAAGATTGATGGCTACATCAAGACCCGCTCTTTAGTGGTAGGTGCTAACTTTTGTTAGTGGCCCAACATCCGCTATCGAGTCCACACCCAAAGAAATCAATGGTAAACAAGGTATGCCACTATGTCAACTAAATTTTTAAGACTAATGTCTCTTGGAGATTTGTTTATTCAAGCTTTAGGTGATGAATCATGCCCCGAAAAAATCGTGAGATCCAATCATCAACATCTCCGGAAGGTTGCTGTTGAGACCAGTTTTTCACCCTTAATCAGAGAGGTACCATGGAGGAAAATTAGAAAATATAAAGCTCCATCAAATCTTCCTTCCAATGCATCAAGAATCATAAGTTTTGGAGATCGGTACAAGAAGTTATGGTAAAATCTTTCAACACTACGTGTTCTGAAATCTGTTCAAGATAGAACGTAGTGCCGGAGTAAAAACAATCATAACTCTTTAATCCGGAGTCTGGTTGAAGTGAATGAGCACTCGTTGGAAAGAGAATTTGATGCACATTGTAACAGAGAAGAATTTTGGCATATGTTCTGCACTGGGTGAAGAGAAATTCAATGAAGAAGAGACAGCAGCAAGCTAGGAATTCAATGAAGAAGAGGCAGCAGCAAGCAATAGAGAAGCTGATGATGATGTCAAGGGATTATTGGAGGGCCTTGAGCACGAAAGATGATGATTTGAAGTTGATCAAGACTGGAGGCAACAAGATTAGAAGCACCATGACATTACTAATCTTTTTCAGTAGGATGCTCAAGAAGCTTCTAATTGAGTGATGCTACCAATGAAGGAAACCGCTTAAATCATCGACATAAAGAGCAGGAGCCCCCTACGATCCCGGCACCTTGGGTAAAGCAAGAACTATAGAGAAGACTCATCATTAAAACAATTCTACTCACTGGTGAATCAATGATGATGACCTTGAATCCTAAGGATGCACAACACGACGCTCCAAAGACCACAAGATCAAGATCATCAACATCTCAAGATCAATTCGTAAGAAGGTACTGTTTGTATCAAGATTCTGCATAATCTCTGAAGAAAACAGCAGAATATTTTTAGGTATTTTAAAGCCCCATGAAGTTTTAGTTCTAATGAAAGAAGAATCAAGTCAATCGGAGATTCCTACAAGTGGTTATGATCAAAACATCGAAGGTCGTGCATTCTGAAATTTTCTGGACAGCACGCAACGCTAAAGTAAAAAGGGCATAACTCTCTCGTTTGAACTCCGTTTAAGATAAATGACCACTCATTGGAAAGGTAATTTTATAAAATTTTTAAAAGATCTATACTTTGGTGTATATTCTGTTTTGGACACAGGGGAAAATCCACGAAGAAGAGGCAGGAACAACTTGATGAGAACAAGGTAGAGGAGATAACGATGATAACAATGAAGAGTAGCTTGGGCAATGCTTTCATCAAGCGTACAAGATCAAATTCAAAAGCTAAGAACAAATGAAAACTCCCAAGAACATTGGCATATGAAGACACAAGCTGGCGACATTCAATTCATGAAGATGTTTAAAGCAAACCACGATGGATTATACATGGGCAACATCAAGCTGCATGGATACTTTGGATTCTCGCACAAAGGACCATGGCTTCACAACAATAAGAAGCTACGTGAGAAAGTCTAGCTCTATGACTTTAAATGAAGCACTTTGCGGGAGGCAACCCAATCTTTTGTTTATTATCTATGAAATATGACGGTCTATATTGTGCTCTTTAATCGAATCATCAAGTAACATTGTACCATTGCTCTAATAAATACCATTGCTCTAATTCATGAAGATT
>CM014277.1:4278648-4381430 GCA_004135705.1 Alloteropsis semialata | reverse complement strand
CAAGATGGGGGGATGGTCCGTAGCGCCTGAGCCGGCAGGTGCTTTTGCTTCTGGAAGAACTGGCAGCCAGTGCAGCTGCGTACCAACTCCTTGGCGTCAGACAGGGCTGTCGGCCAGTAGAACCCTGCCCTGTAGGCCTTGCCGACTAGTGTGCCGGCCGCCGCGTGGTTGCTACAAGTACCCGAGTGGATATCATGTAACAGGGTGATACCTTCATCTCGAAGGACGCACTTCATGAGTATGCCTGTGGAGGCTGCCTTTCTGTACAGATCGTCGCCGATGACGACGTAGTTTGTCGCACGCCGAGTCAACTTCTCGATTTCTTTCCTCATATCCGGCGACCAGTTCTCTGTGAGGAAAGCGATGAAGGGGGCACGCCAGTCTGCTTCCACCACGAGAACTTCGCTGGTCGGCGGGCCACCCAGGAGTGGCTCCGGCTCGGGTACGGGGCTGCCGTCCTCAAGCATCTTGATGGACGGGGTACGCAGGTCTTGGACGAAGCCGACTGGTACTTGGGCTCTGGTGGACCCTAACTTGGAGAGGACATCAGCGGCGACGTTGTCTTCCCGGAGGACGTGGTGGAGCTCGAGGCCATAGAAGCGGCCACTCAGGGTGTTTGCATTCTCTAATGAAACCGGCAGCTAGGAACTTATTCAGTTCTACCCTAATGGCCTCCTTGCGATCTTGGGCGAATCGGCGCAGCTTCTGTTTAGCAGGCTTCGCGGTCTTGCTCAAGTCCAAGGAGTGCTCAGCCTTCTCCCTCGGAACACCCGGCATGTCTGATGGCTTCCATGCGAAGATGTCCCAGTTGTCCCGGAGGAAGGAGGTGAGCGCGTCTTCCTATTTGGGGGTGAGCCCTGGCCCTATGAGGGCCGTCTTGGAGGGGTCGTCGAGTTCCAAGCTTATAGCTTTGGGGGCGTCTGCAGGTGCCAGCGCCGTGGGCTGCTGCTTCTGCTCTGGGAGGACAGGCTCACCGGTTGCCGCCTTGGGGGCTTCTTCCGCCAACAGAGTGGCGTTGCCGAGTTGATGGGACAGCTCGGCTATCTTGATGGCCTCGCCGTCGCACTCGAACAAGGTCTTGATGTCTCCACGGATGGAGAGGACGCCATTGGGCGCTGGCATCTTCAGAACCAGGTAAGTGTGGTTCGGAATCGCCATGAATCGGGCCAGCATGGGCCTGCCAAAGATGGCGTGGTAGGAGCTCTTGAAGTCGGCTACCTCGAAGTACAGGAACTCCGTGCGGTAGTTGTCAGCCGTGCCGAACGTGACTGGTAAGGCGACTCTTCCTATCGGGTAGGAAGCTTTTCCTGGCACAATGCCAAAAAAGGATCTTCGGCGCTCAGGAGCTTGCTGTAGTCGAACCCCATGCTGTTGAGGGTGCTTGTGAAGATAATGTTGAGGGCGCTCCCGCCATCAATCAAGACCTTGGAGAGGAGGACCCTGTCCACGACGGGGGCGACGACGAGTGGGTAGGACCCTGGCTCGGGGAGGTGGACCCAGTGGTCGGCGCGGCTGAAGGCAATAGGCATCTCCGACCACTGGAGGTATTCCACCGGCTTGGTGGAGACCATCTTCACTTCGCGCTTGTGGAGTTTATCCTTGCGCCGATCTGGGAAGGCGCCGGGCCCCCCAATGATGACGTTGACCTGGCGGTCAGCACGCTGGAAGTCGCCGTTGGCGTCGCGCCTGGGCGCCTCCGGCGGTGGTGGTGGTCGGCGTTCGTCGTCATGACGACGTTGATCATCCTGGCGAGCCGGAGCATCGCGGTCGCGCTCGCCACGGCGATAGTTGTCGCGGCGGTCGCGGTCTTCTCTGCGGCGGTAGTCGTCCCGTCGGTCGCCGTTGTAGCCGTCACGACGGTAGTTGTTGTAGCGTCCGCTGTTGTTGTTGTAGCGCTGCTTCTTGGTTGGCGGCAGGCGCCGAGTTCTTTGAGCAACGCGTGACAATCACAGAGATTGTGCTTCGCGTCCTTGTGGAAAGGGCACTGATCGTTCAGTGTGTCGTAAAACTCCTCGGGCAGGAACCTGGGTTCTGGCCGGCCTTCTGCTTCTGCTAGGGCTACGAGGGGCTCAGGGCCTCCTTTGTGCCCACGTGACGGCTCATGGCGCTTCGAGTTGTCAACCCGGTCGTCTTCCTCCGGGTGCTTCTGTTTGTTCTTGAATTGGGCCTGTTCAGCCTGATCTGCCCGAACCTCCAAGTTGACCACCTCCATCAGGTCGGAGACCGTGACAAGGTTGGTTTTGAAGAGCGTGCGGAACAGCTGGGTGTCGATAAGGCCGCGCCGGAAAGCGTCGATGACATCCCGATCCTGGACATCGGCGATCTTGTTCCGGTTATCAAAAAACCGGTCGGTGTAGTCTCGGAGACTTTCACCCTTCTTCTGCTTGACATTATCCAGATCGAATCTGGTCCCTGGCCGGGTGTAGCTTGCCTGGTAGTTCTTGGTGAAGGCATGGCAAAGGTCTGCCCAACCGTCGATGGTGTCCCGGGGGACGCCCTCAAGCCACAGGAGTGCTTCCTTGCCTAACATCACAGGGAAGTAGGCGGCGGCTTGGTCGTTGGAGCCGTGGGCAGCCTTGACTGCTGTGTGGTACGTCTTGAGCCAGAGCTTGGGGTCGGAGCGACCGTCAAACTTCTCCACGAGGGCTGGCTTGAAGGACTCGGGCCAACGGATGGCGCGGAGTCGGGCGGTGAAGGCGGCGAAACCATCGTAGACCTCCTCGTTGCGGTGGTCACGGCGGGGAGATTGAACTGGGTCGGCTCGGGGCCGAACATTGTCACGCCACTGGCGGCGGTCGTCCCGCGGGGGGCCGTACCGTGCGTCGTACTGCTCGCGCTCCATGAGCTCATGAACAACGCGGCGCTCGTCGTCTTCTGCTCCAGCGTCACCAGCCTCTCCCACCGGCTGGCGGTCGGGTCGGCCGTACTCCCGGTCGTACCGTTCGCGGCGCTCGAGCTCGGCGGCGTCACGCTCCTGGTGCCGGGCATCGAGGTCGGCACGGAGGTCCCGGGCGTACTCCCTGATGCGATCACGGAGATCCTCAGGTGGTGGATGTCGTTGGCGCCTGTCGCGCCGCTCCTGGTGGTGTTCACGGCGATGATCCGCATTGCGCGGGTTACGCCGCTCATCTTCTTCGTCTTCATGGTGGTTCTGAGCCACCTCTTCCTCCACGACGGGTAGCGGGGGATTCCTCTGGCGAAGATGACCCCGATCCGATCTGCTATGGGCAGAGCGATGGCTTGAAGAGCGGGTCGAGTTTGATCGCCCAGATCGGGATCTGGCACGATACGATCGCTCGATCTGCTCCTGGGCTGCTTCCAATTGAGCTCGTGCTCTCTGCACCTCTGGGGTGTCGGGCATGTGTCCCAGCTCGGCGAAAGCGGCGGCGACGTTAGCCTGGGGCGTGCGGAACGGCACCCTGGCAAAGGCTCCATCGAGGTTCTGGGGTCGGACACCACAAGGACCCCGAGGAGGAGGCTGTCTTGCTGGGGCCCCCGGGGGGACCACTCCGGCTGGTACGGCGGCTGCAGGTGCGCCGGCAGCAGCGGCGGCTGCGGGATCACCAGGAACTGCAGCAGGTGCAACGTTTCCGGCCGCTGCCGGGGGCAGGGCGGCTTCTTCGGCGCGCCGTCGGGCTCGGCCTTGATTTCGCTCTTGTCGGCGATCTCTGGCCAAGTCGGTTTCTCCGTCCCGAGTTACGGAATCCTCGGAAACGAAGACTTCACGCCCCGGAGGCGTGGTGTAGCTTGAGTCATTGCTCGAGTCGGCCGGGGCCGGCAAGAGCACGCTTGTGGCGACCTGGAACTCGCCGCAGTCCGGAGACTGGGCGGGCTGGGGTGGCATCTCAGATTGGATCTGAGACATATCTTCTCGGAGCCGAGCCGAGTAGGTTGATGAAGCATTGCGGAGCCCTAGCGGGAGCGCTTTGCGGGGTCGGCGCAGGGCCTCCTCCGACATGGAGATGCACTCGGCGATTGTGTCCTGGACACGATCCAACCCGGCGAGAAGCTCATCCGGGGGAGGGATTCTTCGGCGAGTGGCCAGGCCCGGAGCCTGGTCGTTGATGGAGATCTCATCGAGCCGCTGCTGGAGCGGGGCGATGATTGACGAGGAGATCGGCGATGAAGTCAGCGTGGGGCTGGTCGGCGTTGGAACATCAAGCGTCATGATGGAGTCGGAGGCGGCGGTGGTGGTGGAGCGAGTCTCAGCAAAAAAGCTGATACCCTCCAGATGCGTAGCGCAGTCCTTGATGGAGTCGGGGAAGATGACGGAGCGACGATCTGCCATCGAGCTAGCTTTATTGCCCGGCGATCACCCCTACCTGGCGCGCCAACTGTCGTATCTAATGACCGGCAGTCCACCCGGGGGTACCCAGATGGTTGATTTGTAGGCAAAAGGAGATCGCTGGACTAGGGAGCTCGAGGTAACACAAGGGACAAAGGGATTATACAGGTTCGGGCTACCCAGAGGTATAATACCCTACGTCCTGTGCTCGGGGGTCTTGTATTGATTAGCTCGGCGTGATCTTGGGGATCGACGGCGAGCTCTCGGTTACAATGGATGAATGGCGTGGGAATCAGATGAATGAGGGGGTCAACCTAGGCCGCCTTATATAGGCTGACGGCCTATGGTTTACAAGTCGGTTATCTCTAATTATGGTCCGGCTCAAATCAGGAAACTAATCCAAGTCGGTTACAATATAATCTCCGTGATCTCAGGGCGGGATCTGGACGAATCGCCGAATGCCTTGCGGGCTAAGTCTTCTCCAATCTTTATCCATCAAGTCAGGGATCCTCGTGGGCCGGCCTGGGGTCGGCCCACATCCTTGTCAGACGTGGGACCAGGCCGACTGGCTATCCGGTCGGTAGTGGGCCCAGGGGTACCCATATCCCACAGCCGTTTTCTCCGCCCGTCTCCGCGCCATCCGTTGACCCGAGTCCTTCAAGCCAGCCCTCGTCGAGAAGTTCGACGGTCGCTCCGACCCCAAGCTCTAGCTCAAAACATACCATACAGCAGTCAAAGTTGCCCATAGATCCAACGACCAAGCAGCCGCTTACTTCCCTGTGATGTTAGGCAAGGAGGCGCTACTGTGGCTTGAGGGCGTCCCTCGGGACACTATTGACAGCTGGGCAGACCTCTGCCACGCCTTCACCAAAAATTACCAAGCAAGCTACACTCAGCCGGGTTACAGATTCGATCTGGACAACATCAAGCAGAGGAAGGGTGAAAGTCTCTGAGATTACACTGACCATTTCTTCGACAACCGGAAAAGGATCACTGATGTCGAAGATCGAGACGTCATCGATGCATTCCGACGAGGCCTTATCGACAACCAGCTGTTTCGTACGCTCTTCAAAAACAACCCAACCACGGTCTCTGACCTGATGGATGTGGTCAATTTAGAGGTCCGGGCTGACCAAGCCGAACAGGCCCAGTTCAAGAGCAAGCAAAAGCGCCCGGAAGACGACAACCGGGTCGAAAGCTCGAAGCGCCACGAGCCGCTGCGTGGGTGCAAGGCGGGCCCTGAGCCCCTTGTAGCCCTAGCAGAAGAAGAAGGTCGGCCAGAACCTATTGACGCTCGTTAGCGACACACTTTTAGTGCTATTTAAGTGGTGTTTTGGGACCAATTCATATAATAACCCGCCACTTGGCACTTGAAATATCCTCATTTTTGCATATGCATGTATTTTTGGATGATGCTGAGTAAGTACTATGTTTCTAAAGGTTCTAAGCAGCAAAAAGAAACAAAAATGTCGAGAAAGAAAAGAAAAAAAGAAAGAAAAGAAAAAATGAATGAAAGAAAGAAAGAAAAAATAAAAGAGAAATAATGAAGACAACTCCATACTCAATTTTCCAACCATGTGCAATCTGATAACGAGGACTTCATTTGTGCGTCGGGATCATCCACTTGCCATTTGCACATGCCCACCTATCTAAATGTGTGTGTTCCATCCCTCTCTCTTTCCAACATTTATTCTCCATGGCCTTTTTGACTAGTCTCGGTAATTCCAATAGATCTCTCTCTTAGTTTGGCAATATTTGAGATATAATGTTTTGCTAGGATTGTTTCTACCTAACAAGCTCCACATAAGTCTACCACTTTCATATATGAGTAGAATAGGTTGAAAATAATCTAGTATAGGCTTGAGCGACTTGATGAGATGAGTGTTCCTATGAGCTTTTGCAAGAGAATCTCACTTATGTTGGATATGCACCTTTTTGAAAACTCTTCACGACGGAACAAGGTAAAGGTCTAAAGTTCGTTTAAGTTCAAGAGCATTGCATTTATTATTATTGTGGCTTGTTCTTTATTGCTAGTCTATCTTCCATAATGAAAAGTAGCCGGTCACAACTTGAACTTTAAATGCTAAACACTTGAGAGCAATGTGTCTTGTTGTGTATAACTAAGTATAGGGAAGACATTGAAGGGCAACGCTGATTTTCTTGTTAAGCAAAGATCTGGTACTTACTCGAGGACGAGAAAGGTTTAAGCATGGGGGATTGTTGACGCTCGTTAGCGACACACTTTTAGTGCTATTTAAGTGGTGGTTTGGGACCAATTCATATACTAACCCGCCACTTGGCACTTGAAATAACCCCATTTTCGCATATGCATGTATTTTTGGAGGATTTTGGTTTACGCAGGTTTTTGAGCTATAAATGAGCACTTTTGGACAAAGACCAAGATCATGCATAGCGCGGAGGAATGAAGGCCATGTGACTCAGATTTTGTTCGCTCTCATCTATGGTGAACCAACCTCCAAGAATGAGCAAGGGCAAAGACTTGAAGATAAGGTCAGATGACTTCGGGATCAAGGCGAACCAGGCAGACATATGGAAAGATATCAAGACCCAATCTTATCCCCAAGCAACCGACGTCAAATACCCATATGCATTGGCAAATCAACTCCTGGAGGATCTAGAAGCTTGCATGCGAAAGATGGGACCGAGGGGCCATAGAAACAGCCCAGGCCGGCCGACCCAGGGGGGCCCAAGCCAGCCAGCCTAGGGTGTTTTTGCGCCGCCTCGGCCTCCCCTTCGAGCTAGGGTTTCCTCGGACTATTTATAGCCCCTGTACCCTGAAGCCACAGATATCAATCCACTAGAAGTCGGCGAAAACTAAGGCATACACCAAAGGGAGACGAGGGTCGCTGCAAGTCTTCGAAGGTACCTAGGGCATGGCCTAGGCCAACCCTAGCCGCCATGGCCTCCCTGTGCGGTTGTGCCACGACGGAGCTCAAGAGTCAAGCCTGAAGATTCACTGGGGTATGTACACACACGATGGTGATATCAATCTAATCTCTATTCTAGTTGTCTCAACCTTGGTCTACTTCATTGCATGCTTTATATTCATATGCACAGCCGTCATATGTTCTTAGTAAGATTAGATCTAACCATGGTGATTAGTCCATATCTTGCGGATACATTGAAGTAGCGCGCTCTAGCTAGTCCGTAGATTACCACGATGTGGTGACAGCATGACGGAGGGAAAAGTTCTAGCGACGACGTGATGTTGAGTCGGATCAATGGCGAGTACAATGGGAGTTGTCGCAAGCCACTACAAGAGGAAGCTCATCGAGCGCTTGCTAGTAGTTTGGGTAAAGCTTTGGGAAACCTTAGGCGTTGGCACGCACCTCGCGGCGGTGACCATTGGAAAGTAGGCCGCTTGTGAGCCGCCTTTCGGAGAGAAGACTCGGGTGCCTTTGGTAGAGATGCAGTCTATTGTTTTGATCACCTTTTGACTAAGAGCTGTACCTAGAGATGATTAGGCCCTTTGTTAACCTCGGTTATGCTATCTTTGCCTATGCTTTCGGATGCGATCAACCTTTATACTCACTCACATCTTAAAGGTTTACCTCTATATGCAATCAACACTTAATGATAGGAATAGATCCATTAGATTAGATGAAAACCCTAGGTAGTTCATTGTTGATCCACGGATTGATAAACCTTGAATGGAATACTCTAAGGGAAAAACTACGATGATCTGTGTGCTTGTGATTATCAATTGGCGTGTTTGAGGACCATTAACAAGCTTTTCTGGCGTGAGGATTCCAAAGCGGACCAGGCAATTGGCATGTTTGAGGACCACTACTCCTAGCTCGATTCCAACTCGGGCTGGGAAGATTCCAAAGCGGACCAGGCAATCCGAGTCGGTTTCTGAACCATCGGTCACGCCAAAATCCGCCAATTCAAAAATCCAGAAGAAAAGGAGTCCTGCCACTGCCAAGCGTGAGGCCGATACCCTGAGCCAATATCCCTTTGGACTCACGGGCCCCACCTCTGTTTTCCAGGCGGCATCCTCAAAACAACTCCGATCTCTGGTCGAATTTGACGAACTCCCCCTGAACGGGAAACAAGTCGGACTCGTCATCACTTCAACCCCCGAAGGACGATTTATTCATGGCTGGGACGCAAGCCAAAGCTTGGAGCAACACCACAGGAGGATTTGGACATGTCTCGCATCATCGCGTGCATTGATCCACTCCCGTTTCAACATGGGCAACCCCTGAATTCTTCAAGCAGCCGCGGATCAACAGTACCAGTAACTTCAAGCACGGGAAGCTACTCTCCAGGGCACCAAGCCATGGTGATCATTGGCCAAGAACAAGAAATCTCCAACAGCGAGCCAACTGTGGAGAATGAAGCTGAAGCCGACCGCAACCGTCACAGGGAGCGAAACGCTGCTCGTGCAGATCATCGCCGCCGCGCTAACCGCAGACTTCCTCCATAGGACCTCAACCCCAAGTTCATGCAAGTCGCCGGACAAGATGTCTACACCAACGCCGCGGCCAATATCATGGCTGTCCTCACAGAGTTGGGACAGATGGTCCAAACTCCTGAAATCCTCGGGATGAAGACAATGCTCGAGACAGCAGCCGTCCAGCACGACACAATCAACCCGGCGAAGACCATCACTAGAGCACCAAGCCGCCAAGCAAGCAGCCGACTTCCTGAAGTAGGCAATCGTGGCAACCAGTCCCATCACCCGAGCAGAGACCAACGCGATCGCAACATCGAGGGAGGCATGGTACTCGGCGGCGGAGGTCGCAACCACGGCGCCGGACCTAGCCACCGCGATGTTCAGCAAAGTCACATTGGCGGGCATGATGGCAACAGAAAATGAGACGTACGTCCCGGCAACCGCGATAACAACAGGGATCTGCGAGAACAATTGCCTCCCAGGGACGCACGCACCGGCATCTCAGCACGGGTCCACGATCGTGAAGAAGACGAACGAAGGCGACGCCAGGAGTATGACCAATTCTACGGACCACCAGGTCAGGGTTGCCACAACCTAAACAAGTACGAGGGGTTCCCGGTCTTTTCAGATCGCATCCACGCCACCTCCTGGCCTGACAAGTTCAAACCAGCTCATATCGATAAATATGATGGCAAGCGCGATCCTGAGCAGTGGATTCGTATCTACTACTCAGCAATCAAGGCGGCAAGGGGCAACACTGACACTATGTGCACCTATCTTCTAGTAGTCCTTGACCAGGCCCCGCTAACCTGGTTAGAAGGGCTCAAGCCAGGTTCCATCGACTCCTGGGACGAGCTCTGCAAAGTCTTCATCAACAACTTCCAGGGTTCCTGGCAGAAGCCGGGTACTCGCTTTGACCTAGCCCAGTGCAAACAAGGCCAGAACGAGTACCTGCGAAGCTACAACCGACGATTCTGGGAGAAACGCTCAACCTGTGCAGGCCTATCCGACCAAGACATCATCGACTGCTTCCACGGTGGCCTTACAGACCCTGTGTTGCACCTCGACTTTGGCAGGAACAGGCCAAAGACACTGGAGCAGATGCGAGACCTTATCGGTCGCTGGTCAGACGCTGAAGACTTGCAGCGTCAAAGATTCAACCGCAACAAGTCTGGAGGAGACCGCAACAACAATAACGACCGTAACAAGGGCAAGCAAGTTGAGAACAACAGCAAACGCGACTTTAACGACAAAAAGCGCAAGCCTGAGGATACGGTCAATGTTGCTGAGAAGAACTCTTCCCGCAGAAAGTTCGACAAACTACTCGACAAGCAGTGCCCTTTCCATCCAAAGGATAAGCACTCAAGCAGGGACTGCTGGTCACTCAAGAAAGCATTTGCAGCGGAAGGTGCCCCCAAACCGAACAACCCTGACGACAAAGGAGACAAGGGTGACAAAGACACCGGCTATCAACAAGCCGACAAGGTGGTCAATGTCATCTTTGGGGGGATTACTCAGTCAGAATCAAATCGCAAGCAAAAGCTTATCCAGCGCGAGCTTGCCTGCATTGAGCCTGCCATCTCCACCTTCCTGAAGTGGTCAGAAGTCCCGATCAGCTTCTCTCGCGATGATCAATGGACCAACATCAAGAACCCGGGCCGATACCCTCTGGTACTTGACCCGGTGGTAGCTGGCGCGCGACTCACAAGGACATTGATCGACGGCGGAAGTGGACTCAACATCCTGTTTGCCAAAACACTAAAAAAGATGGACTTGGACATCACCAACTTGCTCAAGCCCACTGACTCACCCTTCTACGGCATCGTCCCTGGCAACGCTGCCGTGCCCCTCGGCTAGGTATCACTTCCAGTTATATTTGGTACCGAGGCCAACTACAGGACCGAGTACATCACATTCGAGGTCGCCGACTTCGAATCATCATACCACGCGATCCTGGGAAGACCTGCCCTGGCGAAATTCATGGCAATTCCACACTACATCTACCTCGTCTTGAAGATGCCAGGCCCTAAGGGGATTCTATCCCTAAAGGGCGACCTGAAGACCTCCTATGATTGTGACACCGAGGCAGTGACAATTGCTGCAAGCATGCAGCAACCGAGCCAGGCAGCAATTGTAGCAGCTATGGCGAAACAACTTGGCGAGGCTGAGTTGGATATCCCAACGAAAAAGCCAGCCGCGTCAACCATGAAGCCCTCCCAAGAAGTTCCAATTAAGGCAATTGACCTAGGGACGGGCGACCCCTCCAAGACGGCGCTGATCGGCGCTGACCTGCCTACCAAATAGGAAAGCGCGCTCACCAGCTTCTTACGGGACAACCGTGACATCTTTGCATGGAAGCCATCTGACATGCCGGGAGTCCCAAGGGAGTTGGCTGAGCATAAACTCAACGTCGATCCTGCCGCCAAGCCGAAGAAACAACGCTTACGACGCTTTGCCCAGGACAATAAGGAAGCCATCCGTTCAGAGCTGGCGAAACTATTAGCAGCCGGGTTCATTAAAGAGGTGTTTCACCCTGACTGGCTTGCTAATCCTGTCCTGGTCCGCAAGAAGAACAACAACGAGTGGAGGATGTGTGTCGACTACACTGACCTGAACAAGCACTGCCCAAAGGATCCTTTCGGGCTACCCCGCATTGATCAGGTGGTGGATTCTACAGCTGGCTGCTCTCTACTCTGTTTCCTTGATTGCTACTCAGGCTATCATCAGATAAGCCTGCACAAAGACGACCAGATCAAGATGGCGTTCATCACTCCGTTCGGTGCTTACTGCTACACCACAATGTCCTCTGGACTCAAGAACGCGGGGGCAACATATCAGCGTGCAATCCAGAGTTGTCTCAAGGCTCCGATTGGTCGCAATGTGGAAGCCTACGTTGGTGACGTCGTCGTGAAAACAAAGAACCCGGATAGCCTCATTGACGACCTATCCGAGACCTTTACACATCTCAGGGAATTTCCAATGGAAGCTCAATCCGACCAAGTGTGTGTTTGGCGTGCCCGCGAGAAAACTGCTGGGCTTCATAGTTAGCCACCGGGGAATTGAAGCTAATCCCGAGAAAGTCACCGCTATTACATCCATGGCGTCTCCAAAATCCCTCAAGGACGTTCAAAAGCTAACTGGATGCATGGCGGCCCTCAACCGATTCATTTCAAGGCTGGGTGATAGAGGATTACCTTTCTTCAAGCTCCTCAAGAAGCAAGACAAGTTCGTTTGGACTCCAGAAGCTGATGAGTCGTTTGAAGACCTCAAGAAATTTCTCCAGTCACCTCCAGTACTGACCGCACCAGCTGATCAGGAACCACTGCTCCTCTACATCGCAGCAACAACTCACGTCGTGAGCACTGCTATCGTAGTCGAGCGGGAGGAACCCGACCATGTATACAAAGTACAGCGGCCAGTCTACTTCATCAGCGAGGTGCTCTCAGAATCAAAAGTTCGATACCCCCAGGTCGAGAAGCTACTATACGCTATCTTGATCACGTCTCGCAAGCTGCGCCACTACATCGACGCTCACCGGGTTGTTGTAGTCACCTCTTTCCCAATTGGTGACATCCTCTACAACAGAGATGCTACAGGGCGAATCTCCAAATGGGCGGTCGAGTTGGGCTCTCATGCCATCAATTTCATCCCACGAGCTGCAATCAAATCGCAAGCCCTGGTGGACTCCATTGCTGAGTGGACAGAAATACAACACGCGGTGCCAGAAGAACCTCTCGAGCATTGGATCATGTACTTCGACGGATCATTGAACCCTGAAGGGGCCGGTGCAGGAGTGCTACTCATATCTCCAAAAGGCGATCAGCTCAAGTATGTGCTCCAAATCCTCTGGAAAGCCACCAACAATGAAGCCAAATATGAAGCTTTACTGCACGGGTTACGCCTGGCTGCTTCCCTTGGGATCAAGCACATGGTGGTGTACGGCGACTCCTCAGTGGTGATCAATCAAGTCAATAAAGATTGGGACTGCACCAAGGAGAACATGGACGCATACTGCATGGAGGTGCACAAACTTGAGAAGCACTTTCATGGGCTCGAATTTCATCACGTCCTCAGAGACAACAACATGGCTGCTGATGCACTCTCAAAGCTGGGTTCCCACCGAGCGCAAGTACCGGGCGGCGTTTTCGTCCAGGAGCTGTTACAACCATCCATCAAGGAGCAGGAAGCACAGCCGACTACAACACCCCCTCATCAGCAAGTCATGGTGATTACACCCGAGTGGACAAAGCCCTTCATCGAGTACATGCTACACCAGAGGGAGCCCAAAGATAATGTGGAGGCTGAGCAAGTTATCAGGCAAAGCAAGCACTATGTAGTAGTCGGCTCCACCCTCTTTCGACGCGGCGCATCATCTGGAGTCTTGATGAAGTGTGTCACTCCAGAAGTCGGACGGGAAATCCTTGAAGAAATCCATGGTGGAATCTGTGGCAACCATGCTGCTCATCGCACGATCGTGGGCAAGGCCTTCCGGTCCGGGTACTATTGGCCATCCGCTGTGGCTGATGCAGAAGAAATCGTGAAGACTTGCCAGGGCTGCCAATTCTTTGCCCGGCAAGCTCATGTCCCCGCAACGGTCCTCAACACCATACCACCCTCTTGGCCCTTCGCATGCTGGGGGCTAGATATGGTTGGACCACTCAAGACTGCACCAGGAGGTTTCAAATATCTCTATGTGGCGATCGATAAGTTTACCAAGTGGATTAAAGTCAAGCTGCTAGTCAACACTACAGCAGCAAAGGCGGCCGAGTTCATCCAAGACATTGCTCATCGCTTCGGCGTCCCGAATCGCATCATCACTGATCTTGGCTCTGAATTCACAGGGAGCGAGTTCTTTGATTTTTGCGATAGCCTGGGCATTGAATTTCGCTATGCATCGGTGGCGCACCCACGTACCAATGGACTAGTTGAGAGAGCTAACGGCCTCATCCTTCAAGGACTCAAGCCAAGGCTCTATGAACCACTCAAAAAGTACGGAGGCAAGTGGGTGCAAGAACTGCCAGCCGTGGTATGGGAGCTCAGAACCCAGCCCAGCCACGCGACGGGGCAATCACCCTTCTTTCTGGTCTACGGCTCAGAAGCAGTACTCCCGGTGGATATCGAGTACAATTCTCTAAGAATTCATAACTACACGGAGGAAACAGTAGAGCAAAGTAGGGCAGAAGACGTGGACATGCTCCCAGGCAACGTTTTATTCATCACGATCATGTTGATCCCTAGGCAACGTTTTATTCATCACGATCACGCTGATCCCGGAGCCGCACTGAATCAACGTCAAAGACACCGGGCCCGACTCAGCTGGGACCAGGGAGTTGGCGTTGAGCTCGGCCGCCTGCCGTAGCTCCAGGAGCTCGGACCGAATGCCTACAACAGAAGTCCATAAACACAATGACCATGGGAGGTCATGCTCGTCCTTGAGGCGCTGGTTGGCTTCCACCAAGCATGCGGACTCGGCCTTGAGGTGCTGGTTGGCCTCCTTCAGTGCGCCGACCACCTCCTCAAGCTTTTGCTTGGCCCCGGCCAGCTTCTTCACCTTCCCTTGGAGGACCTTCTCCTTCTTCGTCGCATCTGCCAGCGATCACCGTCAGTAAAGGTCACCTGGATTGAGAATCGTCCAGGCTCGTCACAAGGATTTACCTTCTGATAGGACCTTCATGTCGTTCATCAGCTCCTCGTTGAGCTTGACGACATCGGCAAGTTCCCTGTCCTTCTTCATGAGGAATTCCTTGGCAGCCTCAGCTTCACGGACTCTCTCCACATGAATTTGTGCCAGGGCTCGGCGATCCTCTAGAGCCTGCCGCTTGAAGCGGATGTCCTTGACGGCCCGTGCCGTAAAACCCTGCCACAAGCTAGTTGGCGCCGTGTCAACCCACGCCAAACAGCGACAACAAGATACAAAGAAGGCATACCTGAACGACGCGATCCAAGACACTGGCCACATTTTGCAGCTTCCGGAGCTTGCTTTCCTGGTCAGTGATGTCAAGCTTCAGCCGTTGCTCCAGATTCAATTCTGGCAACTCAAGCCCGGTGTTGACGCGGAAAATCGGCGGTCGTATCCTCAGCGGTCAACACAAGAAGACCAGGGAGATCTGCTTCACTCCAGTGCCAGCCTACACTCCAGTTCAGGTTCGCGGCGTGCCAGTCAATTTGACCTGAAATTGACAAGGGGATAAAACAGTTAAATTACTCTTTGATTGTGCCGGCTCTATTCCAAACGGCGAAGGCACATTGGATTTTAGCCAAGACCCAATCAGACTTGCATCGGCCGATGCCAATCGGACCTCAAAATCGGACTTCATAGATGACGTCAATCGGACCAAATAATCGGACCTCAATCAGACACCGAATCGGACCTCAGAATCGGACCAATCAGGATCGGACCTTGATTAATATAACAGATCAGCCTTTGAATAATAAAATAAAGCGTAAAACATGGCCGATATGTAAATAATGGATCAGCTGTGCCTTTGAACAAGATATTAAATAATCAAAGTGTAAGCCGATACATTGTCCATCTTGCCTAGTTACCAGTTTGATTTATCTTATCGGACCATCTAACCAGCCAATCGGACCAGAACCTTTTCAGAGAAATCTAGCTCCGACGTAGGGAATCTAGATTTCTCCAGCTATGATCAGATCAGATAGCTAAACAATCAAACTCAACTCATCAACCTGTCAACTAAACAAGATGCTTGCACAAGTGTTAATCAGATTAAGCAAATAAGCAGATAAAACATTAACAGGATCGTTCTGATTCTAAAATATGCTATCAAATAATCAAGCAAGACCTAGCTCCGACGTAGGGAATCTAAATCACACTTAACACTCGAATAGCAATCAGGTATAATCAAGGCTTCCTTTGACTAATCAAGATGAATCTAGCTCCGACGTAGGGAATCTAAACCAAGCATGACAATCAAAGATCAATCTTATCATATTATGAACATCTAGCTCCGACGTAGGGAATCTAAACAAACACAATACTCAAAGAACAACCAGATTAAACCACAAAGCATGGATCGGACCTAGAACGATACTGTAAGATAAATATTGCTTAAATCGGACCAAGACCGGTGCTCAAAGCCGTTGAAGAAGTAGATTAATTCACATGGCGTAGATCTAAATCAATCTAGCAACTCCAAACAAACCGCAAAAGCTGCCTTTAAATAACCAAGATGAGTCTAGCTCCGACGTAGAGAATCTAGCCTAATCTTGATGATCTAGCTCCGACGTAGAGAATCTAGACATAAAGTGCAACCCGATAAATGATCAACTGTTGAATAATCAATAGTGATCTAGCTCCGACGTAGGGAATCTAGATCAATCTTGCTTATTCAAAGATAAATCGGTTGAACAGTATAAACGAGAAAGGGCGATGCACCTCAATTCAAAGCCTATACTAGTTCGATAAATTGACTAACTTACTGGTAAGCCGGAGATCAGAACTGATGCAGCCCGTCCACCGATAAGCTTCGTCGAGATACTACTCCTAGGGTTTTTGGCGTGAAGCCGAGTTGTATTGAATGTGAGAATAATTCTTTACAATGGACGAGGGTTTATATTTATACCCTGGTCATGATGAGTCCTGATCGGACCAGACTAACTTGCAGATAAAGTAATCTAATATTTAACATAGAATGGGACTTTTAATAAGCCTTCTGAAAAGGAAATAGTCCCTGCTCATGCCATGCTTCCCTTTTTAGCTGATGCACATTTTCTCATTCATCATTAGATCGGACTCCCTCTCTTCATCGGACCTCTATTCCGCATCGGCTCCCTTCTTCGGCATCAACTGTTTGACCATTCAACGGGCCCACTGCGCAGTTTCAACCTCACCACGTCACCATCTGACTCAGCATATCAGGTGCGAAAATCTGGTGTCAACACCCGGCCTCGTGCCCGGCCGCAATCACCTCCACCCGGGGTGGCACGACAGTGCTAGCCCCGACGTCCAGTTGCTCCCCGAGCAGCTGATCATCATCATCCTCCAGTGGCGGAGGGCCGCCGGTCGGCTCTTCCACTCCCGCAGGGTTTCCCGGGCCCTTCTCCGTGGCTTCGGCCTTGGACACCTCGGCCTGCCGGTCATCTACGTGGGAACTCGTCCCCGAGGTGATGCGTGGAGGACTTGGCGGACGTGGTTGCTCCGGCATGCTAGCCGGTATCTGCTCCGACAGGGCCGACGCAGCACCGGATTCCGACCCCGCCTCCGCGGCGGCAGGTTGACTCGGCAGCGTCTTGCCACCAGCCACCGGGTGCGGCAAGACGCCAGCACCACCTCCATGGCTCCCGAGCCTATCCAAGCAAACACAGCATAAGCACCGCAAACCAGACAAACACTCAAAGTCGCACCAGGAAACTCACCTGCTCTTCTGAGGGCGCTTGAATTGGACCCTCTACAGCAGCAGGGGCGGCGTTGAGCCAAGCTCCAGCTCCGGCTGGTCCGGTGGCTACACATACAAGGTCCCCTGGCCGCCAGCATCGGTCTGGGGTGACTCCCTCAAGTCCGGGCTAGGGGGGACCCATCACCTTCTTCCTCAGCCTCGCTCGCTGAGGCTATCTGCTTCTTCTTTCGTCTTACCTGGGCCTCAGCCCGTGCAGTCTGCCCGAGCTTGGGCACCTGCTTCGGCGGAGAACCTCCACCAGCCGGCTTCGCCGGCCCCAGCACCTTGCGTATGGCCGCGCGCCTTGGCTTCCTCGTCCCAAGGACAGATGCCAAGGTCGCCTGATCATCCTCCGACGACTCCACGGAGCCGGAATCACGTCGGTGGCCTCCTAGTCGGCCGCCTCTTCATCCACCACTTGGGGCACTTGGGCCGCCTCCTCTGCCGACATTAGCTTTACCAACCGGACGCTGCCATCGGGCAACGGGGCCGGACAGAAGTACTTCGTTGCACGTTCCTTCAAGTAACCAACACAACAATTTAGACCCACTGCGCATCAGACATCAAGCTGCAGAAATGAAACAAGGGGCAGACACTAACCGGCGGTGGCGGATTGTGCAACGAAAAAGGCACCGGGGCACCCTAGTTATAAATCGAACCCCGCATGAAGCCAATCCTCTCCACCATCTCAGGGATGGACACCGTCCGGGCCTGCTCTCGGGTCGGGTCCCTGCCACTCGAAAACTCATACCCAGGGTGCACCCGGTCCTTTGATGGGCTGCGTCAGACGCAGAACGAAGGAGATCATAACCGCCACTGCAGTCAACTTCCTTTCTTTTGCCTCGGCTATCAGTTGCAGCAACTCTTCAGCCTCCTACAGGTCTTGGCCCTCAGGTAGCGACTCCCAGTCGGCGGTCTTCGTCGGCCGATGGCCCGTCTGGGTCGGCAGGGCTGGAGGATGGTTGGCAATATAAAACCAACACGATCGCCAATCCTTGTTGGAATCGTTCATGTCAAGAGCAAAATACCTCTTGGACATACCCACCCGCAAAGAGAACCCAGCTCCACCGGTAATCCGAGCCGGGCCCTTGCATGCATCTTCACCAATTGGCTTCATCCGATACAGACACCACCACAATCCAATGTGCGGTGGGACCCCCAGAAAAGCCTCACAGAGGTGGATGAAGACAGATATCGCCAGAATGGAGGTAGGATTCAGATGGGTCAGCTCAATACCGTAGAAATGAAGCAGGCCCCGGAAGAAATCTCCAATTGGCAACCCGAATCCACGCTCGAAAAAGGGCGCGAAGACAGCCATCTCAGTCTCTGAGCGCTCCCATGGCCACGCATCATCCCAAGGGAGCCGCCACAGTAGCACCTCCTTGGGCCCCAGCACGCCCCACCGCACCATGTCTTCAAGCTTCTCCTCGGTCATGGAGGATTGACCCCAAGCCGGCTCCTGGGGCGGTACTCCCCCAGGCACGGAGGTCAGCTCCACGACCCCTGTTGACGCCTCGGTAACCTTCTCCATGGCGCCTGCCTCGGCGACAGTCGCCGGCGCTGCAGTACCGCCGCCCCTGATGGCGGCTGCATCACCCGTGACCCCAGACTGACCCGCGGAGGATGCCACTTCCTTCCCCCCGTCAACATCACCATGGCCCGCAGAGATACCCGCGTCCGCCATCCTCGTCGGTGACGGCACCCCCTCTCCCAACGCCGGTGCGCCTAGCAATGCCTTCGATTCCGCCATCTCCGCCAACTGCACGAGTGCAATACGGACGAGTTGCGGTGGCGGCGGTGGCCGAACTCTGGCGGTGGTGGAGGCGCGGGATGGATTTCGATTTGGAAATGACTGTGGTAAAAACCATCGGCGGACAGATCCGATTTATCCCCTCTCTGCCGATCTAAATTACCCTAACGGCGCCGTAACTGATGGACGGAATCCGGGGATCCCATTAATCGCGCACCAACGGCTCTCTGCGCGCCAACGGCTCTCTACTTCAAAAACTCGGCCAGCCCCGACGCTCGGGGACTCGGCGCTTTGACTCCGGTCAACGGGTCTCCGCGACTCGGCCAGCCCTGACGCTCGGGGACTCGGTGCTTTGACTCTGGTCAACGGGTCTCCGACTCGGCCAGCCCCGATGCTCGGGGACTCGCCACTTTGACTCTGGTCAATGGGTCTCCGTGACTTGGCCAGCCCCAACCCTCGGGGACTCGGCACTCTGACTTCGGTCAATGGGTCTCCGTGACTCGGCCAGTCCTGACGCTCAAGGGCTCGGCGCTCCAACTATGGCCTACGAGTCTCTGTGACTCGGCGCCGAAAGCTAATCTGCGAACCCTAATATTGGCCGCCGGGTCAGGAAAATAGAAATTTCATTTGCAGCCAAGACATGAAGAAAAACTCGTCAGGAAACCATACAGTTACAAGAAGAGCCGGTCATGAGCCGGTTACAAGGATAAAAAGCATCCACCGTCAAGATGACAGCTTGGGGCACTCGCTGGTGTGCCTAGTGCTGCATCCGTAGCAAGCTTGGTCCACATGAGCTCCTCGCAAGCTCTCTTGTAGCACCATGGCGGCCAACGATGAGCTAACCCCACTTGAGGGTTGTGAGCGAATGCCTCCGGGCTTCCCTTGGCTCTACAAGCATTTCACCCTACAAAACCCTTGGCTCAAGGTAATGCCAGGAGACAATGGGAAAGCATCCAGACGCTGATCAACACCTCAAGATCTTCGCAAGCACTCTTCTAGCACCAAGCTCTCAAGTCCCCATGCCCCCCCTCCCCGGACGATGAACCCAGTAACAAGTCCCCAACATGTTCAAACTTGGTAGGTGGTATGCCTATCTCCTGATGAGCGCATGGCTCCGAGCCTTGGCGCATATTTATAGCCCTGTGCTAGATACTCACATGTGACCCCGGTTGCATTATTCAGCGCGTGAGTTCTGTGCCACGCAGCAGCTCCTCCCTTCGAGGTGTTCAGTCCGCCCTTATCGTTTTCGGCCTCATCCAGCCACAGGTATGCCCTGTGCATTCACGTGAGCACTATTCTTGTCGCGACGTATGCAGATGCATGTGGCGAGCTTATCCTTTGGGCGGCCTGACTGCCCCGAAGCTTGGTGATTCTTCTTTCTTGACCATTAGCCCGACTTTTCTAGTCGGCCTAATGCTCGGGGACTACTCACTCTCCATATGCCCCATCAGAATGTGTCACTTTCTCAAAGTGGTGCAATCCTTTATGGTGTCTGACTCGGCCACCACTCAGCATCACGCCACTCGAGGTCTTTGCCCCCGGGTTTGTCTAGGGTCATCCCCGATGGCCTACGATTTTCTTTTTTGAGCACCGCCCACCCTTGTGTCGGCCTGCCGACCAAAATGCTTTAGCCGACTGCAGAGGCTTCGATTCTTCATCAGCACTCCGACACGCGCCTGCATGTTGCTCGGGGACTTGTGGGATATGGGTACCCCTGGGCCCACTACCGACCGGATATGTAGTCGGCCTGGGCCCACGTCTGACAAGGATGTGGGCCGACCCCAGGCCGGCCCACAAGGATCCCCGGCTTGAAGGACAAGAATGGAGAAGACTTAGCCCGCAAGGCACTCGGCGGGATACATGGATCTCGCCCAAGGATCATGGAGACCATGTTACAACCGACTCGGATTGCTTTCCTAGTTATAGCCGGATAATGATTAGAGGTAACCGACTTGTAAACCCTAGGCCGTCGGCCTATATAAGACGGCCTAGGTAGACCCCTTCATTCATTCGACTTTTAGCCACCAGACCCCTGATTGTAATCCCAAACTCGCCATAATTCCCCGAAATCACGCCGAGCAAAGCAATACAAGACCCTCAAGCACAGGACGTAGGGTATTATACCTCCGGGTAGCCCAAACCTGTATAATCCCTGTGTCCCTGTGTTACCACGAGCTCCCTAGTCCTGCGATTGCCCTTTGCCTACAAATCCACCATCTGGGTACCCCCGGGTGGACTGCCGGACGAAAACTCCGACAATGAGTCCGACTATTAGTCACAGTCTATGAAACCAAGGTATTCTCTATGAAGCTCATGAAAAGACCAAGGATGTATGACTTAATTGCCCCGTCCAAGGAATAGCCTATTAATGGTCAAGTACCAGTTTGGACTTTATGTGAAACTTATCCACAGAAAACTTGCAATTCAAGGTAACCATTGTCCAAGTTGTGGATAAGTATAACTTAAAGTTCTAGATACAAGTTCAACTTAACAGTCTCTATTGAAAAACTGGTATATCAAACAGTGGTTGGGTGAGGCAAATCTCTGTGAGCCTTTGAAATTTGGTGGGGGATTGTTAGAATTATATGGGCTATTAACATTTTGGCCCACATAATTGTTCCTAAAAATCTCAAAGGCCCACAAAGCCCAATTAGCAATAATCTCATATTGCTAATTGAGTTTGAGGTAGGGGGTCTCTCTCCTTATATAAAGGGACCTCACCCTCTCATATTTACCATCTCAAGAAAGGCTAGTAGTTTGAGAAGTTGCCCTAAAAATGTTGGGTACGCTCTCGCTATTAATCTAGATAGAGATTAGAGTTTGCCTCTTCTTGCTTCTGAGCCATTAGAGATGGAATTTCCATCCCGTTGTCGACGTGCATCGGCAATCGGGAGAGTAGGTCTCTGAAACCATCGTCCTTGAGATCCTGCACCAGGAGAGGACGAATAAAGTTTTTGGGAAGCGCTCCGCGCGACTACTCACTGCTTCAGCTTTTTCGCCAAGAGTTCAACCACGGATTCTTCTTTGGGTGATAGGTACGCTTGTTATTTTTTTATTCATATATTTATGAGTTGCTTTTCTTTAAGCATATAAGAGTTATACGTGTTTAGACTAAGAACAACTTCCGATTAGTTCTAGAGCTCTATGGTCAGGGGCAAACTCAATTTGAACTTTTACTTATTGCATTTATTCTGAGGTGAAGTTCAAGTTAAAATTCTCTTTATTAGCAAAGTTCAATTTGAAATTCTCTTTGTTAAATAGAATTTCAAGTAGAACTTTTCTTTGTGGGCAAAGTTTATTTTATATTAAGTGACTTTTTTATAAATTAAATTAAACTTAGAAGCGCCATTAATATTAACTCCAACGGGAGGAGTTGGACGCGCGCGCCGGCGACGACCGCGCACAGGGAGCCGCCAAGTTGGACCGCACCGACGCCTACCGCGAGCAGGAGCCGGAGGAGGACGTCGTCTACGCCACGCCGTTCGCGACATCGCCGCCAAGTGCCGCGACGACGCCGATTGTCGCTGCAAGGAGCCGGACGTGTGCAAGCTGAAGCTGTCGCCTTTGTACCGCGAGCACGCCGGCCACGCTGCCTCGGCACCAAGCCGGCACAGCATCACGCCACCACGGCCTCGACCTCTCCCTGCAGCGCCTCGCCTTCCCCGGACCCGTAGGTGAGCCACACCATGTCAACTCCCCGCCTTTATGCCTGTTTCGTCGAGCCTTCGTGCCGCCGCCGCCGCCGCAGCCGAGGACTGCCTCGGACCCGCGTGCATGAGCAGCAAAGCCGACCCTTTTGCCTGCCTGTGTCGCCGAGCCGTTGAGCCGGCCATCGCGCTCGCCGAGTTTGCCTGAACCGTGCCTTCGCGCCGGCCTTTTCCTGCAGGAAACCCCCGCAGCCGCAGCCATGCCGCGGCCTCGGATCGCCAAGTGCTTGCGAGCGCCAGCCGCCTGTGCACAACCGCGAGGCACACGACGCCGGACTGCCGCGCCTTAACCACCAGGGCTAAATCCGGGCTTCAATTCGTGAATCCCAACCTGCAGCTTCCATGTTTTATTCTCCCTGTCCTGCTTTCCCACGAGAGCAGAGCAGCAACCTGCTGTTTATCCTCCCCAGCGCAGCACGGGTGTGCAGGGAGAAACTCACCTGAACAGTAGCCAGGCATGTGTGCCTGCTGCATCTCGCCCATCACCTGTTCGACGCCTATGCCGAACCAGCATGAGCGACCATCAAGCTGCCCCCACCTATAGATGGCCATTCAGGCGGCCCGGCCCGGCCCGGGCACGGCCGGCACGGGCCCGTCAAGGCACGGGCACGGTAGGGCACGGTGAACTGCCGTGCCGGGCCGGGCCGGCCCACGGGCTCACCTGGCCGCCCAAGCACGGCCCGGCCAGTCCTTAGGCGTGCCGGGCCGGCCCGACGGCCCATGGAGCCCATGGGCCCGTGCTCAGCCCAGGCCCTAGATAAATAAAAACACAATTATTTTCTCAACGAAACTCATAAATTTCACAGATACCCATAAAAAATTCACACAAATATAAAATTGAACAAACATTTATTATAAATATGAGGTGTTTTTCGTGCCGATTGGGGGGCCCGTCGTGCCGACCGTTGGGCCCAGCCTTTATCGGGCCGGCCCGCTGCCCAACATCCAGCCCAAGCACGGCCCGCTATACGGGCCGGGCTGGCACGGGCCCACGAAAGGCCCGTGCGGGCCAAATTTTCGTGCTTTGGGCCGGCCCAATGGGCTCGTGCCATATGGCCATCTATACCGCCACCCGCGGACCACCCATGGGTGAGCTCTCGAGATTCCAGCGGGCCCAATCCACCCCCCAACCAATGCTGGGACCTAATGAGCTGTGAGTACCTTTGGAGCATTCACCCGAGCACCTTGCGTGCTAGTCTTGTGCAGCCCAGCAGAAAATCCCCAAACCAGACCACAGATCGGCCACGCAGTTATCAGCCACAACGGATCTGCGGCCACCCACACCAGATCCCGTGAGCCCAGCTCACGTGAACCCGTGACCCGGCCTACCATGGATCGAGTCCATGACACCACGCGCCGGTGCACAGCTCTGCACAGTAGCCAGCCAATCCCGTGATGAAACGTGGCCCTCTAATCTGCTGACACGTTTCTTTTCCTTTTCAGCGTTAATCAAAATTCCAGAAATTGATTTAAATTTGGAAAATCATATAAAGTCAACCGTAGCTCAGAAAAATATGGAACTAGTTTCATTATTTTTCTAAAAGCATGCTCTACCCGTTAGTATAGTGTTTGGTGTTGTTTGATTCTTTCATGCTTCTTGTTTGGAGTTAATTTGCTTTTAGCCTATGGTTATTTATTTATAATCCGTATGCTAGAATTATTGGAAGACTTAGACGATTTCGTCGACTACGGCTTCGACGACCTCACCTTCGACGTTGAAGAGGAAAAGAAGGACCTTGCTCCAGGTTCACACCCATTCCGACTTTGAATCACATTAGGCATTGCAACTAGTATGCTAGCGCTTTACTTTCTCGCATAGATGATTGCTGTTATACCCTGCACAGCCTTATTTTATTATCGCTATCCTTGCCAACCCACTTCGCAATACTGATATGTTGTGCTATACTATGCTTGCATGTGTGGGATTAGATGTGATTTTATTCTCTTGGCGTGAGTTGTGGGTTGGGGAAAACTTGAAGAGTTTCGAACCCCCGGTTGGAGTGAGCAGACATTAACCGAGCTTTGGGTCGGGGCTTAGGAAGTGTGCTTGGGCACTTCCTACGAAGTACCTGAAACGACCCAAATTTTCAAAAACGAGAATCCGAATCCCTGTACCAATGTGATAGTCCCAGAATCAACAGCTATCACGTACAGAACTCATTTCAGCTGAATATCACATCCATACAACGAAAACAATCATCAGAGTTAGCTTTACATCAAAGATATAATGGAAAGCGTACCAATACAAGCCCCTTGGGCTAAATGACAATAAGAAAACCAACGCAGCGGTAACTAGGTTTCAAGCCAGCTTTATCCTCAGGACGCCACTTCCACAGGCAACACTTGAGTATAGCACATCAACCCTCTCACCAACTCCACCAGAGTTGGCCTTGCACTTCGGGTCTTCACCTGTTCATTCACAAACTGCCCCCAAGGATGGGACAGGTCACCATCTGTATGCAAGCTTTAAGGTGGCCTATTCTAAGGATATCAATATATACAAGGAATATAGTTGTGGGTTACTATGCAGCTGCATCATCTCATAAGAGAGATCTCCAACCCAAACCATTCTCACAAACACCTCGGGCGTCCCTGGCACACCAGGTTCCCGTCTCCAAGTCAATCTTCCGCTCACACTCTCTAGGCGATGTGAAAGCTCCCACCCTTCACATCTCAACTGTCCGAGACAGGCTTAAGACTAGAGGGAAGGTAGAAAACCCCAAAACAATGGCGGAAATAACAATTACACAGGAATCGTCCTTTGACCCGGGACGGCGGCTATACGTATAGTTTTGACTCTGCAGAGTTTGTACACCAGGAACCACTCGGGCTGCAAGTCGGGGATCAACCGACTGAGACACAACCCACAGCACAGACCCCAACAAGGAACACACTGAAGACGCAACTCGGTGTCCGAGAATTGTGATGACCTCCCCACGGGCCAGATGGGGGACGAGTCTCCTTCGGGGAGCAAAGGCCATCGCCAGTCTCCCCACACACTTTCGCTAGCTCCTTACAGTTCGGGTACCGCCCTACGCTAGGCTGACTGGAACCCCTCCCACAGAGGTAAGTGGTGTGCACGGTAAATGTCCTGTGAAAGTTATAATCAACTCGGTTTTTGGTGCCGAGGTGAGCGTCACCGTCAAAAGCGTATCCACCTCCAGTGGTCTGCACGCGCACCCATTACAGGTATTACCGCCAAACTCTTCAAGTATCACAAAGAACATGTACTCGCCACAGGTACCACATAGGATGTGCCCAAGTACACACCCCAGCCCTCGATACGAAGATTGAGTTAGTCTGCTCACCCCCGCAAAGTTCCCAAAACCCCTGCTCCTTTCCTGGGTTTTTACCCCAACACAAGCCAAGAATCCTAGCACAACCATCCCATAACACATGCAAGCATCGCAAGCATATAGCATCAAAGTGTAACGGGCTATCAAGGAATACGGTATTAAAATAAGGCTATGCAATAGGTCAAGCATCATCATCATGCGAGAAGTAAAGCGCTAGCATACTAGTAGCAATGCCTAATAGGATTCAAAAGTAGGATGGACGCGGACACCTGTGACTTTACGATCCAAACTCATCTTGACGTAGTCGTACAAGTCTTCATTTGCCGGAGTCCAAGTTGACAGAGTCCACGAAGTCTTCTGGATCTTCCTCAGATCCTAGCACACGTATACTTAAATAAACAACGGTATTCTATTGCGAATAAACTCCAAATAAGAAGCAATAAGAACCAAATACTCCTGTTGTGCTTCCCGAAGTACTCCTGTTGTAATATCTCTATATTGTACTATGATTTGATGTATGGATATGATATTTTGCTGGAATGAGTTTTGTACGTGATAGCTATGGATTCTGGGACTATCACCATGGTACAGGGAGTTGGTTTCTCTTCCACGGGAACCCCGTTCGTTTCACTCACACCAGTCGGTACTCGAATACTGTGACGCCACAACGCTGGACGAGTACTCACACCAGTCAATACTCAAATACTACAATGCCACGATACTAGCCGAGTACTCACACCAGTCGGTACTAGAATACTGTGATGCCATGAAACTAACCAGTACTCATGCTAGTCGGTACTTAGATACTGCAACGCCATGATGCTAGTTACGCCATGATGCCAGTTACGCCATGATGCCAGTTGAGTACTTACACTAGTCGGTACTCAAATACCATGACGCCAGCTGACTATTGACACCAGTTGGTACTCAGATATCTACACTTCACGGGACTGCTATGAGGATTCTGCTTCTAGACCCTCGAATTGAGTGTACAAATCAGTGTGACGCTCAGGGGCTCCACCAAACACAGGTGTACCTTCAGTGCCCACCGTTGATTATTTCAACACGAAGGAACAAGACTCCAGACTTCCTGGACCCTGAATCGAATACTGAGCTAGTTAGCCCGAGGCTCGGGGGCTAAACCCAACAGGTGCACCAGATGGTGCACACCATTGCTTACTTTTGATTGTTCAATATTTCAAGACCCTCAAATTGATTATGCTAATTAGTTCGAGGCTCGAGGGTTACACCCATTAGGTGCGCCTTCCATGCACACCAATGATTTTCTTCAAGACAAGAGCTCTCCACGGCATCTCAACAACTAAAGAAGGAAAGCACTCTGATGAAGCTAAAAGCACTTGGACAGGACTACAAGCACTCGGTGATTGACTAGAAGCAGGGATGCATCCAGTGTGCCCCCTCCCCACCTCCCCCCCTCCCCCTCCCCCCCTCCGACCCCCATGCAGCCCATGGAGCCCCTCTAAAATTTGTAGCCATGGATGAAGAGGAGGAAGAAGAGAAGAAGGAAAAGGAAGAAGGAAAAGAGGAGAGGAAGGAAGAAGGGGAAACCAGCACCCCCCCCCCTGTGTCTTGGAGTCTGGATCCGCCCCTGACTAGAAGACTTCAAAGGAGGTTGTGGGGGCGAGACCCTAGACACCCTCAAGGATGGAAGCAGATATAGTCCTACTAGGACTCCCCATATACAATTATAGTCCAACTAGGACTCCTACATTGTAACAGATGACAGGGGTATCCCTAGGAGGATAGGTTCAATAGACCAACACAACAACCAACACCCGACCGCAGGGAGTAATACAATCCCGCAACAGGACATAGGTATTACGCTACACTAGGAGCCCGAACCTGTCTAGTTCACTGTATTTTTATGTCCCCTGCATTACCATCAGGCTACAAGTCTGGCAATCCCCTTCCGATCAAACAACCATAAGGGTACCTCCCTCCGATGGCCTGCCGATCAAAAATCGATACTTTGGGCTTCTATTGAATCGACAAATTTAATTATACATCTTTTTTTATTTTGATATCGATTTTGATACATATAAGGTGTCCTATGGATAATGCAAATCGAAGCTAGTTGGTGTCTTACTTAGGCCTATAATACTGATCTATCGAAATACTCCAAGACTCCACATTTGTCATTTATTCCATATATCGCATTCGATAGATATCATACTCATGAAATACGATTCATTTTCAAGATGCCTTGATGGTGAAATGGTAGACTCGCGAGACTCAAAATATCGTGCAAAAGAGCGTGGAGGTTTGAGTCCGCTTTGAGGCATATTAATATGGAGAATGCTCACTGCCACGTGGAAGCCAAAGTCGGCACAATCAAGAAGACGCTTGATTGTTAGTGGGGAATCACCAGGTCGGCGCAATAAAAAAGACGATGGACAGCTAAAATGCTCGAGCAATGGCTTTAGCCTTTATAAAAGCAACAGCTTTATCCAAAGTTTCCCATTCCTAACCACCAAAACTTCCATGTCGTTAGCCTGACCGGCTACAGACTGTGACTGTGAGAAGAGGGAGAAAGCTTAGAGGGGAAGTAAAGGTAGTAGATCGCCCCAAGTTATCAGTCTGTAGGTGCATCTTTCTGATCATTAGAAAACACCGGTGCTCCTCATCCTACTCTTCTTGCTTCACCTGCTGCCTGCTTATTCTCCCTTGTTCGTTGCAGTCCGACAGCTGCCATGGGAATTCCTTATTTCTTCAAGTGGGCCATGATGAAATACCCAAGCATCGTCTCCCCCGCGAAGGAGGAACCAGAGGAGGGCCCTGATGGCATCATCTACGACAACCTCTACCTCGACATGAATGACGTCATCCATAATTGCTTCCACCCGCAGGACCAGAAGTATTCACGTATACACGTACGTACATGCTTCAACCCATGCATAATCCTAATCGTCTGGTCTTAAGCTGGCCTTTCAGTTCCTGTATTAGTGTGCGTGTTTGTGTGCGTGCTCGTGCAGGTGCGCCCTCCGATGACGATCCAGGAGGTGTTTGAGTCCATGTTCGAGTACATGGACCGCTTGTTCCGCATCGCAAGGCCGAGAAGGCTCCTCTACTTGTCAGTAGGTGCGTACATCTATATACATCGTCGGATATCAAATTGAATTCTCCAGACGCTTCTTCTTTACCATGGTGTCAACTATAAGCAAGAGTACTTTCAAAGTGTGAAGGATATGTTGTCGGTTCCCTTAGATTATTTATGCAATTTAGTTATACATGAACTTTTCTATTTGGTTTCCAAGTGCAGATGGCGTTGCTCCTTGTGCCAAAATGTGCCAAGTGCGAAGGGGACGTTTCCAGAATGCCAGGAGAGTTAGAGATAAGGTGAATCCTTGCATTTCATTTCCTGCGTCTACAGCGCGATGATACTGCATGTCTGCTGCTGAAGCAACAGAGGAAATGCTTCGATTTACAGGAGATTGAAGAGGATGAAAAGCGGAATGAATTAAGAGCTCAAGGGAAAGAGGTGCCACCGCGAGAGACTTCCGAGGTTTCTGACCCCAATATCATCGCACCAGGGACTGAATTCATGGAGAAGCTATCACAAGCGCTCGAGTATTACATCCGTGCCAGATTGAATAGTGACCCCGGGTGGAAAGATATCATGGTTTGCGCTTGCTCTCTCCAGTAAATTCAGTTCATGTTCATCATTTCAACCGTTCGGCACGCATGCTGTATCTAATCGCAGACTCTATATCATATTAACAACCGCGTTTATATACTTCTGGTTCACTGCAAAATACAATCTATCTTACGAGGCTGCTCAGTTCCATCGAGTGGACGTTGCTTGATAAGTTCACAATGCCTCTGTTCTGAAGGTACTACTCTCTGATGCAAATGTTCCTGGAGAAGGGGAGCACAAGATCATGTCTTTCATCCGTGCACAACGCTGCATGGAAGGTTATGACCCCAACACTCGACACTGCTTGTATGGTCATGTAGGGACTATCAATCATTTCCTTGACGGTCTCATCATTTCAAATGTTGTGTAGCACCAATCCAGTTTGGAACCCTGTCCATTTGTACTGGGGTTAATTGTGGAGCATAATTGCAGGATGCGGATCTCATAATGCTTGCTTTGGCATCTCATGAAGTCCACTTCTCTATTTTGCGTGAGGTCTGTTAACCCCTCGTCAAGGCTAACTTCATGCTTAGACAAAATGCGTCACATGCTTAAGCTTAATACCACATATATAGAAGGCAGATTTAAGATATCTTACTATTACTAATTGGAGGCTACTTTTGAAGCCTCCACATTAATCCTCACAAGATGCGCTAGAAAAAAAAAGGACAAATCCTAGAAATTCTCACAAAAATCAGAAACATCTGTCCATTAATCCGTAGACTCTAATTATCATGGCGGATCTATTATGTTTTCTAAAAAAAATACCCATTTTTGCCATTATGAAAGTAGACTAAAGTAACCCCTAAATCTATAGCTAAATTACCCACCTTGCCATTATAAAATAACTTAAAGTAACCCTCTAAATTTGTATCTAAATTACTTATATTGTTATAAAAAATCCCAAAGTACAACAATATATGATTCTAAATTACCTATTTTTGCCATTATTTGTTAATATAGAAAATATTAACTCAAAGTAATAGATGTAAAAACGAAGCGATGAGAACATAGATTTTCATGTTAAACACGTTGCTCAAATTCTAAACTTGCATCTAAATTACCAGTATTGCATATCTTATTATAAAAAAATACCAACAAACTCTAATATATAATTCTAATTTATCTATTTCTACCATTGTTAATATGGAAAACACTAACTTATTAAGGTCTATATGCACGATGTGTGTCACCATTTGGAGGAAACAGTGAAAATACCGATTTCCATATTAGCAGGCTAACAACATAACTCAAATTGAGGGATCAATTAAACACATATATGAGTGCGATGGAAAGTGAAAAAGGATATTTAACAAATAAGAGAGCTAGCACAAGATAAATAATTTTGATAATTAGCTATATGGTCCTAGACTTTTATTGAATTCTTAATACTAATATCTTCTAAAATCATTAACCCGTGTGGGAGCACGGGATGATAGGCTAGTTGTACTATATGCTAGGCTAGGCAGTATGTAAAGTTTGACATGTCAAAGTAACTAGCTCAGCAGTTTATAATGGTGGACTATTCTTATCTATAACTTCAACAGGATTTGCGACCAACAAATCAGGCAGAAACAGAAGGGAATCCAAAGAAACAATATCTGGTCCTCCTCGCACCCTAATTAACCCCAGATAATGCCAGTTGTTACTCATTTTTATATGTGAATAACGTCATCTTCTTTCAGGTTTTGAACATATGGGTTTTGAGACATTACTTGGAGATTGATTTCAAGATACTGGACCCAGTCTGTGAGCCTGATATTGAGAGGCTAATAGATGACTTCATCTTTATTTGTTTCTTGATGGGAAACGATTTCATCCCACATATTCCATCACTTAAGGCGCATGAGGTATATGTGTGTGTATATGCCTTTAGATTATACTAGTAACAGCTTAATGGAAAGTTAACTTTGTTTCATTACATATATCCTTTCACTTTGTTCATTACTATATGAAAAGATGCAGTTATTTCTTTCATCTGTTCCATGTAACAGTGTGCAGCTGATCTTCTTATAGAAGTTTACAAGACAACCTTCAACAAAATGGGAGGGTATATTGTCAGCACAGACAAAGTACCTGAAGAATTCCAGCCTCTTATTTTCACCAAAATGATCATCCATTGAATTATGCTGTGACGTAGTTTTGTTGATACTAAAAACAGGTCAAAGATAAACATGGTGCATGTCTGGAAGTCTCAAGGTTGGAAATATTTCTTCATGAACTCTCCATGTATGAAGAGAGAATTCTTCGCAAAAGATATGACGTGAAACAGGCATGTTGGCATTCTAGTCAATAGTGTACCTTGATGCAAAATGGAATTTATTGTCATTGTCAATATATATGTTCGTTGATGCAAAATGGAATTTATTGTCATTGTCAATATATATGTTCGTTTTGGCCTTTAGGACTCCTTGAAGAAGACATATCGTGAAATGTTGCGTGAAGCTCCGGAAAGTGAAAGATCAGAGCTGAGGCAAAAATTAGATGACCTCCTTTTTAATGAAGAACAACCATATGACAGAGTTAGTGATGCCCATGTGGATAAATACTTAATATTTCTTCTGCAGTCCTGCTACAATTTTTGAAATATCTATTGCAGATAAGACTGGGATTACCAGGATGGAAATCCCGGTTCTACAGGGAGTATTTCGGTGTAGAAACTTCCAATGAAATAGGAAAGCTGCAGAACGACATGGTTATGTTTTCCTTGTTTATTTATCCTAATGGAATAATCCCTTTCCCTTGAGTTGTGTCAAGGTGGCATTCTATATTGTTATAATTTGCCTTCCTTTTGCCCCCTCTCCTCCCTTTTAATTCAGGCTCAGAATTATTTAGAAGGACTTTGTTGGGTGCTTCAATGCTATTTTGCAGACGTTCCATCATGGAGCTGGTAAGAATGAAATGTTTACATACACGGAACAATAATTTATTTCATTGTTATGGATTCTATTTATCTCATTCTCATACCTAAATGCTTCCATTCTACCTCTTATGGTACAACTTATTGCAGGTACTACCCATTCCTTGCTGCCCCTTTCATATCTGATCTCAAAGGCCTTTCTCGGTTCGGGATATCTTTCACTCTGGACAAACCACTACGGCCATTTGATCAGCTCATGGCAGTTTCGCCATCACGAAGGCACGTTCACCATCCTTACTGCTGCCATGCAAATTACCTATTGTGATTTTATGATAAGAGTTAATCATTTCCACCCATTTTCCCAGCTGGTCTGCTCTCCCAGAATGTTACAGGAAATTAAAGGGCCGCGAGGACTTCGACTATCCAAAGTTGGAGACTGACACGAATGGGATGCGTTTCTCGTGGAAGGTGAGCTATTTGTTCTTATCTGCAAGGCATAGATGAACTGAATCAACTGCTAATTTCAATCTATGCTGGTCAAGTGGCAACGCACTTGGCGATGCTGATCTTTAGTGAAAGAATGTTTCAGTGTATCTCTGAGGAACTGCTGCTTTCGGCCACCAGAGTAGTAGATGAAGAGCTCACGGTAAAAACAATTGCTTGTCATCTGTGCTCATGTTACACCAACTTTTATTGCTTTTGACTAAACCATAGTCATAAGGGCTTGTTACTATAAATTAGATTCATGAATGGAGACGGAATACCACTCGGCAAGAGGTTGTCTTTCTGCACAGGAACTCAAAGTCTCTGTCACACAATGAAGTTATTGTAGAAACATCATCATCATACCGTTCTCCACAAAAGCTTCCGATCGATTCAGTTACGAGGTGCATAAATTCTGAACTGAAACGATGTAAATTAGTACCGACGCATTTTTAAGTTGGCATTTCGTTCAGAGCAATGGTGTAAACATTAAAATTTGCGTAGAGGAATTGGAGGGTGGATATCCCCTGATGACAATGATGGCTTCAGCGACGGATCCTTCAGCTCGCCCATAAAAAATCTGCCGGACATCACGAGTGATCAGTCCATGTATATGTTTGCTCTCTAGCCTTACTGTCTTGAGGCCTTGTGGTAGCTAGCTTTGGCTTACATTTTGGGTGTACATGTTTCAGATCGGCCACGTTCTTCAACCCTGAGGAAGTGAATCCAATTCCAAGACTACTAGGCAATGTCAGAGTACCTGACAAGGTGGGTCCATGATGCTATTAAGTTGCTCATTCCAGTTTACATTGGAGCTCATCATCGGTCATCGACTTTAATTTGGAATTGATGAATCATGCAGACTGTTACGGGAGCTGACATCTCAAAGAGGCCACTCTGGCACACGTACCCGGGCTCAAGGCCGCCACCGCCCATGTAAGTCAAACTCCATTTCTGGCACCACAAATTCTTGCGACTGATAGATCGATTGATTTTATTTATTTATTTTTTATATGTCGCCGAGATGAGATGACCGCTAATTGTTCCTGATGGGGGACGTACGTACCAATTAATTGCAGCGTTCAGAGGCCGGATTCTATCTGGAAGCCGAGCACGCCGGTGACGCCGCGAGAAGAGCACAAGCACGCCGGCACGGGGTGGATGGGGCGGGGGAGAGGGAACGCCGTCGTCGCTGCCCAGACGCAGCTGACCAGGAGCGGCAGCTACGGACATGGGGTAGGGAACGGCACTGCCGCCGAGATGCAAGGGACCAGCAGTAGCAGATACAGCTATAGGAAAGGTTTCCATCGGGTGGACATGGCGCAAAGCCGTAACAGCAGGTTTGACAACGATGGTGCATACAGTTTCTTTCGACCGCCTGGAAGTGCGCCGTGGACAGGAGACAGCGCCGGCGGCGGCGGAAATGGAGGCGCCGGCCATGGCGGGAGTGCGCAGCCACGTGGTTGGTAGGGCACTAAGGGCTTCTCCAGTGGCCTCCGGAAAGCGATGCATGGGTGTTGTGGCAGCTCATGCACCGATGCATGACCGCTGCAGCCAGCAGAATCTTTCAACAGTACAAAAATTCGATGCAGAGAGGGTTCAATGCAAGAGGAGTTAAATATAATTTATGTACATTATTTTTACCCGTTGCCCCATGTAACCGTTGATGTCTTCTGTACAGGTGCAAGAGCCGTTGCTCTCTACCTCTATATAGTCATCCCTACTTCAAAATTAGAATCCTACAAACCTACACTCCTAAAAAAAGATTGCTCAACTCAAAAATCTCCATTTCACAGAATCAGAAGCATGGATCCATCTTCATCCACCAGCTTCACAAGCTTGCTGAATTCCTCAACTTCAAGTCCAGAGTTGCCGCCATCCCAGAGCATCCCTCCATCTCATTTTCCCACAAATTTCAGACCACCAACATATGGATTCCACCAGCCACCCCATTTTCCACATCATTTCAATCCTTTTGGAGTTCAACCAGGATATCAAGGCTATCAGCAGTTGCATACTCCATCATCAAACTATCATGGCATTCCTTACCATGATGGTGTGGGGCAATACCAGCAAGGAGCTTTCGGAGTTGGTATTGGTGGTGGCTCATCATCTCCGGTTGGATCAGCTGCCTTCTATGGAGTTATGTCTGGTAGTGGTTCACGTGTGATGAATCAGCGTCTCCAATCTCGATTTCCCAGTACATACATGGAGTCCCTGTCATTAATGAAGAAAAGAGTGATAGCAGTCCTGAGGAGGGAAGTAATAATCCTAGACGTAGATATTGGAGTGAAGAGGAGAACCTACGTCTAGTAAGTGCATGGTTGAACAATTCTAATGATCCAATAGATGGCGTTGACAAAAAATATGACCACTACTGGAAGGAAGTTGCCAAGGAATACAACAAGCATACTCCCAAAGATCGACGTAGATCAGCTGTTCAACTGAAAAACCATTGGAATAGGTATGCACCAATAGTTATGAAGTTCAATCATTGTTGGAGTCGAATGAAAAATGCACATGCTAGTGGTGAATCAGATGATCAGATAATGGAGAGGGCTCATGCAATATTTAAAGAAGAAAATTCACAGAAGCCATTTCTCTTTAAGTATTGGTGGGGAGTAGTGAAGGACCAGCCAAAATGGGGCAGAGCATATCCGTTAAATGGAGTAGAAAATAAGAGGACAAAGTTAAATGCAGCTGGAGCTTACACTTCTTCTTCAAATCAAGATACTAATGAAGCAAGTCCAGCAGCCAGCCATCGCCCTATTGGACAGAAGGCGGCAAAAGCACAGTGGAAAGGCAAGGGGAAAGCTTCCTCACATTGTTCAGAAGGCAACCTGTCAAATGAAACAGTTAATTCTTTCAATGAGTTCTTGCTGAAAAAGTCAGAAGCAATTGAAAAAATGGCACAAGCAACAAGTGAGCATGCAAAAGCCATTGTTGAGCAAGCTGCAGCACATAAAGAGAAGGTCAAGACAGACAAAATAAATAAATATCTCAAGTTGATGACCATAGATACTACAGCCTTTAATGATGAACAAAAGGCTCGACATGAAAGGGTGTTGACTCACTTAACCAAGGAATTATTTCCTGAAGAAGACCCTTAGACCCATGTATCTTTGGTGGTTGTGTTACATCAATGTATCTTTTCCACTTTATTATGTTGTCTAGTGGTTAGTTATGGTAGTTTTTTCTGCAGTGTAATTTTCTACTCTTTGCAATCTGTTATGGCAGTGTATCTTGTAATTTGTTATCGTAATATAATTTTCTATGGACCTTCCATTCTTTGCAAAAAGATGACAGGTTTCAGCCCTAAGATGTGAAAATTAGCTGTTGTGCACTGGCAGCAACAAATTAGCTGTTGTGCACTGGCAGCAACAAAGTAGCTGTTGTGCACTGGCAGTAACAAAGTAGCTATTGAACACTAGCTGTTGGGCACTAACATTTAAAAACTAGCTGTTGGGCACTACAAGTTAAAATATAGCTGTTGGGAACTACAAGTTAAAATATAGCTGTTGGGAACTAGCTGTTATGAACTGTTGTGCACTAGCTGTTGGGAATAAATATAAATGTTGGATGCTCACTCCAGCAACCACAAGTCCCCCAAACATTCAGCCATACTAGGAACACACTCTTCTGCCCTCACAAATGGATTCAGATTCAGACTCACAGTCCAACTATTCTGAAACCTTTTCTATTTCCTCTACTCATCCTATGCCCCCTATTCCTCCTATTGAGGCCATTTGGGATTTCATCAATGATCCAGTTGAAGATCAAATCATAGCACAGATTGCAACTCAAATTGAAAGGCAACAAGAAGGTATAACTAATCAGCGCCAAGTTTTTCTCGAAGGTACATTGTAAGAGATCGTGAAGCTCGTCACCAACAGTTGATCAAAGACTACTTCTGCAACAACCCAGTGTACAATGATGTGCAGTTTTGACGGAGGTATCGAATGAGGCGCCATCTATTCCTTCAAATTGTGGAAGCACTTAGTGATTGTTCTCCTTACTTTCGACAAAGAAGTGATGCAGCTGGTAAGTTAGGCTTCTCACCCTTGCATAAATGCACAGTTGCAATGCGCATGTTAGCATATGGAACTTGTGCAGACATGTGGGATGAAAACTATATAATTGCTGAAAATACAATCACTGAGTGCTTGAATACATTATGTGAAGGAGTGATAGCAATCTTTGCTGAGAAATACCTTAGAAGGCCTAATAGTGATGACATTCAGCGATTGCTTCAAGTAGGGGAAGCTCGAGGGTTTCCAGGAATGTTGGGAAGCCTAGACTGCATGCATTGGCAGTGGAAAAATTATCCAGTGGCATGGAAGGGGCAGTTTACTCATGGGGACTATAAAAAGGCAACTGTTATCCTAGAAGCTGTTGCTTCGCATGACCTTTGGATATGGCATGTCTTTTTTGGTGCTGCTGGCTCAAACAATGATATTAATGTGTTGAACCAATCAACATTGTTCACAGAAGTGCTGCAAGGAAGAGCTCCAGAAGTTCAGTTCATGGTTAATGGCAATCAGTATAATATGGGCTACTACCTGACAGATGGAATTTATCCTGAGTGGGCAACATTTGTGAAATCACTACCTCGGCCCTTAAGTGCAAAAGATAAGCTATTTGCGGACAAACAGGCAGGGGTAAGAAAAGATGTGGAATGTGCATTTGGTGTACTACAAGCTCGTTTTGCAATAATACGGAACCCAACACGTATGTGGGAAAGGGAAGCACTTTCTCAGATCATGTATGCTTGTATTATCTTGCATAACATGATCGTAGAGGATGAGCGGGATTCTTATGGGGCTCGAAATGATTATGACTATGATCAGACCAACTCTGCTGCCTTGGTCAATTACCATCCAGGGCCAATTAATGAGTTTTCAAGGATGCTCGAGATAAACACTGATATTCATAATCGATCCATGCACCGCCGCCTGAAGGCTGACTTAACAGAGCATATATGGCAACGATATGGAAGCAATCAAGTTTAGGATACTAATTAGTTTGAAATGAATTCAGTTTTTGTACCCTATGTTTCTTTTATGTATTTGTAATAGATAATTTAGTTTTCCCATCATATTGTGTACGCATGCTTCCTTCCAAGATAAATAAAGTATACTGCCTAACTTGGTTGCTCAATTCTTTTGTCTACTTTCTTTCCCCGTACTTAACATTAGCTCGAAATGATTTTGAGAGAAGTAAATAGTCCATGCAAGCACAGGAAGCAAGGCAGGCTATAAATGTGTGAATCATATTTACCTGAATAAATCCAAGCAAAGAAGATTAATATACGCAGCAGCACATCTGCCCGTGCTCTGGCTTTTGTGTGCTGCGGCCGTGGCCAATGAAGCGGTGGCCAGCAGATCGGCTGTTGCTGCACGATTGCTTGACTGCGGCCACCAACTCCGGCCTGTCTCCTGCTCCAGCGGGGCGCACGTCCGCCGGCAGCAGCGCCGCCCTGCCAACCACCCATGCCCAGCCCCCGCCAAAGTTTGAGCGGCGGCCGGTCTTGCTTCTGTATCGGATCGATCCAGCGCTGATGACCTTCGAATGCCCCCAAATCGGTGCAAGATTGTGCAATATGGCTTCTAGCACCCTCAATCTACAAGTATTTTACTCCAATCAGATGGTGGCGTGGTCTGATTTGGATGGGATCAGATGGTACTGAGTTGGGGAAGAAGGGGATAAAACGAGGAAGAGAACGGAGAGTTCCAGGACCTCGCGCGAGCGGTTGGCGACGAGAGCGATGCAATTTTTTTATTGGCGTGGCCCCACCCGATGGGTCGGTACCGCTGGACATCAGCGACTCATCTCGAACCCTTGTCCATGTGTTTCTTTTTTTTCTTCCATGCATCGCATCGCCGGTGGAGTTGCTCTAAGGCTGGACGGTGCATAGGCCAACGTGGCAGCTTTACGAATGGATGCAACAATTGGAGCAAGCTGAATCTAATCTGATGAGAGACAAGAATCGATCCATCTTTGAGAATCGATTCACGCGCAATAAAAGAAAGAAGCAGGGCGGGCTTTTACTCCACTCGTGAGGAGGAAAGCAAGCAAAAGCAAAAAATATATTGATATTTTATTTTTCACCAGGTTCATTGATGTCAGCTAGTACCAGAGAGAGAAAATAAAGTGCTCTCATGGAGTGCATGTGCATGCATCGATTCATGCGGAAAGGCCACGAAGAAGCCCTAGTAACTCTAGGAATCAAAGATGTACTCCACCTATACATCTTGTTGATGATCTCACCGTACACATTTTGTGCCTTCTGGATATCTACGTTGATCAGGCTAGAACTCTACCCTACATATGTGTATACATGATTAGCAATAGGGAAGCATGGTACAGCTGCAGAGTTGGTTGCAATTGTCCATCCCTCAATATCTAAACTAGCATATGGTCGACCAATTAATGTAGGAGTATCATATGTACCATCGACTTTATTTGTTGCTGTGATTTTAATCAGGCAGCTGGTGCCATCTATCTATTATATTAGTATTGTAGTGTTAAAATAAATCACCATGCTCGTTGAGAGGATTTAGAAATTATCAAATTAATCTGTGAAAAAAATAGAATAATCTAATCTGTTGATTTGGTAGCCCCAAATGACAACGGTGTAGATCCATCATACTACTCCCTCCGTTCCAAATTATAGGTCGTTTGACTTTTTTGACCTCAAGTTTGACCACTCGTCTTATTCAAAAAATTTGTACAAACATAGTCAAATTTAAGTCATTCTTGAAAAACTTTTATTAATAAAGCAAGCCATAATAAAAAATATGATATTTTGCACAACTTTTTGCAGTCGTGGAGTCGATGAGTCCACGATTTCGAGAGCGCAGTGATGACCGCGCTCCAACATCGCATAGCGCCGCCCTTCCGTAGAGGCTCATCCGCTTACACATAATACCTTTCTTACACTTTTGTCCTCGCTTCATGTAAAAGGGTTAACCCGAAGGTGCTATGGCTGGATGACAAAGGCTTATAAGCTGGTTCTACCCTTACTCAACTAGCAATGTGGTATTAAACATGTGCACCTGCATTCATGGGCCACTACCGGGCCATATCCAAATTGGGCCGGGTGTCACAGAAGCGTGGCTTAACAACAGCGTGTTGGGAAGAGAGAAGAGCATCAACATGGTGTGGCCAACTGGCCATGGCAGAACTGCAACATAATTCCGATCTTGAAGATGGTGAAAGAGCTTCATATTCCGATAGGGTGATGACGACCATGGAGACCCAGAAAAAGCAGTGGGTTGGCCATGAGCCCATGAAGAAGTGCAGCTGGACATCAGCATATGGAGAATAAGTGCACGATTAGAGAACTGAAGAGAAGAGGAGCGGGGTCACGGCAGGGCTACGAAGCGATGATTCCGATTTAGAAAGGGATGAGAGAGTTCTCGGCTTTGAGAGAGCACGACAACCAGCGCGTATGGAGATGGAAATGACAAGTTGGTGGTGCAGCCATATAGAACTATAGAAGCCACGGCACAATCCTAGCCCTATCGGCTGTCGCTGCGGCAGGGCAATGGCGATCACCGGTGACGACGAGAAGCAGCAAAAGGACAATGCCTTGCTGCATAGCATTGTGATCAGTGGAGGATCGAGATCTGGAAGTTAACAAAGCAACTCGAAATTGCCAGTGACATGTATGACTGCGGCATAGCGGGCAGAGACACATCGATCCACTGCTCATTAAGGTTCCCCTCAAACTTCAAAATTAAATTCTAATTATCGCTGGTAGTGTACACTGTACCTTGATCTCTTCTCGTAATGACCATCAAACCAGATGCACCGTACTTACTTTGCTACAAAATCTTTTTTAGTTAGTACTAAGATAAATAAACATAAAAACATGTTAGAAAATTGACAGTTCATATCTTACATAGACTTGGCTAAACATGGGTATTTGGAAGAGATGGTTCATATCTTACCAAAGGACCGAAATAGTGACTAGAGAGGGGTGAATAGGAGCCTCGACATTCTCGTCGAGAATCAAAGCATATATCCTGGATTTCAACCCAATGGCCCTCTTTTCTAGCAATCATCAGGACCACGTAGTCGCAACGGACCTACTAACCCTAGATGTGATACTTGGAAAGCTTAGAAGCAATGCAGAAGCAATAGCAAATGATCTGAGGCAAAAGTAAACTCAAACACCTTCCAAGTACCAGACCATCCGACGTACAATCAGACCATCCGACAAAGGGTTCTTGGGCTTAGAAAAACAACTTGTCGGACCATCCGACAAAGTGTTCTCGGGCTTAGAAAAACAATTTGGCAGGCCATCCGACAACTTGTCGGACCATCTGATACAGCACGGGAAAACAGCCCAAAACATGAAGTCAACACCCCAAAAATAAATCAAACGGGCTCCAAATCTCACAAAATTTTAGCCATAGCTTCGCACCAACATGCTGAGTTTTTCCAAAAGATCTCTACAAAAAGATCAAGACTTCACCTTAGATTTTGTGAGTTTTAGCCAAGAACACAAGAACTTAAGTTTTGGAAAAAAAAAACCTCTAGATCTAGAGAGCTCGTGCAAGGATTTGCAAGGGGATCACCCTAGATAATATTGCACTTGTCCTAGTTTCGATTTGCCCCAAGAAAATAGCATCAAAACACCTTAAATCAAGAGATCAAAATTTGGCCTAAAAATAGCCCCCAAAATAGCAAAAATACCAAAGAACAAGGGACTAGAAGGAGATGAATTTGGAGGACGAGATTCAATCAAACTTCAATAGAACCAAGAGGAATTCACCTATACAAATATCTAGCATACTCCCTTCACCCACCCTCTTAGATATGGAAAAATCAAGAGATAGAGGTGCTCACCCTTTCCTATCCCTCTCCTCCTCTCACTCAAGCACTTGGCTATACTACAAGCAAATGAAATAGGTTTTCAAGAGGGGCAAGAGAACCACTTCTCCAACCAGCCATCTCCCATATATATATATATAGGTCTTTGGCAAAATTCTAAACTACCCCTACCACTACAACTAGGATAACTACCCACGCAAGGGTATTTTAGTCCAACTCTTTGCAGATGCATCGGACGGACATGCAGTCTTCACGGATGTGCTTCGTCTCGACGCAAGCTTTGTGATGATGCCACATGCCCTCTGACATGGTTTTGTGGCCCCAAACCGGTAAACCCGAGCCGCCGATGGTTTTGAGGTCCAAACCATCAAACCGTCCAGCTCCGCGCAGCCGTTACACATCCTTCCCGATGTTGATGCGTGTCCACCCTTGTCCTCGGCCCGAGCCACCAAGTCCTTTGGCCTTCCCACCTTGACTCTGATGCTCACCTTGACTTGGTCAACACCGTCTTCATCATGTCCATATACTCTTGCTCTTCATATGCACGATGTAGATCATCCATGGCTCCGCACGGACTTCTCAGTCCCTTAGTCCCAAGCCTCCTTGTTCATCCTTCTCCACCCTTGGTCCATCGACATGAATACTTTGCTTGACCTTCATCATTTGCCGTCGACCGCCATGTTGCATCCAACACCTGCACATCACAAGCCAAGAAGTACATCAAAGCACTCGTGTTGTAAATCACTAATCTTATGTCACCTATCCTATTTAACATTGTGGCAATGCTCTCTATATTGATTTAGAGGGCAAAGGGTGATGGCCAAATTAGAGGGATCACACCTTGCCTTGTGGAAGGAAGATTGTCTGTCTTGCAATATACAGATGATATAGTCCTATTTATGAATTATGATTTAGAGCAAGCTAAAAATATGAAACTATTGTTTTATGCTTTTGAACAATTATCAGGTCTAAAAATTAACTTCATGAGATCTTCTATTTTGGATAAGCAAAACATTATGAACAAAAGTACATTGAACTATTTGGTTGTGACTTAGGGTCATATCCTTTCAGGTACTTAGAAATCCTGATGCACCATTGTAAACTCTATTATGCGGCTTGGAGTGTAATCAAGGAAAGATTTAAGCACAAAATAAGTACCTGAAAGGCCAAACATTTATCATATACATGCGGACTGGTTTTATTCAATTCAGTTCTAAGTAGCCTTCCTATGTTCGTGATGTCCTTCTTCGAAATTCTGAAAGGAGTTCTAAAAATACTGGACTTTTATTGGTCCAGGTTCTTTTGAAAAGGCAATAATGATAAATGAAAATACCACCTAGCCAAGTGGGATATCCTATATTTTCCTAAAGATCAAGGTGGTATGAGAATGCCAGATCTCTAGATTAAAAACAAATGTCTTCTTAACAAATGGTTATTTAAATTGCTCAATGAATAAGGTACCTGGTATGCCTTGCTTAGAAATAAATATATGAGTTAAAAATGTTTTTCTCATTTTCAAATTAAATATGGAGACTCATGGTTTTGGAAAGGTCTATTAAAGGTTTGGGAAGATTTTCTGGGATATGGGACTTTCAAAATAAGAGATGGCTCACAAACTAAATTTTGGGAGGACATCTGGGTGGGTCAATACAAGTTAAAGAACAATTCTCTATCTTATATAATGTAGTCAATTACCCCCACATTACAGCGGTAAATGTGATGAATCAAACACCACTTAATATCTCCTTTTGAAAAGCTTTAATCTATTATCTTAATACAACAGTACTAAAAGTAGCCACCACGCTCGCCAACAGGACCTAGAAATTCTCACATTAATCTAAAAAAGAAAAGAATATACACCATTAGATTTTATGATGATCTTACGGTATATATTAACCAAAAGAATAGCATATCAAAAACTACTAATAATAGATAATTTCTAAATTAAAAAAAGAAAAATAGCACTTGACCAAATATTCTGAATAGTAAATAGTTAAATTTGAAATAAAAATAAGAAAATTAGCATTTGACCAAAAAAGCCATGTCCAATACGATTAGTAAATAGCTAAATTTAAAATAAAAAATTAACAATTGACTAAAGAGTCCATATTGAATACGATTAATATATAGCTAAATTTAGAATTAAAAAGAATAGAGAAATTAGCATTTAACCAAGAAGTTCATGTCGAATATGATGAACAAATGACAAAATTTATATCTAAAAAAATACTAGTTGATTTTTATGCAAATTAGGAAGCAAAATAGCTAAATTAAGAGTATATACCAAATACAATTAATAAATAACTAAATTTGAAGTAGAAAAAGGAAATTAGTAGTTCACCAAATATTCATGTTAAATAGGATTAATAATTAGCTAAATCCAGAATTAAAATAAGAAAATTAGTAGTTGATTTGTGTGTGAATTTGAAAGCAATATAGCTAAATAAATAACTAAATTTGAAAACAAAGTAATAAAAATTGATATTTCAATTTCTATTGGATTTATTAACCAAACTTTGAACATAAACATCCCATGTACAATAAAACTATTTAATAGCTTAATTTTGACATAGGGCTTGAAATGACCGTGCTAAAAAAAGATAATATACAATATTGATTCTTTATGATAATCTAACGGTATTAATCCTAAGGGTACGTTGAATATGGTTAGCATATAGTTTAATTTGAAACTAAAACAATAGAAAATTTGTAGTAGGAAGAAAATAGAAAAAAATGAAAAGTCCATTTAAAACACAAATAACTAAATTACAAGGAGAAATAATAAAAAATGGTATTTTGGTTTCTAGTGATATTTGGAAGCAAATTACTTATATAAAGGGCCCAGGTAGCTTGATTTTTCATGCTAACCATATCTTTTCATGCCACATGCACTACTGGTACACCATCTTTTACTGCTTTTTATTCCAGTTGACCATTGCCCTGTACGTGTACATCTCACTTGAGCATTTGCCTAGCATTGCACAGGACATCAACTGCATTACCATGATTGCCACCTTTTGGCCGTTAGTTTGGAAAACAATACAAAGATGCATGCCATGAAGCTACGAGCAAATAAACAAAGATTAAATGTTACAGATCAACCATCATGGATCGTTAGCTAACTAATGGCTCGATCATAGCATTCATCATGCCTTGATGTGCCCTCCATCACATCGTCAACATGTCAAACATCAGTACCGTTGATGATGGCACAAGTGACCCCGACGATTGTTAGTTTGTAAGGTGGTCTAGCTAGCTTTGATCCGCGTTATTCTGAACTAAAATGTGGAAGGCACAATTTAGGGAGCATGATGACAACCATGAAGAAGAGCATTGGGGTGGCCATGGAGAAGCACAACTTAATAACAATAGCTCATAGGAAATAACTATGATCCAAAGAAAGAAGAGAGAAAAGTCAACATGGGTCAGGTTCCAAGAGGATGCTCACAACCACGTAGAAAAATTGTGGATTGGACATATCTACGGGTCGCATAGACATACAAATAAGCAGTAGAAGTAGAAATGAGATGGAGAAAAGGGGATCTTAAATAAAAAGGATCCAATATTTAAATTTAGGAAAAAGAACATTTGCTTGGTTTTTATTTTATTAGGTTACTATCAATATCTGCTTTTTGGGCTCTAAAGATGAGAGCGGATCTATAAAAAAAGGAGTCGGCAAATGGAATGAGTATTGCAAGGTTTGGTGGCCTGAAATTTACTTGGCTTGGCCAAAAGGCCTCATCTCCGCAGCCTATCTACGGACAATTTCCATAATAGATACCTAAAGTGCTTGTAGCCAGATAGCAGCACACGGAGAACAACTACACAATTATTGTTTTTAATATAGAAAGTGATGAGAGTTGCTAGATTTGGAAAGTGCAACAATAACAAGCGCACAAAGATTAGGAACACAACAATGATAGCACAACAGTAAAAACATATCATAGCGACGACATGAACCCCGCCCAGTCAAGGCCGAGTATCATCATAACCTGGCCACCAATGCATGGTGATCACCACCAGCCAGTGGCGGATCCAGCCCTAGAAGCAAGGGGGGGGCTCTCTTTCCCTTCTTCTTCCTCCTCTCTTCTCTCTTTCCCTTCTTCTTCCTCCTCTCCTTCCTTCTCCTCTTCACTATGCCCAAAATTTTGTAGGGGGGGCTTGGGGGGGCTCCAATGGAGTTCAAGGGGGTAGGGGGGGCTTGAGCCCCCCCTGCCCCCAAGCTGGATCCGCCCCTGCCACCAGCAACAACGAGAAGTAGCAAGATGGTAATGTCTTGCTGTGTAGCACTATGATCATAGGACGACTAAGATCTGAAAAAATTAGGAGAGAATGAATAATAGATCATGTAGTTACGTGCGGAGCGCCCACTTGATCTGAACAAAATTATCAATAGATTTTCTTCTTTCTAGTTGATTCAATCTTTCCACTACAGTACAAAAATGTTTATTTATACATTGACTTGCATCACTAATTTTTTTCAAGTTGATCAACTGGGTTGGGTGATGATTCACTTACAATGGGTGTTACATCAACCTTCTGATTGTCAATCTTGAATATAGGCATCACAAATTCTTGATTTCTTGTCATCATGCCCTGGTGGTCCTTCTTGAGTCCCATCAGAAATTGGGTCTTGAAGTATTCCTCAGCTGCCTTGTACTTCTGACGCTCCTCTTCGTTAAGCTCCTCCATGGAGAGCATAACGATGTTGTCCTTGTTCAAGTCTGTAAGAGAGCTCATCTGGCTAGGGTTGGATAGATCGGTTATAATGGATAATGCTAAAGTTTAGCTAAGACACAAAAACTTTAGCTAGAATACAAGTGCTAACTAGTGCTAAAATTTAGCACCTAGCATTAGCTCCTTCAAATAAACCCTAAATTTAGAGTCGGAGCTTATTTAGAAAGACTGCTAGAGTTGCCTTTAGTCAGTCAACATTTTTCTCCTTTGTTGTGCAATTGGCTTCTCGAGCTCTCCATGCATGTCTCCTCGTCGGAGGCAGAGGCAGCTCACTGATTGGAGGCTCACTGCCATCTCCGACCTCCTATGTACCTTGTGCTCTCTCTTTGCTAGTTGTTGGGTGACTTGGGTCCAGGGGCGGATCCAAAGGGGGGGCAAGGGGGGTTGGAGCCCCCCCTACCCCCATAAACTCCATTGAGCCCCCCCAACAATTTTCATCCATGGTTGAAGAGAGGAAGAAGAAAATATGAAGGAAGAAGAAGGGAAAGAGAGGAGAGAGGAAGAAGAAGAATAAATTGAGCCCCCCTCCTCTTAATTTCTAGATTCGCCACTGCTTGGGTCCTTAGCTCCAGCCTGTTTGGTTGGCTGGCGGCTGGTGGCTGGTGCTGATTTGTTGTGAGACTGAAGTACTGCTGGCTGGCTGATGGCTGGTGGCTGGTGCTGATTTGTTGTGAGACTGAAGTACTGCTGGCTGGTGGCTGATAAGCCAAGCGAACAGGGACACACCACTGTCCTTGAACACGTGGAGATTTAGGCCTTGTGTAGTTCGAAAAATGAAAACTTGTCGAATCGTAAAAATAGGATGTCGGAAGGGGTATTCGGATACTAATAAAAAAACTAATTACACAACTCGTCTGGAAATTGAATTTTGAATCTATTAAACTTAATTAATCTATAATTAGAGATTGTTTACTGTAGCACGACGTTGTCTTATCATGGCCTAATTAGGCTCAATAGATTCGTCTCACGAATTTACTGGGGATCATGGAATGGGTGTCATTAATCCACATTTAATATCCCTAATTAGTGTCTAATATTCGATGTGACGGATAAATAGTGAAAACTTACCAGAAACTTACCGATCGATCTAAATAAGGCCTTAGAATCTTTTTTTCTTGCGCACGGTGGGGAGCGTATCGGGTAAGAGTAGTCTCATATCGGATGAGAGTTCTAGTGGCGTGTAGCGTGTTGAGCAACGCAGACGAGGTCAAGGATCGATAGAGTCCAGGTCGACCCGCCTTGATCCTAATGTTCTCCATGGGTCAAATCTTAGTTCCTCTTTTGTTTCTTGACTGGAACCAGTTTGTTGAAACAGATTGGTATCGAGGGACCGAACCGATCTATGTCCATCTTTACTCGTACGTCACAAGCAAGTGCGGAATGACGCTGGAGACCTAAAGGGGACGACAGGATCCGTGCCAAAAGGTTGAAAAATTAATGGGGTGAAAGCTAGGGAGAAAAAAGCTTCATTAAGATGGTGCGACAGATGGACAACAAGAGCCTGGGACGAGAACAGGGAGGAGGGAGGGGGGGCAAAAACCCCCCAATGGTAGACACACCTACGTACTTACACATCATTTTACCAAATAAGTCATAAAAAATTAGGATTTAGCCCCCTAATGATCTGTCTGTTACTGTTTGACCCCTATATAGAAAATTCCAGGCTTTACCCAATGCAAGATCAATAGTCTCTGCGTCATCCACATGAGTGCATTTTTACCCAATAAAAACTAGCAAGGGAAGTGGGAAAGATACGCAGACGATGTTACTACTTTACTAATAAATAATGCGTAATACTCTCGGTAAGGAATTAATAATGTGGTGCTTGTGTGAAATATACATCCTCCTGTGCTTGTATTCATATATATCAGGCTGACCAATTCCTAGTATAGAGTCGCCATGCTAGAGCTTGCAATCCTTTTAGGGTCTGCATTCTGCATTTACCATTGTTAATCATAATTTTTAAAGAAATTCCTGAGAAAAAACATCCTAAGTATAAAGTATCCGTAAGGCATCTTTACTATTTAATTAATACTACTTGGAAAACTTTGGGAGTGCTTGGTTGCGGGCCAAAGTTTGCCAAGCCATCAGTGTGGCGTCGCCTCCGCTGTGGCGTCTAAAAAGTACGCCACACTCGCCACAGTCAGGCACAATTACCAGAGGCTAGATGACAAGCAACAGAAGCAAAACGACACGCATAGATTCTGTGGCAACCAAACCTTAGACCAACCAAATAAAACGCAAAATCACCGTACGTTAGGCGTGGCGAGACGTGGCTGGAAACCAAACGCGCCCTTTGTTAGTTCAAGTATGAGTAGTAAAAAAATCAGTTTGCCAAATATTTACTATTCTGTAAGTAAAGGCTGCTAAGAGCAATAACTTGCATAAAATCGTTGTCCTAGCAAGACTTTAAAAAATACTGTCATCCTTGATTTTTTTTTTCATGCTCGCCTGTGATCCCCTTGGGCCTCGACGCCTAGCTAGTGTGGTGTAAAATTGGTATGTCACGCCCTAACTTTGGTTATTCCACACCGTTGATGATCAAGGACAAGGAGCTCAAGTTGTTTATCATCAGTCAAGTGAACCACAACGCCCAGAAAGGATCGGGCACAAAGGATCTGGACACCTAAAGGCTAGGCAGGCAAGGGCACCACCTCAGGAGCTGAGGTAACGAGCCACATGCGCTGCCGCCGCCTGAGCTGACATGACCCACTGGCCACTGCTCTGGTCTTCCTCCAAAGGAGCGAGGAAAGGGCAAACACTGTATATACTGAAAGCCTGAAAAGCAAACTTGCAAGGGGTTAAGCTTTTGTTGTTATTAATCAGTATGCTTGCATTAAAGCACTGTGTAGTAGTGGCATCCGTGGAGAATTGTTTCTTCCGTTTGGAATTTGCGCAGGGCAGTGAGTTGCCTTGGAAGTCCTTTTGCTACGGTTTTGCTACAACAGACTCTCTTTCCTTGGAAAACGGAGCCTAACAACATAGATGTCCGTATAGATGGCCCTATGGGTGGCCCGGCCCAAAGCGGCCTGGCCTGCATAGGCACGAAGGTACTTTCGTGCCGGGCCGGGCCGGCACTTGCGGCCTAGGCACGGCCCAAGCACTGTGGCCCACCGTGCCAATGCCAGCCCAAGTACTAGCCAGCGCTCGGCGACGGTGCGACTTCGAGGTGGAACCTTTGGCGGCGGGCGGTGCGGCTCTATGACGGCCAACGCGGCTCCTGCCGGGGACCTAGCGGCGGCAGCGCGGCTCAGGCCAGGGCTCTAGCGGCCGGCGCGGCTCTAGGACGGTCAACGCGGCTCCTGCCGGGACCTAGCGGCGGCGGCGCGGCTCCGGCCAGGGCTCTAGCGGCCGGCGCGGCTCTAGGACGGTCAACGCGGCTCCTGCCGGGACCTAGCGGCGGCGGCACGGCTCCGGCCAGGGCTTTGGCGGCCGACGTGGCTCTAGGATGGCCAACGCGGCTCCTGCAGGGGACCTAGTGGCGGTGGCGAGGCTCCGGCCAGGGCCCTGGCGGCCGGCTGCGTGGCTCCCGGCCATGGCTGTGGACGGCACGCTCGCAGCGGGGACCGTGGACGAGTGCTCTCACGGCAGGGTGGCGTGAGGTCGGCGGCCTCCGACGATGCGGTGCGAGGCCGACGCTAGGTGGCGAGCGACGGACAGAGGAGGAGCGCGCCCCAAGCGGCCAGGGGTTGACGGCGGCCGATATTGCATTCTAGAGGGGAAGGGAGAAAGATTGAGAAGTTAGGGTTAGGCTTTTGTTTTATAGGTGTCAATGATGTGGGCCTTTAACAGGTCAATGCCGTGCCAGGCTAGGGCCGACACTGCGTGCCGCATTTGCGGCCCAGACATGGCCCTACGCATTGGGCCAGGCCGGCACTAGCACTACGTATGACGGGTCGGGCCGTGCTAGGACCGTGCTTTTTAGGCCGTGCTTCAGGATGCCCCTTTGGCTCGGCCCATATGACCACCTATAGATGTCCAGGAGCGAGATTCACAAACCACAAGTGAGGATTGATTGGAGGGTTACGCTAGCGATCCTGTACTAACAAAGGCCCGGCCTGTAATGTAACCGTGGACCGTGGTGGAGTGTAGATGATGAATATATATGCAGGTCAAAATGTCAAGCTTTGTACTTGCTCACCCCAGTCAAACTTGTGTGCTTACGTTACGTGAGAGAGCACAAAAAGGAAAAATGTGCTGCAGGCCGGGCCCAAACATGCATCTTGCACGCTGATGGGCTACAGACTACAGTGAACGACGCAGTCAGGCTGAGCATGGACCGGCCGGCCGTCCAACCGCGGCGGTGCTGTGCTGATCGGAGCCGGCCGTGTTCGTCGGTTCGTCCGTCGTCCTGGATAGGATAGGATTATTGTACATAGGAGTAGCCTGGGGAGTGGGGACGACTGTGTGTGGGCACCAAAAGTCCAAGTCTTGCTCTGCTGCATTGTACAAGTACACTGCCAGTAGTACTGTTCTCTGTCGAGTAGAGTAGGCGAGCGGCAGAGAAGACGCAACGCAACGCAAGGCAGAGACGGGGAGCAACCACATGCCTGCCGTGCCGATGCAGGGGAGGGCCACCAGCTGCCCGAGGCTGACGCACGTACTACGCAGCAAGCCAAACAAAAAGGGGCTGATTGGTTGCCCGCATAAGAGCCCAGCCAGGCTCTGCGGATGCAACGGTGGGCTGATTGGTTGCCTGGGCCACCTAGCAGGCCAGGCCCGGCGCGTGCAAGAGAACCCCCGGAGCCTGGCTCCCGGGAGACGGAGAAAACCCTCGTTTCTCCAGAGCCAGGCTCTCGCGGTGTGACGGCGGCTGCGCGGGTGAGCGCGCGCGAGGGGGAAATGGCGGAGCTGGTGCAGGCGGGAAGATTTCGGGTCACCGCCCCCGTTCGCGCCATCCACCGCCCCCTGTTCGCGCCATCCACCGCCGATATATGGCTCACCGCGCCTCCGTTCCCCTCCCACAAGCGTCATTTTCACCATCGCCCTCCACAGGTGAGGGCTGCTCCTCTCTTCTCTCCTCTCCTCTCAGATCTGTCTCATCCTCTCTCCCTGAGCGAATCCATCCGTGGACTAATCCCCTCTGTGTTCGTTCTTTGGTTTGCAGCTTTGCTTGGTTGGGGAATCCGTTCTTGAAGGCAAGTGATTTGTAACCCTAGGTTTGTTTTTTGTGTAGATCCGGTGATGCATGATTCATGGATTTGGTGATTGCTTGATGGAATCGGTCTTTGGTTGTGTAGGGTTCCTCAGATCCGCTCCTCCTGCTTCCATCCCCATCTGATCTGTGTGTTGACCGGCTTGCAGTGGCTTCTGCTGCGGTAATAAAAATCAAGAACCCTCTTCTTCCTCCTCCTTGTGGTTACATGATTATGCGGTGCTTTGTATGTTGTTTCTGTGATGGAAAAAATTGGTTGTGATGATGGCAAGTTCTATGAATGATGGCAGTCATACTATCTGAGCAAGGCTTCTCCATGCCTATGATGCATTTGATAGAACTCTGAGCAACTATGTCCATGTCAATGATGCATCTCATATTAATCTGAGCAACTATGTCCATGCCTATGATGCATCTCATATTGATCTGAGCAACTATGTCCATGTCTATGATGCATTTTCATATTGATCTGAACAAACTTTGTCCATGTCTATGATGCATGTTTTTGTGCAGACACTTAAGCATATTTTTTCTGCTATTTGTATAGATGTCACCTCAAGACATGAGGCGTATGCTCACTGTGCATGCAGCTGCTCTAGTCACTGCTATGTATGCATTCTTTCTGTCTAGGATTAGAAAGGGTCGCAGCACACGGCCTGCTGTTACTTATGCCCCAATGAGTGTTATGGATGAGGAAAGGCAAAAGAATCTGGACAAAATATATAACTGCAATGATGTAGAGTGTGTAGACATGCTGTGTATGAGAAGGGCCCCTTTCTTTCGGCTTTGTAATTTGCTTAGGGACAGAAACTTGCTTGCTGACACCGTACATGCAAGTGTAGAAGAGCAACTTGCAATGTTTCTGCATATAGTTGGTCATAACCAACGGTTTAGAGTTATACGGACAAATTGGAGGAGGTCTGTTGAGACAGTCAGTAGACATTTCAAGGAGGTCTTGTATGCAATTGGTGAACTTAGGAATGACATGATTAGGCCTCCATCTACTGACACACCACTTAAGGTCCGAAACAGACACAGATGGTATCCATATTTTAAGGTAATGAACTAGTTAATGTAGTAGGTAAATGTTGAATACTTGGGTGCATAACATCTAACTAAAATCAATTATACATTGTAGGATTGTGTTGGTGCGATAGATGGAACTCACATCCATGCTAGGGTGCCAGCGAAGATACAATCAGCATTTAGAGGCAGGAAGCACTATCCCACTCAAAATGTACTAGCTGCCGTTGATTTTGATTTGAAGTTCACATATGTCTTGGCTGGCTGGGAGGGTTCAGCCTATGATGCCACCATTCTTGCTGATGCTCTAGAGCGGGATGATGGGTTAAGGGTTCCACCAGGTAAAAAACTAGCTGGGTACATAAACAAATATACAAACTTGATATCACTAGTTCTAATGCATGTATATATATATTTTTAGGCAAATTCTATCTTGTAGATGCTGGATATGCATGTCGCCCTAGATTCCTACCTCCATATCGGGCCACTAGATACCATCTACAAGAGTTTGGTAGAAATCATCCAAACAATCCAAGGGAGTTATTCAATATGAGGCATTCAAGTTTGAGGGTGACTGTTGAGAGGGCATTTGGGGCTTTGAAAAATAGATTCCGTATCATTGACAACAAATCTTTCCATCCATACAAGACACAAGTAAAATTGGTCCTTGCATGTTGCATTTTACACAATTGGATACTTGGCCATGGAACAGATGAGGTTGTTCCCCTTGAGGCTTCTTGGGAGCCCAATACTAGTGGTTCCCATGGGCATGGGGTAGCCATGGATGACAACTCAACATGGGCTGCAGCTAGGGATGAGTGGGCCAATCAAATGTGGGCTAATAGGGGCAACTCTCACATCTAGTTTGATGTATTAGGTCTGATCTTGTAGTCCTTTCTGTTCTTGTAATCTGTTCTGTTGTTCTATGTTTGTGCTGTGGACAAGTTGTGGTGATGATTAATTGAATCCTTTTCTTGTACCTGAGGCATGGACAAGTTGCTATGATGATTAATTCAATCCTTTTCTGTTCTTGTACCTGAGGCATGGACAAGTTGCTATGATGATTAATTCAATCCTTTTCTATTCTTGTACCTGAGGCATGCACAAGTTGCTATGATGATTAATTCAACCTTTTTCTGTTCTTTTACCCGAGGCATGGGCATTTGCTGTGATGATTTGCAATTATTTTGAACTAAGGCAATGGGCATTTGCTGTGATGATTTTCAATTATTTTGAATTGAGGCAATGGGCATTTGCTGTGATGATTTCCAATTATTTTGAACTGAGGCAATGGGCATTTACTGTGATGATTTCTAATTATTTTGAACTGAGGCAATGGGCATTTGCTGTGATGATTTCCAATTATTTGCTTTGTACCATATTTTTTTCTCTAAGTTGGGCTGCAACTGATGCATTAGGAGATGGCTAAGGAATTTGATTTGATTAAGGAGCTTGAGGCTGCTGAGGTAGCTGCCCAAGTTGATATTGCTGCTTCTGCTGTGCTGCCTACTCCTGCTGCTATGCTGCCTCCTCCTGCTGCTGTGCTGCCTCCTCCTGCTGCAGTCCTGGCTCCTACTGAGACTGTCCTGGCTCCTCCTGCTGTTGTGCTGCCTCCTGCTGCTGCTGCTGCCGCCCAGGAGGCTGATGCTGCTGGGCAGAATGGTAGAGGTGCAATGAGGTGGACCAGTGCAATGTCCTCTTTTGTGCTTTGCCGCATGTGCCAGCTCATCTCATCTGGAGTGAGGACAGACAAGGGTTTCAAAGAAGTGCACTTGAACCAAGTTGCCAAGGCCCTTCATGAGTTTTCAGGTAATGAGGTGACTGGCACCCAGGTCTACAACCATCTGCGCAAGTGGAGGCAGAGGTATGTTAAGGTGACCAAGCTTAGAGATCTTAGTGGTGCTACGCTTGATGAGGACAACTATGTGATCATTTTGGAGGAAGAGCACTACAAGGGGCATATCAAGGTATGTTGATGCAATTCTTTTTTATTTGCATTAATTAAGTGATTTATTTACTGATTTAATATGTTGATTTGTTGTGCAATTGTTACAGGCACACCCCAAGGATGCTGATTTCTTGAACAAGCCAATTGAGAACTACCCTGAGATGGAGGTGATCTTTGGCAATGGCCTGGCAACAGGCAAGTTTGCCATGGGATCTAATGAAGCTTTGGGCTCCCCATCTGACTTTGCTGAGGGCTCACTGAAGCCAGCAGAAGCAGATGCCAATAAGGTTATGCCAGATGCCAGCAAACTGTTTGGAGATGGCAAGGCTCAAGATGGTGCTGCGGCTGATGAAGGTAGAAAGAGGAAGAGATGCATGCTCAGTGATGGGGACATTGTTGTCATGGCTGGGATGACTGATGCAGTGAACAATGTTGCAAATGCTATTCGTGAGACCAAGATTGAGGATTCCCACCCTGCCCTATATGATGCTGTCATGTTTATGCCTGGATTTACTGACAATGAACTGATGGCGGCCTATTCCCACCTTCTGGACAATAAGGCTTATGGTACTGCATTTGTCAAGATGCATGACAATCATCGTGTGCTGTGGCCAAGCACTACTACATTTGAGGGTGATGGTCTGCTGGCTGATCCATCTTTTGTGAAGTGAGCTCTTGGTGGATTATTCTGTGCAGTGAGCTCTTTTGTGCAGTGACCCTGATGTCTGTCTCCCTTTTGTGCAGTTGATCTGATCCTGCCTTCTTGTGTGGTTGATCTAATCCTGCATACTTTTGTGCAGCTAACCTGCTCCTCTCATTTCCTAACTATAGCCTATAGTTAGCAATTGGCTACATATGGCAACCAATCAGCCCCCTAGCTGCTAGTCTGGATTGTAATCTATTTTATGAAATGTTTCTTAGTGTGCATGAGACACTGTGATGATTTTCTACTATGATGAACTTTCCATCTGAGCATTTGCCCATTGCTGTGATGTTTATGATGAACTCCTCTGAGCACTTGCCTATTTGCCACTGATTTCTGTTATGTGACTAATGTTCTGACCATTTGCCCATTGCCATTGATTTCTGTTATGCTAACTATTCTGAGCATGTGTCCATTCTCACTTATTTCTGTTTACTTACTCATATTCTGAGCATGTGTTGATTTCTGTTTACTTAACACTGTCATGGATCAACTCATATTCTGAGCATGTGCTGATTTCTGTGATGATTTTCTACTATTCTGAGCTAATGCCCTTTGCCAATGATTTTTTTCCTGTTACTGATGTTCAGTTCTGTTACTATGCTGCCAATTGCTATTTATGCTACAGTTATGTTCAATTGATCCTGCCTTTTCCAACCTGTGCAGGTGAAGTATGAATCTGAGCATGTGCTCAGTTCTGTGGTGTTAGTGCAGCTTTTCTATTCTGTTACTATGTCTGAGCTAATGCCCATTGCCAATGATTATTTTCTGCAACTTATGTTCAGTTCTATTACTATTTGTCAATTGCCATTTATGCTACATTTATGTTCCATTGATGCTTCCTTGTCAAACTTGTGCAGGTTATGTCTTGGTATGTGGTTACTGTTGGCCGACAGACTGGAGTTTTCAACACTTGGGAGGCATGCCATGCTCAAGTGGACGGCTTCAAGGGAGCTTGCTACAGAAAATGCAAGACAAGAGATGAAGCTATGGCAGCTCTCAATGGCGAACGAGTTCAACCTAAAGGTGAGCATGTTCCAGTCGCACCGAGGATCAGGGCTGGTCGGGACTTCAAAGATCTCATTATATTATTAGAGGCTGCAATAATATTAGTTCAGGCTATAATCATCATGTTCTTACTTTTCAAATTCATGTAACATTGCTTGTATCATTGCTGTCTCCCTGGTTGCACTAATGTTGTTGGTGGTAACTTCACCACATTCATGCAAGTGGTGATTGTATTTGCAACCATACAGCCAACCAATCACTCCTCTGTTGCATATGCCAATGCAAGTCTGTGTACATACATGCAACCAATCACTGTCTCTCTTCAGCCTGGCTGCAATCATTTAGGAAACCAATCACCCCCCTTTTGCATGCGTTGGGCCTGGCTCTGGCCGGCCTGGCTCCCTGATGCGAGCCTGGATCTCCAGGGAAGGCAACCAATCAGCCCCAAAGAAACAACACGCAGGCACGCTCGCACCTCCCATCCGTCGGGCGATCGTGTCTCGGTCGGTGTACGCATCGCGCACAACACTGAGCTCTCCGCTACAGCTTCACAAGGTAAAGAATCAGTGCGAGCCCGCAAGGAACAAGAAGAACCCCTCCTGCAGCAAGGGCAAGGCAACAAGGCACGATGAGGCTTGATCAGAGGCCATGCAGCCCCCCAACACGGATGGTGTTTGGTTGCTAGCCATAGTTTGCCACACTTAACTTTAGGCTAGTTAAGTGTGGCAAAGAAAATTAAAACCATGTTTTACTATATCTAACAAAATCTTGCCACACCTTTTGTTTCTATGACATGTGAGCCTAAATATTCTTGCCTAAGGTTGGTTGGCAACCAAACACTTGCTAACTTGGTCGAATTTGCTTAAGGTTTGGTGTGGCAAATTGTGGCTAGAAACCAAACACCCCTCACAAGTGAGTGTAAAATGATGTATTTGGTACTTGGTCTAGCTATTGACCCATCGACGGAGTTGCAGTGCTTCTAATTATACATGTTTATAATTTTCTTATTTAAGAGGTATAAATATATTAAAGCACCCAAGGTATAGATAAGTTGTCTTCTCAAAAGAGAACTGATTTACAACCAAGTCCCTATCATCGAGAACGTAGGTGGCAACATCGTACGGCACAACGGAGGGGATCTCGCTATGAACGAGCGATGGTTTGGAGGGTTGAGAAAGTCGGCAGCTGAAACGAAGATGTTGTAGAAACCGTCGTTGTCGTTGAAGTGTATAAGAGCGTCTTCCTCAAAGTCGTGGGGTGCCTAGACGTCAGCGTGGAGGGCGACAGGCCAGCGTAGTTGAGCTGGGGGATGCTATCAACTCGAGTCGAGGCAAAGACGGCGACGAAGGCAGCTGGGTGGACAAGGTGATGTTGTCGATCTCAGCACGGGTCAAAGCAATGGCGCTAGTGAGGAGTGGTAGAGTGTCCAGATCTAGTACCCCATGGGCCAGAACTATGGCAAGAATGACAGAATTAAGACGATGGAGATCAAATAGAGGCAGATGTGAGTGAGGGTGGAGGTAAACAGATCTGTTCTGATGCAGGGTGGAGTGAAGTTTATTTTATTGGTACTCACCTTGAGGGCACCAGCTGCGACGACAAGAGCGCCGGGCGGCGACAACCGCAAGGGAGAAGAAACCCCATACAACTACTAGAGATGTAAATACTATAAGGTGGAAGGGGCTGGCCCGCCTCCCTTTCGCCTCCGATGAAATCGCTGAAGGGAAAGAGGAAGGGGGTTGGATCTGGAAGAGGCTGGGTTTGTTGGCTGAGGGAGCGATAGCGAGAGGAGAGGTTGTTTATACTTCAACATGATATGGCTAACGAAAGATCGGTGGTGATTAAGTGCGAGGTGTGGAGGACGGAGGTAAACAGATCTATTAAACATTTTCTTCACTAGCTTTGTATACAGGGTTGTTTGGATCCTAGTGCTAATGACCAAAAATGCTAAATTTTAACACTAGCACATCCAAAACAGGAGTGCTAATGGCTAGTGCTAAAGTTTAGCCAAAATACAAAAACTTTAGCCAAAGGTGAAATGCCAAAAGCCTTGTTTAGTTCCGGCAAGTTTCTGCAATTCAACCAAAAGTAACGCATTGGAAAGCGTGCCCCTTCTCTGCAACACGCTTCCCAATGCACTTTTTTACAGGAAATTTAACCAATTTTCATGAACTAAACAAAGGCCAAAGTTTAGCACCTCAACTTTAACACTACTAAACAGGCCTACATCCTTAATCAGAGACACTCAACAGCTGCAGCGGTCATTGGTGCTGATAAACTGCGAGCGCAGAGTGTCAAGAGAGATTGATCCCCATAACCCCATTCCCTGACAGTCTCTCTCGTTCAACTGTGGTAGGAGGAGGCCGAGCAAGGCGCCAAAGTCCAAGGCTGCGCAAAGAATGGGGAAGGAGAGATTCTCGCGGTCACACACGCATGATGCCACGCTGCTGCTCCGCAAGAGACAACTTCTTCGTCCACCTCAGTCCTACTAGGCCACTACTCCTACCAGCTCCTCTCCGCTCAGGCCAGAGCCAGGGCAGGGCCCCCGTCTTGTTCATGTTCGTCACCACACGCACTGCACGCACCTCCCAATGCAATGCGATGCGATGCCTTTCTTGTCTGCCATTAGGGCAACCGGAAGCGTACCTCCCTCTCCTTTCCTTCCTTCCCTTGGAATTCAATTCTCTCTCTGCCTTTGCGCCGCGCGCGACTGGCTGGCTCCCATGCTCCTACCACCACCTCTCTCTGCACCTGCTGAGCCCTGCAAAATTTATGCCATGCTCCTCCTGCCATTGCTGCCTGCTGCCCCTCTCATGACCCTGCTTGCCTCATCTGTGTCTCCCCTCTTCTTCACTTCTTTCAGACCAGAGGACATCCACTGCACCACCTCCACTTCTTCCACTCCATCGCCATGTCCTTGCCACAAACCTTGGCACATCGCTGATTGCTCACCCCCTTGCTAAGCAGCTCGTTTGGTTCCTCCACCCGGGCGCAAAGGCAGGGGCCCAAGAAGCAGAGCATCTGAGCTTGCGCAGCCATGATCACCGCGCTCGACCTCTACCACGTCCTCACGGCCGTCGTGCCGCTCTACGTCGCCATGACGCTCGCCTACGGCTCCGTCCGCTGGTGGCGCATCTTCACGCCCGACCAGTGCTCCGGCATCAACCGCTTCGTCGCACTCTTCGCCGTCCCGCTCCTCTCCTTCCACTTCATCTCCACCAACAACCCCTTCGCCATGAACCTCCGCTTCCTCGCCGCCGACACGCTCCAGAAGCTCGCCGTCCTCGCGCTCCTCGCCCTCGCCTCCCGCCTCGCCGGCCTGCCCCACCTCAACCTCGACTGGAGCATCACGCTCTTCTCCCTCTCCACGCTCCCCAACACGCTCGTCATGGGCATACCGCTGCTCCGGGGCATGTACGGCGCCGGCTCCGCCGGCACGCTCATGGTCCAGGTCGTCGTGCTGCAGTGCATCATCTGGTACACGCTCATGCTCTTCCTCTTCGAGTACCGCGCCGCGCGCATGCTCGTCATGGACCAGTTCCCCGACGGCGCCGCCGCGTCCATCGTCTCCTTCCGCGTCGATTCCGACGTCGTCTCGCTCGCCAAGGGGGACCTCGAGGCCGACGCCCAGGTCGCCGACGACGGCCGGATGCGGGTCACCGTGCGCAAGTCCACCAGCTCCCGCTCCGAGGCCGCCGTCTCCCACTCCCATTCCCACTCGCAGTCCATGCAGCCGCGGGTCTCCAACCTCTCCGGCGTCGAGATCTACTCGCTGCAATCGTCGCGCAACCCCACCCCGCGCGGCTCCAGCTTCAACCACGCCGAGTTCTTCAACATCGTCGGCGCCAAGGGAGACGAGGAGAAGGGCAACGCCGGCGGGCACTCGCCGCAGCCGCACGCGCAGGCGGCCAAGAGGAAGGACCTGCACATGTTCGTGTGGAGCTCCAGCGCCTCGCCGGTCTCGGAGCGCGCCGGCGGCGGGGCCGTGCACGTATTCGGCGCCGGCACCGACCATGGCGACGCCCTTGCCAAAGGTAACCTTTTTCACCACTAGCGATCCTTGTCGTCTGTCGACCATCCGACCAAACCATCAACTATTCAGAAACTGAATTTTCCTGAACACCAAAATTTATTTACAATCTTCTGCTTTTAACAATGCTAATTGCCAAATGCTTTGCTTAGATTTGTGAATTGGAGAGTGTGAGACGGCTACCTGAACCAAAATTTCATTTTGATCATGCATTGAGCACAGGAACCCAGGCCTACGATGAGTACGGCCGTGACGAGTTCAGCAGGACCAAGAACGGGAACGGCGCCGACAAGGGCGGGCCGGCCCTGTCCAAGCTCGGTTCCAACTCGACCGCCCAGCTCTACCCCAAGGATGACGGCGAGGTGAGGCAGGCCGCCATGCCGCCTGCGAGCGTGATGACAAGGCTCATCCTCATCATGGTCTGGAGGAAGCTGATCAGGAACCCAAACACCTACTCCAGCCTCATTGGTGTCATCTGGTCCCTGGTCTCCTACAGGTCTGTCAGATCAAGATCATTTATCAGTTCCTCAGTCAGGGTCATGTTTCACAAGCCATTCCTGCATTGCTGAATAACCTTTGTCTGATGTGTACTGGATAATCTAGGTGGGGTATTGAAATGCCTGCGATCATCGCCCGGTCGATTTCGATCCTGTCGGATGCAGGGCTCGGGATGGCCATGTTCAGTCTAGGTAGTACATCTCTGATACTGCATTGCCTTCTGTCACTGTTGGATGTATCGTGGCAAGCACTGAGTTATCACTCTTTTTTCAGGCTTGTTCATGGCATTGCAGCCGCGGATCATTGCCTGTGGGAACAAACTCGCGGCATTCGCGATGGCTGTCCGGTTCCTCGTGGGTCCAGCGGTCATGGCTGCTGCCTCTCTTGCTGTTGGGCTGCGCGGAGTTCTTCTGCACATTGCCATTGTTCAGGTATACCATAATCTTGTGTGTCAAAACTTGAATGCTGTACAAAACTCGAAAAAGAAGTCCTGATTACTGAATTGTCACTCAATTTTCAGGCTGCTCTACCTCAAGGAATCGTGCCGTTTGTGTTCACCAAGGAGTACAACGTTCATCCTGACATATTGAGCACAGCGTAAGATGATCTCCTGACAGTCCATTGTTTTCTCAGTAGCAACACCAATCTTGCCAATGTTCAACCTGCCTATTGATGTTTTTTTTTTCGGTCTCGTCATGAGGACAATCTGATCATGTTTCCTGGTTTCCCTTTTTAAATTACATGTACAATCGGAAACCATCACTTTAAGAAGAAAAAAAATCACAAACAGAATTATAACCCACTGAGCTTCCGATGATTCCTAATGATAATGTTTGAGAAGTGACTCGTGCATTGAAAAAGCAAAAATAAGGCATTAAGGTAGGACAGAATCAGCATGATTGTTCCTAGCATGTTGCATTTCTTTACTTACTTTCATGGACATGGACACCATGAGCTCATGGCAATGATCACTCATAATACTCTCCTTGGTGCAGTGTGATCTTCGGAATGCTGATTGCTCTGCCCATCACCCTGGTCTACTACATCCTGCTGGGCCTCTGAACTCTCTTACTAACGCTCGAGTCTGCAAAAACATGACGCTAATGACGGCCTTGTTTAGGATCCATGACATTTGAGCTGCCTTTTTGTTTGGGTAATCCCTGCTAGGATGGTAGGTCAGTAGTGGATAATCCAACCACTGATACTAACAGCATCCCTGAAGTAGTCTAGGTGGTTTGATGGACAACAACCATTTCAGATTGAAGCATTAGAGCTCTGAGCATTATAATTTGAAAACAAAGAGGGTGGGTATTTGTGATGACAGTCATCTTAGTCTGTGAGACATTGTTGTTTGTCAACTTGTTCGATCAGATCGATTAGAAATTAAATCTGGCAACATTTATCTTACCCTGCCTCAGTATGCTGTCTGTCCAAGTGCTATATTTCTATCTGAAAACAAGCACGTGCACTGCTGAAATGTAGCATGAAGTCCTCTGATTCTCTATGGCCTTGTTTAGTTCGTGAAAGTCGGTTGAATTTCCTGTAGAAAAAGTACATTGGAAATCATGTTGCAGAGAGAAGGACACGTTTTTCAATAGTACTACTACTATTGGCATTTTCTTTGGGGCTCGGAAAAAGATCCTTTGCGTTACTTTTCCATAGTACTACTAGTGGCATTTTCTTTGGGGCTGGTACAAAGGGTTGACCAAAAGGTGACGGCTTCAGCAAATGGTGCCGCAGAATGACGGTGTCGGGACTTGGGAGTCAGACTAAAGTTTTGGCTTTTGGCATGCGCACTTGAAGCAGGCAAGCAGCTACCATGATGGTCATGGGCTCGTGGGCTCGTGGCAAAAGCAATCATAAGACAAGGCAATCGCATCAACAAAAGTTAGCAAATTGCCATCGATTGAACTGAAAACAGAGAGCATAGGCACACGGTTACCATGGTCCATGGAACAAGACGACAAAGCACTGTAAAATGCAGACTATGTATACACCGATGCTGAATGATGAAATTAGCGTCCTAAGGGGGTGTTTAGTTCACCCCCTCTCTACTCCATTTTGCATAATACGCGTTTCCCAATGCACTTTTTTCTCTCTGTAACACGCGACCCAATGCATAAAAATACTATGTATAACAACATCTAAACACCCCCTAAATCATGGCGAAGTAACCATGAGCTATACACCAAGACTGCCCGAAAAAAAAAAACCATTCAGGTCAGGCTCTGCAGAGAATCAAGTTAGATCTGTCATCCCATCCCTGTCTTCAAAAAATTGCAATTCTAGTCTAGGTATATAGACAAGCACTATTTTAGATTTATAAGTAGACTTGAATTTTTTTTCTAGGACGGAGAGAGTAGGCCCAACCCAAAGGATGTTGTCTGACAGTTCCACCCACTGCTGGAAGGAGGATTATCAAAGGTTGATCCAGAGTGGCGTAAAAGCTAGTAGCGGTGCACAGTTGGCCCTGCAGTACAATGAACAACTGTCAAATCTTTGGGTGGGTCGCAAACGTGATAGTGAATTGTGAAATCTGATATATGAGTTGCTAAATGTGTTGCCTAGACTTATGAATTGGAGAAATGTGAGATGGCTAGCTGATCCAGAAGTTCATTTCCTCATTGGTGCCATCTGGTCCCTGGTCTCCTACGGGTCTGTCAGATCAAGATCATTTCTTTCTCAAATCTTCATGGCCATGTTTCAACGGTCATTCCTGCATAATATTAGACACTCTTAGATGCTCTTAGGACATTGTTAAGGCGGCGAAACCCCATGTTCCCAATCTAGAGGGGTCGAGCTGGGTGCGGACAGACCATCCCATTCTTCCAGTAACCGTTCCCTGATGGAGGTGGCCTCCGTCCACTGCCAGAGAGCCTGTTCTGATAAATGAAGTTGTTCCTCCTGTTCAAGTTCACGCTGCTGTCACTCCTGTTGCAGCTCTCCCCATCGTTACTGGGGTTGAAATTCTCCCCATCATTCCATACATTCCTGCGGCTGTACATCTCCCCTTCAATCCTGAGGTTGTGCATCTCCCCTTCATTCCTGCAGATGTAGTCCTCACCTTCATTCCTGTGGTTGAAGTTGTTGCTGCCTCTGCAGTTGCCAGTGTCCACATAATCACTGTCTTGCCCTCTAGATTTATCACCATGATACACTTCCCTGCCAGATTGGAAACAGCCACCTACACCATTGTACACAGCCCAATTACTACATTTGCATAAATCGAACAAAACATTGAAGTGTTTAAAACTGCCCGGCACAAGAAATGACAATAATGTTATTTCAAATACTCACCTGTGTTAACTATTGCAACATTACTAATAACAAGATGAGCCTGTAAAACCACCCTAAAAGCATATAAACATGCCCTCTACACAAATTTGCAGGACACCATAATCATTGTAACAAATTGATTAATCTGGGAGATGCTTAGTATCAAACAGGACAAATTTGGTGTAACTAGTATCAAATTGGTATACCTTGACATAGAAATATATGGTTTACTGCCGTTCAGATCAAGTAGGTTGCTTACCTAGTGAATCGATTCTTTTTGCTGCAACATAAACTTCTTTCTCCCCCATACAAATCGGAGATGCCTGGGTGAGAAATAGGAATTATAACTTGACGTCAGAACATCACAGCCATTATCAACAAGATATCAAATTAAAATATCAGAATCAAAATTATAGTTTCAGGCAAAAAAAAGATTTGGCAGCTATTTACAATCATTAGAATTCTGCTGCACCATCACACCTGCAGTGGATTGCAGTCAGAACTCAGAAGGTATAGATGTGAATCCAGTATACATGTATTTTAGGGGCTGACAAATTTCAAAACCACAGGTAAATCATGATGAAAAAAGTGGTTTTGATGACAGCACTGTGAATTTTCCGCAGCTCTGAGTCAAGCTCCAGAAAGGAAACTAAGTAATACACAGTCAGTGATCATAACTGAATTTAAGGCTAACCTCAATTGCTGCTTGCATAGACTGCTGGGACTTGTACTCAACGAAGCCAAATACAGAGCGATCAACCTGCATAAATGCAACAAGGATTGACAAAAATAAACAGCACATAGAACCAAAACAAATAATTCTAACCTTATTGTGCCGTACGTGGACACCACCTGGCTTTATAGCACCAAATTTCTTAAATTCCTCCTTAACCGTTTCAATATTGGCACTGAAAGGCAAATTCTTGACAAAAATTGAAGAGCCTTGTTCTGCAGGGCAAGGCAATAGTGTCAGTGTTGCTAGTAGAGCCAGAAAGTGTCAGTGTTGTTAATAGGGCCAGAAGAACCGCATATGAAAATGTCAGCCAAAACCAACCACTGCGAGAACAGTTGTTTTTGGCAACAATCCCATCACTGGTATCATTAGCCTGGTTAGGATTCGGGGATGATTTTTCGAGACCTTTGACAGCCTTGGCCACTGGTTTAGAAGTTGGCTTATGATTGGCAGCTGACAGAGCTGTTTTGGCAACTGGTGGAGTCGGTGCGCCCTCCTTCATGGCCTTCACCTGTGAAGCAAGTAGATAGGTACTTTATTAGTAAGAAGCAAACTAGAAATCCTCAGATTCATACCAGCCATATATTACTTCCATAGTACACTAAGAACAAAATAAGCAGCAAGTTACGGGGTTACTAAAAATAGGAAGCCAAGAACAAACAATAAATCAAACATATTAAAAATATACTCACAATGGACGCGTAAGATTTCTTAGTAACATCCAACTGAGTTTGAGCAGAAGGGGGAGGAACAGCGGATGGGACCTTTATGTGATCTTCTTTGTCCACTTGCACAGGTGGCTCAATATTAGCATTAGGTTCAATGGCAGTTCCATTAGCAGAGGGATTGCTAATTTGTCTCTCTCTGACATTATTCTCAGTTGGCACATGGCCTGAGATTACACTCCTGTCAGCTGGAGTAGGTTCTAGTATTGCTGAGCATGTTACAGATGGAGATCTACTACCATTTTGGATGCTTTCATTTTCTAGAGGAGCAGCTGGATTTATCTCAGTTGGTTTCCTTTCCGACATAAACCTGAACACATCATTGAGGACAAAATAGCTACCACCTTCTTGCAGAACTAGGAAGAAAAGCTGGGTAAACCTACGGCAAACACCTGCATCCGAAGTCAAGTATCCAGTAACAGCAATGAGAACCCCATCCTTGTGAGATAACTGTGCATCTGCAGTCTCTATCTCAATGGTGCAATTTGTGAAGTCCATAGACATAATCTTTTCATTAATGGCCTGTACAAGAAAAAATATGGTCATAGAGTTAAAATCTCAGTTTCAGAAAGTATGTCTATTGCAACAAGTCAACAAATCTTAGTACTAGAACTTACCCTCAGAGTGGTTACATCCACCATGGTTCCATTGGGCTCTGGTCGACCAAGAACACTCGAATCTTGGTAGAACTTGTGCAGTTGATCTGGTTGCTCATGCAGAATGTGATAATATTGCTTAACGAAGGCACGACATATCTATAAACAACAAAATAACATTAGCAATACTGGTAACAATTCCATGCATTGAACTGAACACAAGAAGAATACAGATTACCACATCGGCACTATGTTTTACTAGGTTCCCTGTTTGCCCTGCCATTGCTGAAAGGAAGTACCAATTAGTGTATTGTCGCAAAGACACAAACACAATAGTTAGATGAACGTAGTCAGCAGAGAAGATATGTACAGGAGCTTCCACACATATATTGATATATAGATAATTGCCAGCAACATTTGACCCAAAAATTGCAAATTAAATATGACAAAACAAAGATAATGATTAACCAATGTCTACATGTACTGTAAAAATCATAAATGCAGCTCAGAAGTGGACAATCGTGGGCAAGGAACAAGGAAATCATAAGCATATAAGATTATCCCAAAAGGCAAGAGAATGTAGATTTGTTACCTTGCGACTGCTGCAACGGTGACCGCACATAGTGATTGCAAGGGCATGAAGGCGTAAAGCAATTGGGTAGGTTTTGCTACATCTAACCAATTTGTCGCCACCAGATTTCTTAGCTGCCTGCAAACACTGCTTTAATACTATTTCGTATAGGAGGAAGAAATGGACGTATTGCCAATCTAATTAAAGCACATTACCTGAAGAGTAGAAGAGGTCAAACCTTGTATCAGCTCCACCTAATAAAAATATTGAAAAAATGTTAACCTGAGTGTTGGAAGAGAGCAGCAGCTATAGGGGTGTTTAGATGCACCTTTTATGCATAATATTTATGCATTGGGTCGCGTGCACAGAGAGAAGAAATCTAGGTGAAAACTTTATGCGTTTTTGATGGAACTAAACAGGGCAATAGGATCAGCACTAGGTAGAAATGCATGGGACTGCAGTGAGGAGAGGCTCTGAATCTTTGGGAGTCTAAAGCTTATTGGTTTGGTAGCATAGGGTATATATATTTATAGTACAAGACTGCTGCTATGCAGCACTACCTAGTGGCCTTTGGAGTCTTCCAGGGAGAGACTTCTGGAGACATCCTACTGTAATAGAGGGTTGCTGCTATTCAACAATACCGTAGTTGTTTTCCAAGACTTCCTCTGGACAGGACAGTTCCGGAGTCTTCCTAGTGGCTAAGAAAACTTACTAACCTATCCTAAGTAATTTACATGCAGCAAGAAAAATCACTAAGAAAACTTACTAACCTATCCTAAGTAATTTACATGCAGCAAGTAAAATCATAGAGTTAAACAATGAAAAGGGGCAAACCTTTCTGGACCTCATGTGAAACAGGTTCATCCTTAAGCATGGACTGCAGCTTATTGTCTATTGCCCGTGTTGCAACATGATCGGGGTAGGGCACACAGACAATGGGGCATACACAGTGTTTGACGCATAATCAGAAATACCCCCAAGTCTGCGCTTGCAGGGCTTCCCGTCGGCCCCGAAACCGCGTCTCCCCACGATTATTGCGCCCAGGCCTAGGCGCTCAGCCTCGAGGCAGACGTGGTCCTCGAGAACATCGATGCTGAAGGGGATCTGCGCGTCGACCAGCGGCTGCGCCAGCTTTGCCTTGGCCTGCTCGTGGTTCTCACGCTTCTTCTCGTCGTCCTCGGCAACGCCGGCCTCGCCGCTGACATTGATGGGGAGCACCTGGAGCAGCACGACGGCGTCCCCGGGACTGAGGTAGCACTGCACAGCCCACCTCACCGCGAATGCTGACTCGTCAGAAAGGTCGACGAGGATGGCGACTCTTCGGGGCGTGGAGGCCGGGTTGGTCGCCTCCAGCGAGGAGGACAGGCGCGGGGAGGAGGGCTGGATCGCTGTGGCCAGCGCCGCCGCCGGGGTCGGAGGAACGTCGGCGCCGGAGGAGGAGTTGGGCAACATGGGATAGGGGTGTGAGGGGATTCGTCTTCGTCGATCGGAGGGAGGGAGGGAGCGCTAGGGTTCTGCCGCGCGTTTACCCTAACGGAGCTTGTTATTTCTGAACTATGTTCGTGACTTCGTGTTACTAGCTTACTGCCACAAACCGAACGCAATAAAATGTGCCATAAAAAACAAGTGTATTAAATTAAAATCATCAAAAGGGACACGTGCACATATATATGAATATTTATATTATTCAACCGAATACAACATATTATATTTATCATGCTATATAAAAAAAAAGTGGCTCATTTTTTATTTTTAGTATTTCTTCATGAAGCCTTGAGATTATGAAAATAATCTCGAGTGTAAAAAGCTCATGTGATAATTTAAATATAGATTTTTGTAATAATTTAATTAAATATTAAATTCATTATTATGCCACATCAAAGCAAAATGAGCCACTTTTTATTTATATTATTTGTTCACACAATTTTAAGATTTTTGAAAACAATCTCGAGTTTAAACAATTCACGTGACAATTTAAATATTGTTTTTTAAATAATATTTAATTAAAAATCTAGATTTACTATCATGCCATATCAAAACAAAATGATTCATTTTTTATTTATGGTACTTCTTTAGAAAGTTTTAAGATTTTTGGAACCATCTCAAGTGTAAATAGCTCACATGAGAATTTAAATATATTTTTTAGAATAATTTTAATTTTAAAATATAAATGTGCTACTTTTGATTTATAATATTTGTTCAAAAAGTTTTAAGATTTTTAAAACCATCTTTAGTAAACAGCTTAGGTGACGATTTAAATTAGTTATATATATATAATCTTTAATTAAAAATCTAAATTTTATATCACCCCTATGAATACAGCACACAAACTCTACTCTTATGGGCGCCTCCGAGAGACAGAACCGGCTGTTTCGATCTTGAGATTGACACTTGTTTCTTTTTTCGACTATTTCATTAATCTTTTATTTCATCTTGGTTTACTCTAATTCGTGATTTTTACTATTATTTTCATTTACCTATCCTTTTATTTCAAGTTTTTGTGTTTTTTTCATTTTTTTTCCTTACTTTGTATACTTACATTTAGATAGTTTCCAATTATTTTGATTTACCTATCCTCTTATTTCAATTTTTGTGTTGTTTTCATTCTTTCCTTACTTTGCATACTCAAATTTAGATATTTAACTTTTCATGTATGATCATAGTTATTATGTCCTCAATGTATTTTTTTATATAAATGTTTGTTCTATAAGTTTGTGTAATTTTTTCTAGGTGCACAATTTTTTGTTTCGCGAATTGGTTAAGGTATACAAATTATGTTCTCTAAGTCCATATTGTTCCAGATATGTAGATATTTGTTCTTGCTTCTGCCTCCTGAGAGATCTTTCTCAAGTCGCCTCTCGAGAGTGCTCAAGCCTAGCATAGTATTGCCCTTTTGTTTCGATTTCTGTTGGTACTCCTTGCTTGGGTGGAGCCTTCTTGTCAATCCATTCAACGTAATTACAAGCCTGCATTGCAAAATAAACAATTTTTGTGAGACGCTAAACAATTTTTGTGTACTGACTAAGTGAAGAATTACACCTTGAAATCATCATCGAGGTCAGGACACCGGAAGAACCTAGCACCATACTTTCATCGATCTTTCAGTGCACACTTGCAACCAACAACTGAAACCGCAATTGCATTTGGGACGCTCCTCCTAGGTTGGCACCCCCCTCTTAGGTCATCTCTCCAAGACGACATGTGTTGGAGTCTAGAATGATTTTGGAACGAGGACGGATGGTTGTGTTGTGCAATACAGTTGAGGCCATATATATAAGTGCGAAAGTGTTGATACCAGATTTTCGCACCTGACATGCTGAGTCAGATGGTGACGTGGTGAGGTTGAGACTGCGCAGTGGGCCCGTTGAATGGTCAAACAGAAGATGACAGAGAAGGAAGCCGATGCTGAAGAGGAGTCCGATGAAACAAGAAGTCCGATCTAATGATGGAAGAAGGGCGCGTCGGCTGAGGAGGAAGCGTATCAGATGCAGGGACTATTTCTTTTTTGGAGGCATATTGAGAGTCCCATTCTATATTAGATTTAATTTACTTTGTTCGCAAGTTAGTCTGGTCCGATCAGGACTCTCCATGACCAGAGTATAAATATGAACCCTCGTCCATTGCAAAAACTATTCTCACAATCAATACAACCCGGCTTCACGCCAAAAACCCTAGTAGTAGTTACCGACGAAGCTCATTGGTGGACGGGCTGCATCAGTTCTGATCTCCGGCTTACCAGTAAGTTAGTCAATTTATCGAACTAGTATAGGCTTTGAATTGAGGCGCATCGCCCTTTCTCGTTTATACTGTTCAACCAATTTATCTCTGGATAAGCAAGATTGATATAGATTCCCTACGTCGGAGCTAGATCAATATTGATTATCCAACAGATTATCGTTTATCGGACTGCACTTTAAGTCTAGATTCCCTACGTCGGAGCTAGATATCAAGATTAGGCTAGATTCCCTACGTCGGAGCTAGACTCATCTTGGTTACTAAAGGCAGTTTTTGCGGTTTGTTTGGAGTTGCTAGATTGGTTTAGATCTACGCCATGTGAATCAATTCTACTTCTTCAACGGCTTTGAGCACCGGTCTTGGTCCGATTTAAGCAATATTTATCTTACAGTACCGTTCTAGGTTTGATCCTGTCTTGTGGTTTAATCTGGTTGTTCTTTGAGTATTGTGTTGGTGTAGATTCCCTACGTCGGAGCTGGATCTTCGCAATACGATTAGATTGATCTTTGATTGTCATGCTTGGTCTAGATTCCCTACGTCGGAGCTAGATTCATCTTGATTAGTCAAAGAAAGCTTTGGTTATGCCTTATTGCTATTTGAATGTTAAGTGTGGTTTAGATTCCCTACGTCGGAGCTAGGTCTCGCTTGATTATTTGGTAGCATATCTTAGAATCAGAACGACCCTGTTAATGTTTTATCTGCTTATTTGCTTAATCTGGTCAACACCTGTGCGAGCATCTCGTTTAATTGACAGGTTGATGAGTTGAGTTTGATTGTCTAGCTATCTGATCTGATCATAGTTGGAGAAATCTAGATTCCCTACGTCGGAGCTAGATTTCTCTGAAAAAGCTATAGTCCGATCAGTTGGTTAGATGGTCCGATAAGATGAGTCAAACTGGCAACTAGGCAAGGTGGACAATGTATCGGCTTACACTTTGATTATTTGATATCTTGTTTAAAGACACAGCTGATCCATTACTTTACATATTGGCCTTGTTTTATACTTTATCTTATTATTCAAAGGCTAATCTGTTATATCAATCAAGGTCCGATCCTAATTGGTCCGATTCTGAGGTCCGATTCGGTGTCTGATTGAGGTTCGATTACTCGGTCTGATTGACGTCATCAATGAAGTCCGATTTTGAGGTCCGATTGGTATCGGCCGACACGTGCCTGATTGGGTCTTGGCTAAAATTCGACGTTACTCCATCGTCTGAAATAGAGCCGGCACAATCAAAGAGTAATTTAACTATTTTATCTCCTTGTCAATTTCAGGTCAAATTGACTGGCACGCTGCGAACCTAAACTGGAGTGTGGGCTGGCACTGGAGCGAAGCAGATCTCCCTGGTCTTCTTGTGCTGACCGCGGAGAATACGACCGCCGATTTTCCGCGTCAACACATTTTTGGCACGCCCAGTGGGACACGAGAAACAAATTCCAAGATGTCGTCATCTGATGCTGAACAAGAAACTGCAGCAACACTTGCTGCTGAAAAAGAAGCTGTTGAAAAGGCCAAGAATGACAAGAACAAGACGCCTGAGGCGGCCATTCCAATTACAAAGGCCGATCTGTCTAAAGCTCAATTAGATGCAGTTCAGGCCCAAATTGATGCATTTGAGAAGCTCTGCCTTAGCCAATTTGGACGTAATCGTTCAGGCCCTATACTCAAAGGTCCTCTCCCAGATCCAGAATTGATCAAGAAGACAACTGATGCTCGGGAGTATCAGGTCAACATGACAGATATGATTCACCAAGCTGTTCATCATGCATTGATTAACCAGTCAGGCACTTTGGTGAATTCATTAGATAATCTCATCAAGAAGGCGGTGGATGATGCTATTTGCTTGAAAGGTCCAGTGTTTATAGCAGATTCTGCAGGGGCATCAGGATCAGGGAAAGGCAAAGAAACTGAAGATAATGTAATGACCGTTGCTCCACAGATTCCGATTGCTCCACCACCTCCTGTTGAACTGGCCAACGGTTTTCTGTTGATGGCCGATGGAACTATTGTCGGCCCACATGGTGAAAAATATGCTAGAACTCTGAACGAACAAGAAAAGCAACCTGCAGCTGCGAGGCTACGTACAGAGATTCCTTCACATCAGCGTATGGTCGGTGATTACAATAATTATATGATGGATATAGCTGATGGGATGCCAACTGGAAGTCAACAGTCCGATTGGTCACAGAAAATAGCCGAGGTGATCCAGAATCAATTCGGCTTGAAGCCTAAAGATGAAGCGAGGTTGTATCGGCACCCGTACCCGTCTTACTTTGATGCAGTGCCACTTCCTCCGCGTTACAGAGTGCCGGATTTCTCCAAATTCTCCGGGCAGGATGATATGACCACTATTGAGCATATCAGTCGATTCCTGGCTCAATGTGGTGAAGCTGCTTCAGAGGAGGGACTCAGGCTCAGATTTTTCCCTCTGTCACTGTCAGGTCCGGCGTTTACCTGGTTTACGTCGTTGCCAGTAGGATCAGTCACATGATGGTCCGATATGGAGAAGCAGTTTCATAAATACTTCTTTTCGGGTCTCAACGAGATGAAGATTTCTGATTTGATTGCTGTCAGACAGAGAAACGATGAGACCGTCAAGGAGTATATTCAACGGTTCCGTGACACCAGGAATCGGTGCTATAGTTTGAAGCTGTCTGATATGCAGTTGGCCGAGCTTGCATTCCAGGGTTTGCTCGCGCCGATCAAAGAAAAGTTTTCTGCTCAGGAGTTTGAGACATTGGGACAACTGGTTCAGAAGGTGTCAGCCCATGAGGTCCGATATCAAGAGATGAAGCGTATAAAGTTTTCCAAACAAGTATCTTGTCTCTCTGAATCTGAAGAGGAAGCTGATGTCAACATAGCTGAATGGACCAAATCCAAGAAGCCAGTATCGCTCCCATGGATCAAGCAGAACCCTGAGAAGTTTGGATTTGATATAACTAAGGCCGATAAGATTTTTGATTTGCTGCTCAGTGAGAAGCTTATCCAGCTTTCTCCAAATCATTCTATTCCATCGGCCGATGAGTTGAAGAAACGCAAATATTGCAAATGGCATAACTCGACTTCTCATGAGACCAATGAATGCAAAGTGTTCAGAAGGGAGATCCAATTGGCTATAGAATCTGGCAAGATCAAGTTTGAAGATAACAAGAAAGCCATGAAGATCGACGGTCATCCTTTTCCGAATAACTTTGCTGATTTCTCCTTTTCCATTAATATGGTTGATGCTGATGAGAAGGGGAAGTTTAAGGTGCTTACATCGGACCACGCCAAGAATTCTGGTGCCGTTGATCCTGCAGTTCAAGTTACTGTTGAAGAGCTGCGGAGGAATCATCAGGCGTTTGGGCGAGAATCTAATGCTCCTGGTGGATATCGGCCGCGTGTAACTTCCCAGATGTTGATTAACAAGTACAAGAGGCAGCAAGCAGCAGCTCGAGCATGGGAAGAACGCGAGGAACGACGACGTCGGAGACGCGAGTATCAAGCAAGACGGCTTGATGAAGAGTTTGATGATCAGCGCCGACATGATGACAGGTTCGATGGTCGACGCCGATATGATGAATGGTCCAATGGCAGACGCTGGTTTGATAATAGAGTTGATGATCGTCGTCAGTACGGTTATAAGTCTGATTGGCATATAGACAGGCGTCAAGGTTATGACCGGTATGATCAGGATTATGATCACTGGGGGTGTCCTTTCTTCGTATTCTGCTGGAACGAGAAGCTTAGACTGCCATCAAAAGCAGATTGTCCTGAATGCAGTTTCCAGTATGAAGAATACAGAGCTTCCAAGAGAGGTCGACGATCAGTTCATGAACGGATCGGCGCCAGGATTGATGATCATCATCGAGGAGATGAAGGCCGAGTTGATGCTCATGGCCGTAAAAATATCGAAGGCCAGGTTGATGCTCTTGGCCCTGAAAAAATGGAAGAAAAGGCTCCAGTTCGGAATCGGATTAAAGAACCTCAAATGAAGCCTGGACAGTGGTGCCCGTCAGGGATTTCTAGGTCTAAAAAGAGACGCGTACAACGCTTGCGTTATCATGAGCAGATTCAGGAGCAGGAATTGGCAAAAGAAAAGAAGACATGGCGCATTAAGATGGCCAATGATGATGAAGCAAGCACATCGGCCACAATAAACATGGTTTTGATGTTGCCTTTTGATTTTGCTGCTCCTGATGAACAGGACGATGATGAGGTCAATTATGAACTGGAGGAAGCAGCCGCATGCTTGGTTCTTGATTCAGAGAAGGCTATCTTTGAGAAGCCAAATGCAAACGGATATCGGCACCTGAAACCTCTGTACATCAAGGGATACGTTGATGGGAAGCCGATGACCAAGATGCTGGTTGATGGAGGAGCTGCAGTCAATCTCATGCCTTATTCCACATTCCGCAAATTGGGAAAAGGGATTGATGATCTGATCAAGACCAATATGACGCTCAAGGACTTTGGCGGAAACGTTTCAGAGCCTCGGGGGGCAATTCATGTTGAATTGACCATCGGCAGCAAGACATTGCCGACTACTTTCTTTGTGATTGATGGCCAAGGTTCTTACAGCATGCTCCTCGGGCGAGATTTGATTCATGCCAATTGTTGCATCCCATCCACAATGCATCAGTGTTTGATCCAATGGCAAGGCAATAATGTGGAGATCGTCCCAGCTGATGATTCGGTTAGCATTGCTACAGCTGAGTCAACGATTTGGGAGTTTGAAGGAATTGAATGCCTATCAGGAAAAACATGGGATGGTGACTTCCTCAAAGTGTCCGATCAAGGACTACAGCCGATCCAAGCAGTCGGCTCTGAGACTTTGTTTTAAATGGATGATTGTATAGAAGATCTTGAAGACCGAATTGAGTTCGGCAAATTAGGGTTTGGATTTACGTCGACTGATGAATTAGAAGAAATAGATATAGGATCTAGTGATAGACCAAGGCCGACGTATATCAGTGCTAAGTTGAATCCCGAGTATAAGCAAGAGTTAATAAAACTTTTGAAGGAATATTCTGATTGTTTTGCTTGGGAATATTATGAAATGCCAGGTTTAAGCCGTAATATTGTTGAACATCGGCTACCTATCAAACCAGGATATCGACCACACAAGCAGTATGCAAGGAGGTTCAAGACTGAGATGCATGAACCAATTAAGGCCGAAATAACGAAGCTCTTCGAAGCTAAGTTTATCAGGCCATGTCGATATGCTGAGTGGGTATCAAATATAGTTCCTGTTTATAAGAAAAATAAAAAGCTACGTGTTTGCATTGATTACAGGAACTTAAACAAGGCAACCCCGAAGGATGATTATCCAATGCCGGTGGCCGATATGCTTGTTGATGCAGCGTCAGGCCATAAAGTGATGAGTTTCCTGGATGGTAATGCTGGTTATAATCAGATTTTCATGGCAGAAGAAGATATTCCCAAGACTGCATTCCAATGCCCAGGTGCTCTCGGTTTATATGAGTGGGTTGTTATGACTTTTGGTTTGAAAAATGCCGGTGCTACTTATCAACGTGCTATGAATTATATTTTTCATAAGCTGATCGGCAGGATAGTTGAAATCTACATTGATGATGTTGTAGTCAAATCAAAAGGTTATCAAGATCATTTGGCCGATTTGAAGGAAACGCTGGAGTGTACAAGGCAGCATGGGTTGAAGATGAACCCGCTCAAGTGTGCCTTTGGCGTATCGGCCGGCCAATTTCTCGGTTTCCTGGTACATGAGAGAGGAATCGAGGTGAATGATCGGAACCGCAAGGCAATTGATGATATTGAACCTCCAGTAAACAAGAAGGAATTGCAGAGTTTGATTGGAAAGATTAATTTCTTGAGGAGGTTTATATCAAATCTATCGGTCCGATTGGAGGCGTTTACTCCTCTATTAAAGTTGAAAGATGAAGAAGAGTTGGTGTGGGAGCCTAAACATCAAAAGGCATTGGATGAAATCAAGCAATATTTAGCATATCCGCCAGTTCTTATTCCACCACAAAAGGGTAAGCCGTACAAGCTTTATTTATCGGCTTTTAATCATGCAATCGGCTCTGTTTTGATCCAAGAGGTTGATGGGAAGGAACGAGTTATATTCTATTTAAGCCGAAGGTTACTAGATCCTGAGACTCGGTACTCATATGTGGAGAAGCTTTGCCTTTGTTTGTATTTTTCTTATACAAAGTTAAGGCAGTATTTGCTATCGGCTGAGTGTACTGTGATCTGTAGAGAGGATGTGATCAAATATATGTTATCGATGCCAATCATGAAAGGGAGAATTGGCAAATGGGTTTTTGCTCTGACAGAGTTTGATCTTAGATACAAATCGGCCAAAGCGTAAAAGGGCAGATAATGGCTGATTTAGTTGCTGATCATTGTGGACCTAACATTAATGCTGTTGAGCAATGCACTATGGAGCTTGATGTGTCTGGTCCGATGAAAAAGGCTGATGTGGTTGATGCGGTTCCTTGGACTATATTCTTTGATGGTTCTTCTTGCAATGATGGTTGCGGAATCGGCCTGATTATTATTTCGCCTCGGGGGCAAGGTTTGAATTTGCTTTTCCAATTGAAAAATGCACGAATAATCAGGCGGAATATGAAGCATTGATGAAGGGTCTCCAGATTCTTAAAGAAATCGGCGCTCAGTTTGTTGAGGTATTTGGAGATTCTTTGCTAATTATCAATCAATTACTCGGCAAATATGATTGCAAGATGGATGCTTTGTTATCTTACTTTGAGAAGTGCCGAGATTTGATTGGTCAATTCGCCTTGGTAACTCTTAAGCATGTTCCAAGACATCATAACGAAGAAGCAAATCGGCTGGCGCAAAAAGCGTATGGCTATCGGCCTATGTGCGATGTGATGGTGCAGGAGATACCAGAAGAAGATTGGAGGAAAGAAATCATTGAATATTTGAGGGATTCTTCTGTCAAGACTTCTAGGAAAATACGTTACAAATCGATCAGGCATGTCTTGGTTGAAGAAGTGCTTTATTTTCGCTCGATTGATGGAGTCCTGTTGAGATGTATCGGACCTGAAGAAGCCAAGGTTTTAATGGGAGAAATTCATGAAGGTGTTTGCGGGGCTCATCAATCGGCGTTCAAGATGAAATGGATGATTAGAAAAAATGGGTATTATTGGCCGACGATTCTAGAAGACTGTTTTGAATACTAGCAAAGTCGCCCGTGCGGCACGCACGTGCCAAAAACACATCAATCAAATAAAGCCCAGATTTCTTCTTTTCTGTTCTTTAGCTCATGTACATTGACCATTATGTGCCTGATCTTTGTTATTTAATTTGTTTCCAAAAAATTAATTAATATGTATTATCATTTATGAAATAAATAGCTATCAATTTATTTCGTGGAATAAATATATTCCACCCATAACCAAAACCCCTCTTCCCATTCGCGAGGTCCATCCAACCTAGAGCAAACCATAAGCCACTGTCTAATCCTCAAATAGCCTTCTCCTTTCTCCTCCGTCCTCTCCTCTTCCTTGTCCGCTAAGAAAAAAATCAAGAAAATTGGCAGCATAAATTTGATAACCTTTATTTAATAGGTTAAAAAATTCCACACGCCTATATTTTCAAGGATTCGGTTACTTAAAAAAGATATTCCTCATCCACGCATACCATGATAGGGCAACATATATAAGGAATAGATACGATATTTGCCTTTGTTACGGGAACATATAACGATTGTAGATATGATATTGCCTAGTTATCTCTAATGATACTCTGTTCTAACTGTATTGGTCCATGTATATTTCATCTCTGCTTTCATTCATCGAACTCCAGATAGCTGATTTTCTTCATGATGAGTGGAAAAGGCTAAAAACAGTTCATGTTAAGCATTGCATGCATGCTTACAAAACAACTATATGAGTGGAGATGCTCTTAGCCAGAGAAAAAGTCAGTACAAAAGCAAGAAACTATGGAAGGACCCAGCGTGGCTTTTGTCGTTCAGTGCTGGTGTCCGTCCAACCATCTGAAGGTGATGGGCGACAGTGCAACCTGGCAAACACACCCGAGGCGGTCGTGATGGCGTGCGTGCATGCCGTAGTAGGGGACAAGGAGATGTTCCTCGGCGAGCCCAGGCGGCTAAGTCAGAATGGGGCGAGTCGGCCCAGCTTCGCTCATGGGCTTCGATCAAAGACGTGAAGGCGAATGGGGCTTTCTATATATCTTCCGAAAGATTTTAACCAATCTATCTTCCACTGTCTAAGATTCATGCAACACGTATAAATGGATGAGATTCACCTAAAATGGAGATCATTCAGTGGAACTGGCCTGCAGCTGTGGATGAGCGGAGCAAGGTGAGGAACAGGTGTCGCGACCTAATAGGAGGGCAGTGGATTGGAATTTGGATGGAAACAAATTTCAAACTTCAAATGCTCGTATCTCTTAAACCACGCTCCAAATTGAAATTTGTTTGAACTACGATATTATTGGAATTTTATAATATATGTTATTTCAACATTTTCTTAAAAAAATGTTGAATTAGTTTTCTCAAAAGATTGAATTGAATACAAGTATTTAAGTTGACCAGATGGAACTGACGAGCAGCATACTCTGCCCATAGGGCCTCCTTCCCGGCCATGGCCTCCTCGAGATTGAAGCGCTTCTCCTCCTCCCCTCATATCTGGACCAGTCCATCTACAAATGATTGGCCAGCATCTCAGTCATGTTTTTTAATTAGATAAAGAAAAGCATTACATCCTTTGCTTCTCAGGAACATACAATGTCTGTAGTTGAGAATAGAAGGATTGAGTTACCAAGTAGGTTGCTCCTGTTTCTTCAGGAAAGTCAACATTTGAGCCCCTTTGTCAATGTTGTAAGGTCTAAATGTCTGCAGTGTCTTCTTATGGTTCATATCCTGCTTTACAATGGGCTTTGGATCCCCAAAAAGGAATACAAGGACAATGATAAAGATGTGACCTTGCCAATAGAATAAAATGCTACATTATCTCGGTACCCAAAAGAGGAGATCTCGATACTATCTAAAGCATCGAACATAGATAAACATACGCCAACATTCAGATCAAACTAATGTTCAAACTCTGGACCGGTGGTTCTTAGTGTTCAAACTCTGATCGGAGCAGAACTGATGAAAGAAAGGTAAACCGATAGGTCTCGTGATGAGCAGCAGACAAGAGAGTGAGACAGAGAACTCACAGAAGAAAGCCATGGTGCTGTTCCTGCACCTTTTTGCTGTGATCTGCTCCAATCAGAGTTTGAACACTAAGAACCACCAGTCCACGATCTTCTTTCTCGATGTCCTTGAATCCCTGAACTCCTGAAGCCAGCACATAGAACTCGTCTCGGACGCACCATAACAAAGGGGAGGTCTGCCGAGAGAAGTGCCAGATGGGGTCCAAGAACCTGGCGCCGTCGAGATGATAGGAGAGGCAACCACAGCAGATGGATAATCACTTGTCAGAATCCGGCGACGGCATCGACAGCACGCACATGGTGGCCCAGCTATCGAGCAAGCCATCCCGGTCCGGCGGGAGGCGCACGTCGTGCGAGGAGAAGGGGTCGCACAGCGACACGCCGCGGGAGGTCGAGCGTCAGCACCCACCCTTGCGGGGTGACCCAGTTGCCATCCGCAATGAAGCCGCGGCCGGGCCCTCTCGCCTGCAGCGCCCGCGTCTTGGGTAAACTGTACAGGAAGCTCACATCGCTTGACTCCCCGCCGCCGACGCAGCCGCGCACCGCGGCGGCGTCACCTGGGGCCGCGGCGAGGAGGAGGAGGAGGGCGCCGACGACTGGGAGGCCGAGAAGCGCTCCATGGCAAAGGGCAGGGGTTGAGGCCGAGCCGCCGAGGCCCTCGCGGGGCGGACCGCGTACGGCGGAAAGAGGAAGGAGAGATCAGACAGCGCGTGGGGGAAAGAGTTGGAGCTTGGGCCGGCAAGCAAGTCGGCCCAGTGTCCTGGGCTTCGAAGGCGACGGAGGTTCTGTGTTAGTTTTGTTTTTCTCGTATAATAAAATACCAAAGCAAATCAAAACTGATACGTGTTGTGGGTAGAATATGGTGGGTGAAAAAAATAATTGCTTTTTGGCAGAATCAATTCCTAGCTATCGATTTCTATGGGTCTCACCCTCCTCCTATCCTTCTCGGCCTTGACGGATGGGTCCGGTGTGAGAGGTACGGTGGACCCAAATTGGGTGAAAAATGTTTTCAATTGTTTTCGTTCTTTATAGTATAGATTATAAAGGATGCCAAGAGTGTCAAAGATATGGAAATATTCAAAGAGCTCCAGCATCGGCCATGAACCCTGTTATCAAACCATGGCCGTTTAGAGGATGGGGAATTGACCTGATCGGCCAAATTTTTCCACATTCAAGCAAGGGGCACAAATTCATATTAGTAGCAACAGATTATTTCACCAAATGGGTTGAAGCTATTCCTTTGAAGGAGGTGAAGTCACAGAATGTTATTGAATTCGTTAGAGAACACATTGTCTACCAATTTGGAATTCCACAGATGATCACAACAGATCAAGGTACGATGTTTACATCGGACGAGTTCAAAAATTTTGCTGCTGATATGGGTATCAAGCTTCTTAATTCATCGCCGTATTATGCACAAGCCAATGGTCAAGCTGAAGCCTCCAATAAAAGTTTGATCAAGTTGATTGATAGAAAGATTGAGGAATATCCAAGAAAATGGCATATTGTGCTTCCTGAAGCTCTATGGGCTTATCGAATGGCTTGTCATGGATCGACCAAGGTTTCTCCGTATGAACTAGTTTATGGACATGAAGCCGTTCTTCCATGTGAAATTCGTACTGGATCAAGGTGTATCGAGCTTCAGGATAAATTGAAGGCCGGCGAATATATGGAGCTCATGAATAGTGAGTCCGATGACTTGGCTGTTCGTCGGCTGCGCGCTCTCGAAAGTATTGAGGCTAACAAACTCAGAGTGGCGAGGCATTATGATAAGAAAGTTAAAGGGAAAGAGTTCAAAGAGGGCGATCTTGTTTGGAAAGTTATTCTGCCAATTGGTTCTAAAGATCCCAAGTACGGCAAATGGTCGCCAAATTGGAAGGGACCCTATCAAGTCGTCCGGTGTGTTCCTGAAAATGCTTACATTCTACAGACACTTGAAGGAGAAGTGTTTCCTAAGGCATTAAACGGGAAATATCTGAAGAAGTACTACCCTAGTATTTGGGTAAACTCGTAAGGCCGATGCTGTGCGTCAGGCTTGAAAGCCGATGAAAAATCGCCTCAAGAACAAAAAATAAGAGCCGATGCGATATGCATCGCCTTAAGGGCTATATACAAACAGGGAAAAGTATATTACATCATCAAGCCGCTCGATGGCGGAGCAGGCTGCTGGAAAAGGGATTGCATATATATTCATATATTTCTCATACAGAAGGATTTCAGAAGATAAAAGGATCTAGTAGGCGCCGATGTACTTTGTTCATCATTGCCAGAACAAGACTAGAAAAAGAAGGGCAAAAGGAAGCGCAAGTTTGAGGAGATATCTTCTTCCTTGAGTCGAAGAAATCCACTCTGGATGCAGTCCCTTGAAGAACGCGCCGGTGGACCGGCTTTGCCCTAACTTGTAAAGGGCACTCTATTACACCCCTCTGAAAAACCTTCCCTTTGGTGAACCATGGAGAAACCTCACGAGGATTCTTCTAGCAGAGGTTCCACCTGGATTCACTGTAGGATCAGAAAAAGGGGGAGTACCCTATACTTCTTCACGAGAATTCTTCTAGCAGAAGAGGAAGAAGGAATTGGATTCTATATCAAACAAAAGGAGTTTGTGTTCTATCATGAATATTAGCCGCGTCATGGCTAAGGGATGGTGGAGAAAGAAGACCTGAGGCAGGTATTTATAGCCGGCGATCGATGGAAGCATTAAAGGAGAAATGGAATCCAAGGGATGCTTGTGGAAACTGTCCAAATAAAGAACAGTATTCTCGTGAAGATATGACATTGATTCAGGGCTGCTGTAGTTGGAGGAGGGGCGTCTTTTGAGGAACTGCATTGAAGAATCGTTTCGCCTGTGTCAATAGACGCATGGATACCCGTGAGGTAAATGCAGGGATCCATATCTATTCGTTGTCAGAGATGCTATCGCTCGGGAGAGAAAAAGAAGGAGATAAGCTTTACAGGTTATTGATAAAGAAAGAAAAACTATGGCCCGAAAATCAAGGGACTACATGGTGCAAGGATGGAAAGTTTCGGCACGAAAATCGGTGAAGGAGTTATGATGACAGATACGAATTTTGGAATAAAATATATTTTATCCCAAAATTGGGGGCATGTGTTGACACCAGATTTTCGCACCTGACATGCTGAGTCAGATGGTGACGTGGTGAGGTTGAGACTGCGTAGTGGGCCCGTTGAATGGTCAAACAGAAGATGACAGAGAAGGAAGCCGATGCTGAAGAGGAGTCCGATGAAACAAGAAGTCCGATCTGATGATGGAAGAAGGGCGCGTCGGCTGAGGAGGAAGCGTATCAGATGCAGGGACTATTTCCTTTTTGAAGGCATATTGAGAGTCCCATTCTATATTAGATTTAGTTTACTTTGTTCGCAAGTTAGTCTGGTCCGATCAGGACTCTCCATGACCAGGGTATAAATATGAACCCTCGTCCATTGTAAAAACTATTCTCACAATCAATACAACCCGGCTTCACGCCAAAAAACCTAGTAGTAGTTACCGACGAAGCTCATTGGTGGACGGGCTGCATCAGTTCTGATCTCCGGCTTACCAGTAAGTTAGTCAATTTATCGAACTAGTATAGGCCTTGAATTGAGGCGCATCGCCCTTTCTCGTTTATACTGTTCAACCGATTTATCTCTGGATAAGCAAGATTGATATAGATTCCCTACGTCGGAGCTAGATCAATATTGATTATCCAACAGATTATCGTTTATCGGACTGCACTTTAAGTCTAGATTCCCTACGTCGGAGCTAGATATCAAGATTAGGCTAGATTCCCTACATCGGAGCTAGAGTAATCTTGGTTACTAAAGGCAGTTTTTGCGGTTTGTTTGGAGTTGCTAGATTGGTTTAGATCTACGCCATGTGAATCAATTCTACTTCTTCAACGGCTTTGAGCACCGGTCTTGGTCCGATTTAAGCAATATTTATCTTACAGTATCGTTCTAGGTTCGATCCTGTCTTGTGGTTTAATCTGGTTGTTCTTTGAGTATTGCGTTGGTGTAGATTCCCTACGTCGGAGCTGGATCTTCGCAATACGATTAGATTGATCTTTGATTGTCATGCTTGGTCTAGATTCCCTACGTCGGAGCTAGATTCATCTTGATTAGTCAAAGGAAGTTTTGGTTATGCCTTATTGCTATTTGAATGTTAAGTGTGGTTTAGATTCCCTACGTCGGAGCTAGGTCCTGCTTGATTATTTGGTAGCATATCTTAGAATCAGAACGACCCTGTTAATGTTTTATCCGCTTATTTGCTTAATCTGGTCAACACCTGTGCGAGCATCTCGTTTAATTGACAGGTTGATGAGTTGAGTTTGATTGTCTAGCTATCTGATCTGATCATAGTTGGAGAAATCTAGATTCCCTACGTCGGAGCTAGATTTCTCTGAAAAAGCTATAGTCCGATCAGTTGGTTAGATGGTCCGATAAGATGAGTCAAACTGGCAACTAGGCAAGGTGGACAATGTATCGGCTTACACTTTGATTATTTGATATCTTGTTTAAAGACACAGCTGATCCATTACTTTACATATTGGCCTTGTTTTATACTTTATCTTATTATTCAAAGGCTAATCTGTTATATCAATCAAGGTCCGATCCTAATTGGTCCGATTCTGAGGTCCGATTCGGTGTCTGATTGAGGTCCGATTACTCGTCTGATTGACGTCATCAATGAAGTCCGATTTTGAGGTCCGATTGGCATCGGCCGACACGTGCCTGATTGGGTCTTGGCTAAAATTCGACGTTACTCCATCGTCTGAATAGAGCCGGCACAATCAAAGAGTAATTTAACTATTTTATTCTCCTTGTCAATTTCAGGTCAAATTGACTGGCACGCTGCGAACCTAAACTGGAGTGTGGGCTGGCACTGGAGCGAAGCAGATCTCCCTGGTCTTCTTGTGCTGACCGCGGAGAATACGACCGCCGATTTTCCGCGTCAACAGAAAGCAAGGTCATACCAGTCCTAGCCTTTACCGGCCTACACAACTAGCCTGCACCAGTCTACTACCATAGGCTGCACCGGCCTATAGTAACATAGCCTGCATCGGCCTAGTAACATAGCCTGCACCGGCTTACTATTCTTAGTCATAATCCAGACGATAAAAAATCTATAACCTTTAAAAAAGGGTTTTTCTATAAAAGTATGTAATTTTAAGTAAAAAAATCCACCGTTTCATATAGCGGTTTTAAAAACCGCCATATGATACGCTACTTCGAGGAAAGTCATAGTCAAGGAAGGTTTCGATGGCGATGGCGATCTACGACAAGTGATCAGGGACAACCTGAAGCATCTTCTTGACGATCTCGGCGTCCGTCACGTCGGTGCCGACGACGCGAATGTTGCTGGTGAGGCCGACGATGTGTAGGGCGAAGTCGTCGACCGATTCTCCTTCCTTGAACGTGATTTTGCCGAACTCCTTCTTCAGCTGCGTGGTGTGAGACTCTCTCACACGTTGGACACCGACGTGCACGGTCTTCACTGCCTCCCAGGCGGAACGTGTCGTGCGCTTGCGCGCCAGGGACCCAAGCATCTCGGGCAGGACGACGCAAAGAATAGCCATGAGCGCCAAGCGATCATCGCGGTACTCGACGACCTCGCTCCGGCTTGACGGCCTGGAAGAGGCCCTGCACCTGCATGTTTGCGCGCATCGTCAACGGCCATTCGAGGTAGTTGGTGCGCTTGAGCATAGGGTACTAGACGACGACGCCGGACTCATTGACGACGCGCTCGATGATGACTTCCCCGCCGTTGCGTCCTCGGCGCGGTGCAGGCGAGTGGGAGACACGACATCGAGGCGGTGGGGATGGCGACCGATCGAGCCTAGCTGGCGCAGATATGGCTCTGGAATCAATAACCGCTCTGGTACCAAATGTCGGAGTTCGCCGGAGATCTTGTCACCGGCGATCACCTGAGAGTGCACTCAAAAACTCACGATGAACACTGGTTTTGGTGTCGCATGAACTGAGCAGCGTTTTCTGTTGTATTAGCTGAATACTCATGCATCGGGTTCACAAAACGTGCACGTGAACATGCATTGACACGCTAACAAAAGCAAATGAACTAAACTGTGTACATGACGATCGACGAAGGTTTACTTCTTTCTAACAGGTACCAGGCACAGGCAGGCAGCCATAGGACTATAGGAGGCAGTGAGGCTGTTTGGATGCAGTCCTGGCGAGGCAGCAGATCCAGACGCTCTAATTCGTGAGCCTGGGGCCAAGATTGCTTCCTGGCCCAGGCAGTTTTTCTAGGGCTGCATCAAAGAAGCCTGAATGCTTAATTCAAAGAGAAATTAAGATAGGGGCCGGCTTGTGGAAGCATCCTGTCTTATGTGTTCTCTCGGTGTTGACACCACTGCTTTTTCATGTTGGATCATCTTGTTGCTTAATACAGTTTTGTAAAGTAAAAATCTACATGTATATATATGGCTTTCCAACGTGCCTCATGAAATTAAACTAACTCACAATCATAGAGAAAGTATATTCAGAAATGAACCCATTTAAATACCCAAAAATTCTGAAAACTGTTAGGTTTTTTGAAAATATTTGGGTCACGATTATTAAGCGTGATTCAGTTTAGGGGTCTATTTGCGAACTGGTAAGGAGCTAATACAAATATTTAGATCGCGATACCCAAATTAGGGGGCTATCTGTAAAAACAAAAGGAGTCTTCCTCCGCCGTCCACTCGCCGGATCTCACTGATTCTCGCCGCCGCCGCCATGCCGCACCTCGTTCGCGAGCGGCTCTACTTCGGCGACATCAAAGATGCCATCGCCGCCCTTACGGAGTCCTCCTCCACCCCGACCTTCACCCACGTCCTCTCGGTCGTCAGCTCCGCCTCCATCTCCTTCATCACCGACTGCCGCCCGGGCCTCGCCATCCCCACCGAGGAGGTCCGCCGCGTCGTCGCCGGCGAGGAGGGCGCGCCACCGACAGCTGCGGTCCCCCCCGGGACGCTGATGCGGGTCGTGGAGCGCGCCGGCGACGGGCTGCGGGTCACGCGGATGGCCGTGCCGCTGCGGGACACGGAGGAGGAGAACCTGCTCGACCACCTCGAGCCCTGCCTTGATTTCGTCGATGAGGGAAGGAAGGTCGGGAACGTCCTCGTCCATTGCTTCGCGGGGGTCTCCAGGAGGTATGGCGTCCGAAGCAGGAAGCACTGCCATTTTTCCATTTCGTGGGTAATTTTAGGATCTGTACTACCTTAGTATAATCATGTTTAGCAATGGAGTTTGATTGTCATGCTAGTAAAAATCGAACTATTATTTCCTTCTAACATAACATTACAGCTGATGTACTCCTACAAATGCGAGTTAAAGATATGAGTTTGACTGAACGTCTGAACCAAGCATGGAAACAGAATGTTTCTGACACTAACCACTTGCACTAGGCTGCTGGTTGACAATTGCAAATTTGGGTCAATTTGCCCACATAGCGTTTCAACTTTCAATACTGTCTGTTCCATTTTTCATCAATGCATTCATACATTGCTTTAACTTATTGCAGCGCTTCGATCATTGTTGGTTATCTTATGAGATCAGAGCAGAAACATCTGGAAGGTCTGAACTCTTTTCCTTGAAAGAGAGCATGTATCTTTTCATTTACTCTTTATTGAATCTCACTGATGTGGCCTTGCTCGTTATTTTCTTCCAGAAGCATTAGAATCTTTGAAGGAAATTTCTGAGTTGGCATGCCCGAATGATGGCTTTCTTGATCAGGTGAGATCTGTTCATGATCTGTTGGCAGCATATGAACTCCTGGAGTGTTTGTTTCTTAGTTGAACATTCTGTGTTGTGCAGTTGAAATTGTTTGAAGAAATGGGCTTCAAAGTTGATACTTCAAGTCCTTTGTACAAGAGGTTCCGCTTAAAATTATTAGGTTAGTCTTGATCTATGTTGGTTAAAGTGGTGTTTTAGTTGTCCTCATATAAATTTGAGACATTCAATACAATTACCTTTTAATTTCTGTCCATTTCAGCAAACATGTATGCTGTAACCTAGCATGTGTTTCCTCCCACAGGCCAATCCTACAAAATTGGGGAGAAAATAGGCAGCTATATGTTTGAAGATGACCCTGGCCTTTCTCCACAATCTGGATCGTATCAAGATCCTTTGAAGATAGAGAAACATAAAACAGCTTACCGCTGCAGGAAATGCAGGAGGATTATTGCTGTGGAGGACAATGTTATAAGCCATGTTCCTGGTGAAGGTGAGTCTTGCTTTGACTGGAACCGAAGGAAGAGTGGCCATTCATACAGCAACAAAGAACAAGATTGCTCATCTTTATTCATCGAGCCTCTGAAATGGATGACTCCAGGTTGGCTGATGTTACTTCCTCCCTCTTAGTGTATGACTTTGTCTGGGTCACAAAATACCTATTTCTGTTGTTCAAAGAAAGTTCATACCATTGGTTGGTTCCCACTGAATCCTGATATACTTCATTTTTCATAATTTGATACTTTGGTTATCTTAGAATTGAAACCTTCAGATAAACTTCATGTTTGAGCAATACTAAACCTGCTTTCATTACTGGTCTTAGTAGAGGGATGGTGTTTCTCCTTTTCTTTTTTCTACTACCCCTTACATGGTTTCCACCTGTGCCTTTGTTCACCTAGCAGTAGAAGATGGCGCTTTGGAGGGTAAGCTATCATGCATCCACTGTGGAGCTCGGTTAGGATACTTCAACTGGTCAGGAATACAGTGCAACTGCGGCAGCTGGGTTACCCCCGCCTTCCAAATTGTTAAGAGCAAAGTTGATGTCAGCACAATCTAGACCTTTGGAGAATGACCTGCAGTGAGCAAACCATAGCAGAAGTTTGAGGGATTAGTAGTGTTCAGTTCAGGCGCCTGGTGGCTTAAGATTTCGTGTGTAATGTACAATATGTAAGTGAAGCAATAGAAAATTGTATGTTCTGCCATTGCTAATCAGAGGCTGTGTGCAGAACAAAATTATACATTTGCTGGTGTAACATATTACTGTGAGGTCAGTCGTCCATAGGGCTGGAAATGGATGTAATACACATTTATATCACAGAAAAAAAAACACCAGTATCTGTATTGTTTCCGTGAATTCAAATGCGCGAATTACTCTTTTCCATTTCTTTTCCAAGTCACATGTTGTAAGTTTCAGAATTTGTGATTCGCGATCAATTAGTCTAACAACTTCTATTTTTTTTTAATGCAAAACTGGTTTCACTGGGTTCATTTTCTGAATGTACTTTGCGATGTCGTTGTGTTTATTTTTCATAGACATGCATCAATTTTGAAACCTATCCAACTTTGTAATGAACACTGGTAAATACACATACAGATTTTTCCAATTTGAAAACCATATGAGTATTCTGACAAAAGAGAAATTGAATAGATAAAATTGTTTATTAAAAAAAAGAGAAAATTGCTTGTGTGCAGTGGGCTGGTAATTGGTGACAGAATGAACCCCTGCCATCCCAGTACCGTTGGATCGCGGGGGTAAGGGGCCATCTCAGCCGTCCAGATAGATTCTTCTCGAGTCTTCGCCGTTCTCCGTCCCTTCCGCTTGGCGACCCCTTTTCCTCCTCCCGCCGCACGCGCAGTGCCTGCGCCTCTCCGGCCACCCGCTTCCGGCTTCCTTCCCCGCCGGCGTCACCCCGTTTCGATGAACTAGCGTCCCCTTGACCCTTTCCCTTCCCCCAGTACCCACCCGCTTCTTCCTCCCCTTCTCTTCCGGCTTGGATGCCCATGGAGACCAGCGGCGCGGCCGCCGCCGGCGAGGTGGGCTGGTACGTGCTCGGCCCGAATCAGGAGAGTGTCGGCCCCTACGCGCTTGCCGAGCTGCGAGGTGAGCACTTGCCCACTTTCTCATATTAATTTAGTGCATTTTTAGCCTAGAGTTTTCTCGCTGAGGTCGGGCTTAGGGTTTAGTCCATGGGGTGGATTTCCCCCCTTCTTGTGTGATCGTCTTCTTTGCTGAAGGTATCCTGTTGCTTATTTTGTTCTCGTTATGCCTGATAATCTCGCGGAGAAGGTTTCCTTTCCGCGCTTTTGAACTTGAAGAATTTTGCTTCTTATCCCCCTAAATAATATTTAAAATAAAAAATTGCTCCCTTCGCAGAACATTTTGCAAACGGGTATCTCAACGAAAGCACAATGCTCTGGGCAGAAGGGAGGACTGAATGGTTGCCACTCTCGTCGATCCCCGAGTTACACTCTAGTGTCACAGCAAAGGATCAATCTGAACAAGGTTAACGTTTTTGCATTGTACTGTACTTTTAAAGAAGATTTCGTAATGCGCTCTTCTCTCATTCATTTAATGTGTGTCAAGCTCCTCCAGACGCCGAGGATGATTTTGAGAAATTTCAGAAGGAGGTTACAGAAGCCGAGGCGGTGGTGGAAGCCCTGAAAGGCAGTGCTGGAGATGGTGATATCAACCAGCTGGATGATGAGCGGCCAGCAACCCCGCCGGATGGAGAGGAGGAATTTACTGATGATGATGGCACCATTTACAAATGGGACCGTACTCTGAGGGCATGGGTTCCTCAAGTAAGTATGGCTTATCTGTCCTTGTGATTGCTAGGTTTAGATGCATTGCCTAGTTGTATCGGTTAATTTTTTGACTTTCCACAGCTGAAGTTCATGAAAGTCTAGTCTCCTGAGTTTAGATTCTTAATGTCCTGTACTTTATGAAAAATCTCAAATCGACATGTGATGTTGTTAAACTTATATCAGTGGATTAGTTGATATGTAAGTACATAGTAACATAGGGCTGACCAATGGAAAGTTCCAGTCATACATGTTAGCCTAAACGGTAAACGCTAAACAGTCGGTCTCCTACCGTTTAGCTCTTTATTCGGGCTAAACGGTCATTTAAACGGGTTAAACGAGTAAAAAACTATGTTGACCAATGGAAAGTTTTATTTGAAGGAATAAAAAACTATGTTTTGTTCCAGCACATACCAGCACTCAGTATCCTTATTGCTTTATGTTGGCAATAATTATTCTATATAGATTGGAAGCATTTCATTAGATATCAGATTCAGTAGTTAACCCTTTGAGTACAAAACTTTCCCTTCTTCATATTGTTCTGAATTTTCTTATGCCTTTGTAGAATGACGCATCAGGTAAAAAGGAAGAATATGCTGTTGAAGAGATGACTTTTGCGCTTGAGGAAGAAGTGTTTCAGGCACCAGATATCCCTGGTCCTTCTGCATTAGAGGAAATTAGCACTCTGGATGAAAACAAAAACAAAGAATCAGACAAAGCGGAGAAGAGAGGGGACAAGAAGCGGAAATCTTCTGAGAAGCCAGCTGAAAAGAAGGTATAGTTTCCAAGTCATTGTAGTTCTCTGTAAGTTTGACTGGTTAAATCTAGTCTTCTACTAACCTGTTGGACTTCTGTGGTAGGAAGCTAACAAACCTCCGGAAACTTGGTTTGATCTGAAAGTCAACACACATGTTTATGTAAATGGATTGCCTGATGATGTCACGGTGGAGGAGGTAAATTACTTGTGTAAACTACTTCTGTAGTCACATTTCATTTCTCTCTTAGGGAGATCATTTTGTTGAATCAGCATTTAGCACATTCTTAATCAGTTGCTTGCTGTAAACTTCTGATGATGGATTTTTTTGTGCAGATTGTGGATGTATTTTCCAAGTGTGGAATAATAAAGGAGGTATGCTTTTACTGCTGTGTTGCAAAGACATAATTATTGCGTCTGTGTTATTCACTCTTGGTGATGTTTTGATTTGTTTCTCTTGTGAAAAGACTTGGTTGTCAGTACTTGGATTAGTGGACTAGCATATAGTTGCTATCTGAGAATGCAACTAATTGGCATACTGGCAAAAAGGAAGTTTGTAGTTTGCCTTATCGGAATCTTGGGACCTTCAATTATTCATGTCAAGTCTGTCCAATTTGCTAATTTTGGTTGCCCAAACCTGCAGCATGCGTTATGATATTGGCACAGTGCCCGTGGGTTGTAGTTGTAGGTGGATATAATGTTAATACATGAAATGCTGTGGGTGCCATAAATAAACTGAAAAAACTACAAGATTTATTTGTCATTTACTTTATTGAATAGCTTTTTTTTTGTTTCTCTTATTAATAATATGTTCTGGAAGTATACAGTTGTGTTGTGGCATTTATATTTCTTTCCTGAACTCTAAAGCATTGGACTTTGGACACCTGTAAGTGTTGATAATTTATATTACAGGACCCTGAGACTAAAAAACCTCGGGTGAAGATCTATACTGACAAGGAAACTGGCAGGAAAAAGGGAGATGCCTTGGTCACATATCTCAAGGTATAACCTTATAACCTTATTAAACTGCTCAGATTATTTGGAATCACTATGCATTTATTTTATGTGCTTTTCCGTTTCCATGGTACAGGAGCCTTCTGTAGCTTTAGCAGTTCAGTTGTTGGATGGGACATCATTCCGTCCTGGTGGCAAGACTCTGATGTCTGTAAGTGTGGCCAAGTTTGAGCAGAAAGGTATTGTTCCATGGTTCTATAAAAACCAAATACTCTTGTCCATCAGCTACAAACCTTATTACTGATGCCGTCACATGTGTTTCAGGTGAGGTTTTCTTTGCAAAGAAAACTGATAAACAAAAGAAAAGGAAGACCAAGAAGGTCGAAGACAAAATGCTTGGATGGGGTAATTTTGATTGTTTTTTTTGGTAGTTGTTTTAATCATAGCTGATTCAAACTTGGGATCTAACCACTTTTTTGCTAATAATTTTCTCAAACTAGGTGGACATGATGATAAGAAGGTGATGATTCCTACTACCATTATTTTGCGGCACATGTTCACTCCGGCTGAGTTGAGAGTAAGTAGCTGAAGCATGCTTGATGCTTTCTGCAATATGTGTGCCTTTTGATCTGGGACTGGGCTTACTGTACTTGGTTGTGCACATTAGATCGTTTTAGGTTTCTCTCATAAGGTTCAAGCTGCATAGCAACATTCCCAATCCGCCACCCCCATTTATATTGGGTTAACAAGAATATCCTGACCTTGCAGGCTGATGAAGAACTTCTTTCTGAGCTTGAGACGGATGTTAGAGAGGAATGCATCAAGTTTGGTCCAGTGGATAATGTCAAGGTACAGCTACCCCCAGACATGGAACTTTTCTGAACTTGTCTGGAAAACAGTATTACCAATTTCATTGCAAAACAAACTTTTCATCTTTTCAATATTAATAGTGAGATGCATGTTTTATACCAATAAATCATCCGAAAAGAAGTCAGATTGGCATGGATCAGCCATAGCTCGCCAAACTGCGCCTATTGCATCCTTCTCTGGTTTCCACCAAACCACTTTTGTTAAGTCGACATGTTTCTGCATGCAGGTTTGTGAAAATCATCCACAGGGTGTCATATTGGTGAAATTCAAAGACAGGAAAGATGGCGCTAAATGCATAGAGAAGATGAATGGCAGATGGTAAACCAACACAAATAATTCTTTTCTTCTTCGTTTCTGATGTAGTAATGTTAGTGGAATGCTGATGGAATTTTTGATTGCACCTCCTGTTTGTTTCCCTCACAAAACCTTAATGTATCATATCGTCAGTGTTCCGAGTCTTAAAATTTGTGGAAAGTTTTGCCATCAGATTAAAAATACAACTAACTCTATCCATAGATGATTATATAAAAGAATGCTGAGCAAGTAAATTTTTTGCACCTGGGTTGATCTGTTGTAACAAAATTTATTCTCCATTTCTACCTTGCAGGTTCGGAGGGAGGCAAATCCATGCCAGTGAAGATGATGGCTCCGTTAACCATACTCTGATCCGTGATTATGATGCAGAGGTGTCAAGGCTGGATCGATTTGGAGAAGAGTTAGAAGAGTCTACATAGAGGATTACTGGCATTGCCTTCTTGTACGATAAGATAGCATGAGAGTAGGAAGTTTTGCGTCTTACCTCTTTCATATGTTGGGCCTTTCATTTGCCTGGTTAACCTACGAAACGAAATTATGTCAGTGGGTATCACTTATGAGCCATGAGCACATCGTCTGTTACTAGTGCTAGGCATAATCGGATATAAATTTATTAATGCAACATGTAGAGATGCACAATTTTCCGTGCTACATGTAGCACTTGGTAGTAACTAGTAAGCAACTAGCAATGTTCGTGAAGCTACCAGAGTAGAAGTACACTGCTGTGTCATCGGTGATGGTCAATGAGGAGTTCACTGAGATGAGATAGGTATCCCAATCTGTGTTTAATATTTTTATGAAAAAAATCTATTTTTAATAACCGTAGTTGGAAAATGCCTGTTTCTCCATTTAATAACCGTAGTTGGAAAATGCATGTTTCTCTATTTTTGACTCTTTATTTGATTATCTTTTCATCTCACTTCAATAGACTTTATTTTTCACTCTCTAGCTCTCTCTCTTCACACACTGACACGTGGGTTTCACGCGTCATCTCACACTTGACAAGCCAGTTTGGCTAGCCGAACTAGCTAGCCAAATTTGGCTAGCGAGCTTGTTTAGAGAGTCGGATGACTTGACGAGTTGGATGGTTAATCTGTTGGAGAGCTATTTTAGCATTGAGTAGCTAAAATTTGGTTTGGCAAACCATTTGATTAGTCTCTGGGAGATGCTCCAATCAGGAAAGGTAATCGGTGATCTCAAAAACAAAAACAAAAAAAAAGAAGTAATCGGACCACCGTCGTTCACGCTCCGCCGTGCGCCGGTGCCCAGCCCCACCGTCAGACTGGCCGCGCCGCGCCGCCGCCCTGCTGAAGCCTGAAGCTGCCGTTGCTACCCTTTGACCTCACCGAGCGTACGACGCGGCCGCCCTTCTCGCCTCGTGTGGGTCCCGGAGCTCTTCACCGCTCGCTGGCGAGTCGTGTCTCGTCTGGTCTCGGCCGAGGAAGGCGGCGGCGAGGGGAAAGAGCGAGATGCCGCACCGAGTGCGGCCGATGACGGGGCTGCTGGTGTTCATGGGCGTCAACCTCGTGCTCGTCAACACCATCTCCCCCGTCTACGACTTCGTCTGCTTCCACCCCTACTGGGAACGAAGGGTACTAGCCTTACTCCTCCTTCACCTTCCCTCCGTCCGTCCTTCCCATCGCAGAGGTCAGGGCTGTAGCGGTTAATCCTCCTTTACTGGAGTAGTAGCAATATCGACACTCAGGCCGAGCAATGCTTGGCGCCGCTGCTTTGATTGCCCGTACTCGCTGATGGCTGCTGTTCGCAGTGCGCGCTTCAGCTGTTTGCTGAAATGCCTGCGCGGCCAGGGGGGCATGTGGTGTGGGTACTGTGTTTTCCTTTTGATTAGGGTTGCATTACCTTGCGCTTCTTCATTGCAAGCCAAGATGGCGTGTGTTGTTTCAACTGGATTTGTGCTTTGGGTGTTCTGTGCATAGACTGTTTGTAGAAATGCCTGCCTGGGATAAAAATGACAGTAACTACACTTTGCACATTGTTGTGAAATTGTAGCAACGTAGATTTCAAGGACTATACTCCGGGATTTCTTGAACAACTGTACCAGAATAATGCTATTTGGTGGATATCTTGTCATCTGTGTTTATTTTGTTGATTTGATATATGCATGCTATGAGACAAGTTACACAAATTCTAGCATTGATACACTCGTTTAGGTTTCAATTTTTTACCTGTACATAACTTTATGTCCAACTTTACAGAGAGAAAGGCGCCAAAAGGACCGTGAAGCTCTGCATGTAAAGGGTTCTCTAAAACCTACTAATTGACTTCTCCTAGGTAAGAACATGCTTCCCAGTTCCTCTGTTTCACATTTTTACTCATTCTGTAACATACAATGCAAGAAACAACTTTCTGCGAAATAATTGAACTAGAATCTCTTCTTTGACAGCATATCGACCATTCACCTCATAGGTGTCTCTCAAGTACCAAACTGCTCCTTGTATAATACAGGGAATTGTTCATCAGCAGTCATTTTGTTTACACCAGGAAAGATTAATCAATTGTATTTTGTTCTTGTGATGATATGTGATCTGCTTGGACCACAGTAGTGTCCTCACTTTTATGGATGAACTGGCATCATTGTGTAAATTGAAGTTTTGAAGCCTTTTCAGTATCAGATCTCTTTTCATGATGCGCCGTCAAATGCATCAGCTGTTTTTGTGCAAGGACAAATGAGAAGAATAGATGCCATCAGTAGTCTTTCTGAAATACGCACCTTCTGAATCTACCATCATGTTCTTCTGTCTCTAGCAGTACTACATCAAGGCTTCTGCTCGGTTCAGGGCTTCCTGGATAATTCACCCTCATCCATGTCTCCTGCCCTCCCCACCAAAACACACACCAAAATATACACAGCCAATAGCACAATGTACACATCCACATCCATGAACTGAATTGCAAAAGTAACTCCATTGCATTTGTGTACAGTTATGCAAATTGCTTGTTTGAGCTGCTGTACACATTACACACTTGCTGCTTCACTATAGGACTATGTCTCGCCTCTTCTTGTTGTTCATTGGATCAGCACCAGCTGTCCCTTTCCTCATCATCGCCACAAACTCTGAATAATCTATCCTTCCATCCTACACGTGCAAAAATAAATTTTAGTGCCTTGATTTAAGAAACTAAAAACATATACAATCAATAGAGAAACACTTTATCATGACAATTTAATCATTTGATCTCCTAGATTATTTTCTCTATAATTCCGCCCTCATAACTCTGATGATGTTGTGGTTTCTATGGTTTCTTATGTCAGCAAAATTTACATAACATTTGTTCCTTACATTGTCAGAGTCGGCATCTGAGATGACCTCTTTGATTTTCTCGGCATCATACAACCCTTGCTCCTTCAATGCATGTTCAAGCTCTTCTCTTGTAATGTACCTGTCAGATAAATGAAGTATATGTGTTCTATATTTGTTGTCCAGAATTCAGGTATCCATCTATGTTGTTTTAACGTTTAGCTTACCCGCTGTTGTCCTTGTCAAAATACTGGAATGCTGTGTAAAGGTGTTCCTCTCTATCCAGTTTGTTCATGTGTACTGTTGCAGTGACGAACTCATCGTAGTCAATCAACCCGTTGCCGTCAGCATCAGCCTACAAAAGGTTTCAAACCGGGTCTTTTCAGAATCCCTTCTCACTTCGAATAGAACCACAATTTTTTTTTAAAAAAAAATGTACAGTGAAAACTCACTGCTTCCATCAGTTGCTGAATTTCACTGTCTGACAGCTTGGTTCCATGCTTTGCCAAACCGTTTTTGAGCTCTTCGAGCGTAATGGTCCCGCTGTTATCTTTATCGATGTTCTTGAACATCTCCTTCAGCCCGGTGATCTCCTCTTCGGATAGGCATCCAGCTATGATCTACATTAGGTTTAGCGCATAATTAAAATCTGCCCTGTAAGCAGTGCTGTTCAGCAGTTAGATATCTGGAGTTGTTATCAGATCTGTACCCTCAGTGCCGCTTTCTTGAACTGGTTCATGGCCCTGAACTGCTTGAGCCTGTTGAGAACAACATTATCAAGTGGTGTATCAGGCGCATCTCCATCTTCTTTGATCCATGGATGATCTACAGGTTCAAATGGATTCCACATTGATCATATATCCATGTATGCTGCTCATGAACAATGTAAAAACATATTTTGATGTTAGCACTTACTGAGGACCTGGAATGCCGTAAGCCGCTGCTTGGGGTTGATGTTGAGCATCTTCTTGACGAGATCCTTGGCTCCTGATGAAATGCGCGGCCATGGCTCGCTGGCGAGGTCAAGCTGCCCGCGAAGGATGGCGGTGAAGATGCCATTCTCATTCTCTGTCAACAGCAGAGTTCAGAAAACGGACCATCTCTGAAAGGTGCGGAATGTGCAGTCTTGGCCGCTGCATCTACGGACCTGCCCAAAAGGGAGGCACGCCGGCGAGGAAGATGTAGAGCATGACGCCGACGCTCCAGATGTCGGCCTCGGGCCCATACCTCCTCTTGAGCACCTCCGGCGCGATGTAGTAGGCGCTGCCGACGATGTCCCGGAACACCTCGCCTTCCTTGAAGAAGACGGAGAGGCCGAAGTCGGTGGCCTTGAGCGGCGCGTCCTCGTCCTTGCTGAGCAGCAGGAAGTTCTCCGGCTTGATGTCCCGGTGAATCACCCCCATGGCGTGGCAGCTGTGCACGATCTGCACGATGGTGCGCAGCAGCGACGCGGCGGCGCGCTCCGTGTACTGGCCCCTGGCGATGATGCGGTCGAAGAGCTCGCCGCCGGCGCAGAGCTCCATGACCAGGTGCACGTTGTGCTTGTCCTCGTAGGCGCCCTTGAGGCTGACGACGTTGGGCTGGCCGGAGAGGTGGTGCATGATCTGCACCTCGCGCCGCACGTCGTCCACGTCCTCCTTGGTCGCCAGCTTCCGCTTCGCGATGGTCTTGCACGCCAGCTTCTCCCCCGACGTCCGGTGCGTGCACAGGTGCGTCACGCCGAACTGCCCGCGCCCGAGCTCCTTGCCCATGGAGTACGTAGTGCGCACGTCCTCCATTGGCCGCCCCAGCACCGTGCCCATGGGCGCCGCCGGCTTGCTGGTGCTGGCCCTGCCGGAGGGCGAGGACGGCTTGGTACCAGTCGCCGCGGACGACGGCCGCTGGCCGCCATGGTTCCCCGACGCGCCGCGGCTTGGCGCCTCCGCCTTTGGCGCCGCCGCTGCGCCGTCCGCGTCGGCGTCGGCGGCGGCCTTCCCGGCGCCCTTGGAGCAGCACTGGCCCATGGCTGCGGGGAACGCGTGCTGCCTGCTCCGACGGAGGGCAGGCAGCCACAGACATGAACGGACCTCGACGACGAGAGATGCAGGGAGGGAGAACGAGGCAGAGGAATTTTTGCTTAGTTTGGGGATGGACGAGTGAAAAATTTGCAATCCAGAAGAAAAATTGCTTTGGAGTTTGGAGGGTAGGGAGGGATTGGCGGGAAGGAGGAGAGGTAGTTATCCTTCCTTGTTGGGGGTGTCTCGTGACAGATATAGGCTGCTTGCTGTTTCTGGCAGCAAAACTGATCAACTGCAACTTCAAAGTGTAGGTCTCAGCAACACAAATTGGACTATTTGCAAACATCAGAACTACAAGTCAAACAGATGTTTCTGCTGCTATAAATAGTACAAAAAGAATGCTTGCAATTCTACATGTGGCACTCGTAGCTTCATACACACCGTGCTCTTCAGTCTTCATTGGCACACCGAGTTCATCCTAGAATCTCCTCTTTCACTTATTTTCATCTCTGTTAAATTTAATTTACAAGAGAAATTCCCCTTTCGTTGATGTGCAACGCGCCAATGCCTATCAACCCCATGGCATTAAATGTCTGCAGGAATGCCAGATAGAACTACAAAGGCGTTGCCAGGCCATTGTGAACACTTTGTGCTCCTGATGTCACCTTCTATTATTGTAAACAGAAGGCCATAACTTCCCTTTCTGTAATAGAAGTGAATCAAGGGATACATCTTCCTGAACTTCGTGACGAAGAAGTAAAACAAGCCTTTCCATAATTTTCATGTGTATTAGATTATTAGGAGCCCATAATTCACTGAACATATACTCAGACATATCTTCCTTTGGTCCTGCTGTGTGCTGTTGTAGGTCACTGCAGATTTCAAGAATGCCTGATACCTGTTAGGCTATCACTTCTGTGATTGTGTAAGTTGTTCCACTGTCCAAAAAGTGAATGCTTCTTCTGGACTCTCTAGTGTAGAATGTAATTGTTCGTCCACAACGGTTGCATGGGATAATGTTTCCTTGTAGCTGCTTACAGCATCCTCTGGATGCCCTTTTGCTATAGATGCCTGCAATTTCCACTAGTTGATGGTTAGTATATAAGCAATCATAACAACAAAACTAGATTCTTGTGTATGTGAAGTACACTGTACTGATGTTCCATACTTACCAAATGCATTTCATCAAGCTTGAAAAGCCAGAATCTCCATTTCTTAGACACTTGTCCATCAACATGGATAGAAATATTAGTCCAGTGTTCATGGTGAAATTCAATTTTATGCAACCCAAAGCCAACGCCAGCACCTATGGCTTTAACAAAAGCTTCTTTGAGACACCAATACCTATTGAAGAACAGAGTAATGTACATACTGAATCTGAAGTAACAGTACACATCATCTTTAACACTAGCATGATTTTTTTTTCGATTACACTGACATGATTCGACTTAATTACTCAATCGTCTCAACCAAAAAGAAGAATTGCATCATGCTTAGCACTGAAAGTACAGGTATAGGATTCTGTAAACAGAGACCTACTCTGTTCCAGAAAAGAGAAAAATTCCCTTCAACATTTCTGATGTAGTTCAGCAAACTGAAAGAGGAACTGTGTGAGAGGTCCACTTTATTGGCAAAAGTGCGGATTTGTTATGCTAAATCCAAATTTGAAGCCATATACAGCTCAACTGATTTTTTTTTTTGATAAGTCACCGATTTTCAAAGGTTATTTGCAACATCAGGAACTTTTCAGGTAGTTATGAAGAAATTATAGATATAGGAGGGTATTTCCTGTATCCACCAATAGAAGTTTTAGCTCTGAAATGCTGACTCTGAATGTATATGCCATCTATCAAGAAATCGATGAACGAAATGTACTTATACCTGTAGAACTCTGTCAGCACTTGGCTGGGAGTGCCGGCGCGAACAATGCAGTTCCACTCATGGTCAGTGAGGTACGAAGAGAAGTTGCTGATGAACTCGGTGGTGGTTTCTCCCTGGGGCTTGGAGATGGATACAATGTCTAGCCCAACAAGGCAGAGCGGCTCTGATGCTATGCCAACATAGTCTCCCTGATGCGAGGTGTTGAAATTGAAGTTTGGGAAGGCTAAACAATTTTTCTGCTGCAAGAGAAATCATTCGAGGAGTGATCAGTGGTAGAATGCAACCGACCGGACATTCAGACAGAAAGGTTTGCTGCTTTGTTGGGTGTTGCTGAAACTGAACGATGATGATTGCTGGAAGGAATGATAATTGGACGGAGCGTGCATACCAGGTACGGTTTCCCCTCAGGCGTGCGGCGAATGTCGATCTGGCGAAATGGAATCCGGAGAACGTCGTGCACGAGCGAGTACTGCAGCAGACGACTGACGAGCGCCCGCTTCCTGTCATCTTCCTTAACAAACCTGCAGTGCAGGGGCGCATGGAGGACGTAAATTTGATGGCATCCAAGCTAATTAACTGCAACGTCTATGCATCGAATTGGGCGATTGCAAAGGTGAGCGAACGAGGGACAGGAACTGAATCGAAGCACGCAGGGGGTGGAGGGGATTGAGACTGGGCAGCTCACGCGAGCAGCAGTCGAGAGGTACCTGGCGATGGCGGGGCGCTCGTGCGAGGGAAGGAGGGCGGCGGCGGCATCGAACTGGGCGGGGGAGGGGCGCCAGCCCGCGACGTCGACGAGCCACCGCCGCGCCCCGTTTTCCTCCACCATCGTTGCCGAGCCCAACAGTGGTGGCGCTGCCGGCGGGCGAGGTTCCCTAGATTACTCGGCCGGCCGGTGACATCACATCGACGACGGGCCCTGGACAAGGACAACTGCTGGGGAGGAGAGGACATGGGCCCAGCCCATGTTGCAGGACGGGCCCTCAATTGGATGATGGATAGCGGGCACGGTGGCCGGCCCAAATTGCTCTATCAGAAAGTGATATCTTTTATTATTTTTAAACGAAGGGATATATCTGATTATTGAGGTCCCGAACTCGCGATTATGCGTGGATCTCCGGTAAAGCAGCTTTATGTGTGCACACGAGCGGAGCCAGGAGCACCTTCCACCCGGTGCTGAGCTAATTTCTTGTTTTTCAACCTTGATTAACATAGCATAGTTAGCCATGACCGGTGGTTGCGGTCCAGACTCCGCTACCATATACTCCCCCGTTCTTAAACATAAGACTAGATAAAACTTGATCGACTTTATAGAAAAGAAGAATAATATTTACGACATCCAGTGAGCACAAATAGACTTATCATGAATATATTTTAATTTTTACTTATTTAATTTGGTACATATTAATATTATTCTTTATAGTTTGGTCAAACTTTGAAAAGCTTGACTTAAAACAAATTCATAATACCCTTTATTTTAGAACCGAGGGGGTATGCAGTCATATTATCACAATAACTTAAGTGACGTATCGGTTCCAATCTAAACAGCGCTTGCCTCAGCCCTTAGCTAATAGGCGACTAGCAAATCCATTGTGTCCCTTGAAGAGTATGTGGGTCCCACCTCCACGTGAGTCTAGGATGCATGAGGAGGCTCCAAATCTTGGGAGGTTTAGATGCATCCTACATGGGTCTAAGATGTATAAGTAAAATACTAGCTTTGGCATTGAGCACTTGAATTTGCAGTGGTAGCGCTGGTGATTGGCCTTCTCAGTTTAGACACTTGATATTCGAAGAGAAGAAAACAATAGGGAATTAAAGAGTCGGAGCATCTCCAAGAGCGTTTCTAAAATCTACTCTCTAAATCATCATTTCGACAGTCATTTAAACAAAAATTGTTCTCTATATCTTTATATATATATATATATATATAGATATTCAATTGAAGAGGCTGTTGAAAAGTATTTTTCACCAAAATCTTTATTCCTGTAAGTATTGGCAAATATGGCAACTATAAACGCGGCGCTGTACCTCTTCGCAGCTGATGAAATCGTTTGGGTGCACCTGTGCTGCCATGCAGGTCGATCAGTGTAGCAAATTCTAAACGATTATGAGACTCTCGTATAAACACAAAACTTATTCTTTTTTGGCCCTGTTGACGCTAAAACGCGCCGCGCCAAACACTCACACGCGCGGAATCGCAAGATGCAGATCTGACTGCGCAGAAACCGGTGCAACCGGTTTGGGAAACCGGTGAAACCGGTTTGCTAGGGTTTCTGCGAAGACCAACGAACGCACGCCCGGGAGGGACCCCGTCAGGGTGTGCGCACCTTGGGTTGTTCTAGGATCGGTCAGGCCACCTAGAACGCCCTCAATCGCCGTAGAGACGAAGGAAGAACAGCAATTAGGGTTCTCAATCCAAGGCATCACCAGACGGTTCCTAAATGACCCAAGCGGTCTATGTCACCGAGACTCCTTTCTCGTGACCCACCCCGCTCAAGTAATGACTCTACTTCATTTCATCATGTTCATAGAACCATCAACTTTAAAGAGAGGACTCCAACTATTACGGTGTTGATTAACCTAGTCAACCTTCCCAAAATATATCCTAACCTTCTTCTAAGAAT
>CM014277.1:4168855-4275234 GCA_004135705.1 Alloteropsis semialata | reverse complement strand
GACCGGGAGCGGCGCAGACTGCGGAGGTCCCAGTCAGGCCTGACCCGGAGGTGGTGGTGGAGGTGCCGGCGGCCGATGAGACGGCGATCACTCCAAGCGTCGCTGGAGATCCTGTCGCGGACACAGTGATCCAGTCGCCCATCGGCGCCGGTCATGTTACTCGGGAGGAAATCCAGGAGGAGGACTCGCAGAAGGAGTCGGACGCCTCGGGGACTATCACTGTCCCTGGGGCGGATGCCCTGGCGGAGAAAGAGGGCTCGGTGATCGCCGAGCTTCAAATTGCTGTCGACCACGCACAGCGCCTTGCAGCGGTTAGCTTCCTCCCCTGTCTTGTTCATCTTTTCTTTCTCTTTGTTGGTTTTCTGAGTCGTTCACCTTTTCGGAATCTTCGCAGAAGCTGGCCACGCTCCGGCAGTCGCGCCTTGCGCAGGCTCGGGACGCGGAGTCGGCGCTCCTTCGTGCGGCGAAGGCGGAAGCGGAGCTCAAGCGGGTCAAGCGTCAACGCGACGCTGCCAAGAAGAGCTTAAATGACGCTGTCGTGGAGCATCGCCACATTCTTCATCGTAAGGCCCTTTCACTGTGATTTCCGAGTAGTTGCTGATCTGTGTCGTGTTATCTTCATCCTGACCGAGTGCTTTCTTGCCCTTTCAGAGAAGGAGATGGAGAGGGAGCGCCATATCTCTGAGCTGAAGCAGCTGCGGTTTGCAAACGCAACCCTTCAGCAGTCGGAGGAGGTGATGGCGGGCAAGTTGAAGCAGGAGCAAGACTTCCGGAAAGGTGCGGACATGACGATGCTCCAAGCCATGTATACAATCCAGAATAACTCTCAAATCATAACAGGCTTGGAGCAAGATCTCTCATCGGCGCATCTGGCCTTGACGGAGGTCAACGAGGCGGCGAGGGACCTGCTGGACTCCGTGGCCCCGGAGGAGGGTGAGCCGACTGCTTTGGTCCCGCGTCTTCAAGCCGCGCCGACCCGCATCGCCGAGTTGATCAAGGAGTCGGCTGTTGTGTGCGCGAACGACGCCTTGGCGCGTGTCCGGACGCTGTACCCGCGGATCGACCTTGCGCCGGTTGGAGATGGGGTGGCGGCGGACGCCACGGCGGAGCAAGTTAACGCGGCGACGGCGGAAACTCGCCCGATCGCCGAAAAAGTCGGCGAGGCTCTCAAATTTGAGTAGAGTCCTGTATTCTGTACAGAGTAGTGTAAACCTTTGTATATACAAGTAATCAAGTAAAACAAAAGTGTTGGGTATTTTGTTTCATATTTTATTGTTGCCCGAGTAGCTTTTGGCTGAAATGTGCTTTTCCCTTTGCCTCACTTATCCTAAGTTCATAACGTCGAGAGCAGATCCCGTGCACGTGTAGAAGGCTTAGGCGTCGTTCCGGGCCCGGTTACACAGCATTTAGTTAGGAGCTACTTGGGAACGAAGTGATTCCGAGAAGTTTTGCCAGGAGAACAATAAAGAAAACGTATAATATTATTGAACTTTGTGATACATAGCTTTTCATGGGTAGAATCGGCGTAAGTGTTCTATGTTCCACGGGTGTGGGACCTCGGTGCCGTCCTCGTATTGGAGACGAAAAGTACCCGGACATATGACCTGAGTCACGATGAACGGGCCTTCCCATGGGGCGGAGAGTTTGTGAACTCCTGCAGTGGATTGCACTCGGCGTAAGACGAGGTCGCCAATGTTGAAGTCCCTTTCCTGGACGTTCTTGTCGTGGTAGCGTCGGAGTTGTTGCTGGTAGCGCGCGTGCTGTATGAGCGCGCTAACTCGGTGTTCCTCGATGGAGACTAGGTCCACCTCACGAGCTGCCTCAGCTTCACCCTCGTCATAGTTATCAATGCGCGGAGATCCAAAAGCAATGTCGGTGGGGAGGATAGCCTCGGAGCCGTAGACGAGGAAGAATGGAGTATGACCTGTTGCTCGACTCGGCTGAGTTCTGAGCCCCCAAATGACTTGTGGTAGCTCCTGGTGCCACCGTCCGGCGAATTTCTTCAATGGGTCGAAGACCCTTGCTTTCAATCCTTGGAGTATCATGGCGTTGGCTCGTTCCACCTGTCCGTTGCATCTGGGATGGGCAACGGAGGCGTAGTATACGCCGATACAGCTGTTCTCGCAAAAGTCCCAGAAGGCGGACCCGGTGAACTGCGTCCCCAAGTCGGTGATGATCTTGTTAGGGACTCCGAACCGGTGTGTGATTTCTTCGACGAAGGCGGCGGCCTGCTTTGATGTTGGAGTTCCGACGATGGCCTTGTACTCTATCCATTTGGAGAATTTATCTATGGCGACGAGGATGTGTGTGTAACCTCCCGGGGCTGCTCTGAATGGTCCCACCATGTCCAACCCCCAACAGGCGAACGGCCATGAAGGCGGAATAGTGCGCAGAGCTTGGGCCGGGAGGTGCTTCTGCTTGGCGAAGAATTGGCACCCCTGGCATCGGCGGACGAGTGCTTTGGCGTCGGAGACGGCGGTGGGCCAAAAGAATCCAGCTCGGTATGCTTTCCCGACTAGAGTTCCTGCGGCGGCGTGGCTTCCACAAACTCCCGAGTGGATGTCGTCGAGGATCTGGAGGCCGACTTCTTTCGTGACGCATTTGATGAATACTTGATTTGTGGTAGCTCGTTTGTACAAGGCGCCGCCGACCACCACGTAGTTTTTGCTTCGGCGTTCCAGGATCTTTCGCTGCGTGGGGTCTTTTGGCACTTTGTTGTGGGCGAGAAAATCTATGAACTCGGCCATCCAGTCTTCTTCTTCTGCGTTAATGGCTAGCACCTCGCAGAGTTCCGGGGCAGGCTCTGGCTCGTCGTTCGGCTCCTTTACCGAGGGTTTGAGGAGGCCCTGTACGAACACCCCCCCTGGAACCTCTGCGCGGGTGGATCCCAGCTTGGCGAGTGCATCAGCGGCGAGGTTGTTTTCCCGTGGGACGTGGTGGTACTCGACTCCGTAGAATTTCCCCTCCTGCTTATGCACTGCCTCGCAGTAGGCGTTCATCCGCTCGCTGTTGCGATCCCACTCTTTGTTCACCTGGTTTATGACAACAGCTGAGTCGCCATAGACCAGGAGCCTCTTTATGCCTAGTGAAGCGGCGATGCGGAGCCCGTGGAGAATTGCTTCGTACTCGGCGGCGTTGTTGGTGACAGGGAAACGAATTTGGAGGACGTATCGGAGCTGTTCCCCTTTTGGCGAGATGAAGAGTACTCCGGCCCCTCCTCCGTCAATCATCAGGGAGCCGTCAAAGTACATCTTCCAGTGCTCGCTGCTGGTGTCTTCTTTCGCGTCCTGGCTCTCGGTCCATTCGGCGACGAAGTCGGCGAGGATCTGTGACCTGATGGCGGTGCGCGGGACGAAGTCTATGTTGAAGGAGCCGAGCTCGACCGACCACTTGATGATTCGCCCGTGACGTCTCTGTTGTGGAGGATCTCCCCGAGTGGAAATTGCGTGACCACCTTGATGCGATGCGCTTGAAAGTAATGGCGGAGTTTTCTTGATGTGATCAGCAGTGCGTAGAGTAGCTTCTGCACCTGGGGATAGCGAGACTTGGACTCGCTGAGCACTTCGCTTACGTAGTAGACTGGTCGCTGTACTCGTTGCACCTTCCCTTCTTCCTCCCTTTCCACGACGATGACGGTGCTTACCACGTTGGTGGTGGCAGCGATGTACAGGAGTAGCATCTCGTCATTATGCGGAGCGGCGAGTACTGGTGGATTGGAGAGGTAGTTCTTGAGGTCGGTGAAAGCTTGCTGCGCCTCTTGGTTCCACTCGAACCTGTCGGTCTTCTTGAGGATTTTGAAGAACGGCAGGCCCTTGTCCCCAAGCCGGGAGATGAATCTGCTCAAGGCTGCCATGCAACCAGTCAGCTTTTGGATCTCTTTCTTCCCAGTCGGCGGTTTCATCCTCCGGATGGTGTCAATCTTTTCTGGGTTAGCTTGAATGCCTCTGTTGCTGACGATGAAGCCGAGTAGTTTCCCTTTGGGTACGCCGAAGACGCACTTAGTCGGGTTTAGCCTCTAGTTGTGCTTGCGGAGATTGTTAAACGTTTCGGAGAGGTCGGCGATGAACTCGGCTTCGATCTTTGTCTTGATGACTATGTCGTCGACGTAGGCCTCGGCGTTGCGGCCGATCTGAGTACCTAGGGTCAAGTTAATGGCCCTTTGGTAGGTGGCTCCGGCGTTGCGGAGGCCGAACGTCATCTTGGTGTAGCAGTAGGCGCCGATCGGAGTTATGAAGGATGTCTTCTCCTGGTCTTCTTCTTTCAGGGCGATCTGGTGGTAGCCGGAGTAACAATCAAGGAAGCATAGGAGTACGCATCCGGCGGTGGAGTCAACGACTTGGTCGATGCGGGGCAGGACGAAGGGGTCCTTAGGGCAGTGCCTGTTGAGATCCGTGTAATCAACACACATTCTCCATTCATTATTCTTTTTTCTTACAAGGACTGGGTTAGCAAGCCAGTCAGGATAAAAGACTTCTCTAATGAACCCGGCGGCTAACAGCCTTGTAATCTCTGCCCTAATGGCCTCCTTGCGATCCTGCGCGAAGCGTCGGAGCTTTTGGCGAACTGGCTTGGCGTTCGCGTCAACCGTCAAGGAGTGCTCGACCACCTCCCTTGGAACGCCCGGCATATCTGATGGAGTCCATGCGAATATGTCGGCGTTGTTCCGGAGGAAGGTGACGAGCGCGCTTTCCTATTTGGGGTCGAGCCCTGATCCGATCAGGGCGGTCTTGGAGGAGTCGGAGAGCCCAAGCGAGATGGCGCGCACTTCTTCAGCCGGCTGCATCGCGGTTGGCGCGGCCCTTCGCTTGGAGGACTCGGGGACGGAGCCTGGGTCCCCTTGGAAGGTTCTTGCTTCGTGGACCACCTCCATTTGGAGCACGCTGCGTTCGATGCCGGTGCAGAGGTGGAGCCCTTCTTTGTCGCAGCCCTTGGAGAGGTGTACGTCGCTGCGGATGGAGAGGACGCCGTTCGGTGCTGGCATCTTCATCAGCAGATATGTGTAGTTGGGGATCGCCATGAATTTGGCGAGCGCTGGTCTCCCCAATATGGCGTGGTAGGCGGTGGTGAAGTCGGCGACCTGGAAGTTCAGGTACTCGGTCCTGAAGTTGTCCTGATCACCGAAAGTGACGGGCAAAGCGATCTGCCCGAGTGGTTTGGAGCCTTTCCCCGGGATCAGCCCGTAGAACGGATGGAGAGAAGGACTCAGGGCGTCGAGGCCGATGCCCATGTCCCTCAGCGTCTGGGCGAAGATGATGTTGAGCCCGCTCCCACCGTCGATGAGTACTTTGGTGAGGCGGGCGTTGTGCACAATCGGGCTGAGTACCAGCGGGTACTCGCCCACGTCGGAGACCTGGAACCACTGGTCCTCCCTGGAGAAGGTGATTGGCTGCTCGGACCAGCGGAGTGGTTGGATCGGCGATGTGTAGCAGGAGAATATCTCCCGGTCACGTACTTTTTCCCGGCGCTTGTCGTCTACGGGCGGCGGTCCTCCGAGGATGAAGTTCACCTGCCTGTCGACGTTCGGGAAAGCAGGGTTCTCGGGAGCCCCTTTTCCCTTGTCGCCTTTGTCGTCATCTCATGGCGGCAGCTTCCCCTCCTTTTTCTTGTAGGCGTCGGCGAGCCCCATGCAGTCGATCATACGATGCTTGGACTGCTTGTGGATGGGGCAGGGTCCTTGGAGCATCTTTTCGAAGTCGGCGCTGAAGTTGGACCGCGGGCGAGGGCCGCTACGGTCCATGGCGGCGACGGTGTAGTCTCTTGAGCGCTTTCGGTCATCCCTCCTGCTAGGTTCAGGTCGGGAACGGCGCGTATCCTCCTTCTTCGGGCGGTCTTCTCGGCGAGGGGGACGATCGTCGTCCCGAGAGCTTTTCTTGCCGTAGTGGAGACGGACAGCCTCCTTGGCGTTGGCCATCTTGTTCACCCGGCCAAAGAACTCGCCGGAGGTCTTTGGCAGGTCTTCACAGAGGCGCTCGAAGACGGCGGAGTCGGCGAGGCCATCGAGGAAGTAGCTGATAATCTCGGACTCGGAGCAACCGGGAACTAAGTTCCGGTTCTCCATGTACCGGTCGGTGTAGTCGCGGAGGCTCTCCGCCCGGTTCTGCTTGACCTTGCCCAGGTCCCAGGCGGTGCCTGGTCGGATGGAGCTCCCCTGGAAGTAGCTTTTGAACTTGTCGCAGAGGGTCCCCCAGCTGTCGATGGAGTCGGGCTCAAGGCTGTGGAGCCAGGTTAGCCCCACCTTGGTCATGGCGACGGGGAAGTAGGCGCACATGGCATCGTGGTCGCCGTTCACCGCGCGGATGGCGATGCTGTACGTCCGGAGCCACAGCGTCGGGTCCGCCTTCCCATCATACTTCTCTATGCCTGTAGGTTTGAAGTTAGCAGGCATTCTAATGGACCTCACTCGGGCGGTGAATGCCGGGAAGCCGTCGCAGTCGTTGAGGTTCCCGGCGTCGGCGTGTCCTGAATCGGCGGAGTAGTCTTCCGGGGTGTTAGCCCGGGGTGGCCTGTCCTGTCCGAGTGGAGCCCCGTACTTGCGATCGAATTCTCGGCGACGTGCGACCTCAGCGGCCTCGAGCTCTCGGCGTTGGCGTGCTTCGCGATCCAGCCCCGGAGGGCCGTGTTCACGGTTGTACTCGGCGCGCCGTCGGAGTTCTTCCTCGTCCCTCCGCCGGTGACGGTCGTCAAGATTCCTTCGGAGATCGCGGTTACGGAGTTGTTCGCGGAGATCGGGTTGCTCGACCACGCCGCGATCGGCATCTCGGTGACTGGCCGACCTGGAGTGGCGAGATGAGGAAGCAGGAGCCCTCTGGGCGATCATGCCCGCGGCTGCGGTCAGCCTGACCTTGATCCGGTTGAGCTCGGGGGTTTCTGGGATCCCCTCTAGCTCTTGGTGCGCGGCGGCAAGGTTGGCCGACGGAGTGGCGTAGACACCTACGCCGCCGACCTCTTGGATGAAGTCGTCTTGGAGATTGCGCGTGACCCTGGGGTTTCGGCGTTCTCGCCGCGCGTCGCGGCGTCGTTGCCTTTCACCGTTACGCCCAATCCTGGCATCACGGCGTGCTTGATCCTCGCCCTGAACCGTTGGTTCGTCGGCGGATATGTCGGAGACGAACGTCTCCCGCTTGGCTGGCGTGATCCTCTTATTTGGAGGGAGGACACGTGTCACCCGCGGGAAAGCCGGAGTTGGTTCGGGCGGAGTCGGCGTATCTTGATGGTGTTGTGCCGCTGCAACATCCGGAGTAGATCCGATCTGGGTGGCCGCGATGGGATCGACCTCCCTGATCGCATCTGGAGAGTAGTCGGCGTTCATGCGTTCGCCGAGTGCTTGCTGGTAGACGGCCCCGCTGTTCCTGAGTCCCAGCGGGAATCGTGCCGGCGAGGCGATGCTCCGACGAGCTGACTCGGTGAGTTCAATGCACTCACCGACGGAGGCGATGGCGTGATCCATGTCCGCCTCGAACTGGCGTTGGCGGGCAGCCCATCGGCGCCTCCGTTCTTCGGGTGTCTCCTGCACCCTGGGTGGTTGAGGCGGAGCGGACGAAGCAGTCGGCGATATAGGAGAAGGCGCGTTCCCCTCGGATGGCGGGAGAACGACGCCGGCCGTCGCGGTCGCCGAGTTGTTGGCGATGATTGGCGACGGAGTGGTGATGGTGACGATCCCGTCTGGTGTAGCGCCGAGTCGTGGCGCTGTCTCCTCCGGGGTGGCGTCACGGGTGAAGGAGAGCTCTCCCTCGGGTCCGGCGGTGAAGACCATGGATCCGAAGAAGAACATAGCCCCCTCGGTGATGGAAATCTTCATGGTCGCCGGCGTGATGACGGCGGAAGTGAATGCCATCGAGCTTTCAGATTGATCTCGTCGATCAAGCCCCTACCTGGCGCGCCAACTGTCGGATGTTTGGACCCGGCAGTCCACACAGGGTAGCCTACGTGGTTGATTTGTTGAGGGACAGATCGAGGATCAGAAGTCGATGGTAACACAAGACGCAAGGATTGAACAGGTTCGGGCCGTCGAGATGACGTAACACCCTACGTCCTGTGTTGGCGGCGATTGTATTGCTGTATATGAAGTTCCTGGAAGGATCTCCGTAGTTGGGTTCTGTCCTAGGGTTGTAGCGTAGATGTTCGTGCTTTGGAGGGGGGTCTCAGGGCGCCTTATATAGTCCGGCTGCCTTGAGTTACAAGTCGGCCAGAGATCGTAACCTACCCGGAATACAAGGATTTGATCCCATAACGATTACAGATATCTTTCCCTACAATTCCGGCTAGTTTATCTTGATCTCCGAGCTTCTTGCGGGATACGCCGTCTTCTTTCCTTGCTGCACGCGCCGTCGCGCCCATCCGGTTCGCCCGACTGGTGGGCCTCCGACTGGTGGGCCAGCCAGTCCGACAAACCGATCCAGATGTACTCGGATTGGGCCGCCCCTTGCTGGTTGGGCCAATCCGCCTTCTGGGTACCCCTGGGGGTCTACCCCCGACAGCGTCCGGCCAGGGGCGTCACGGCGACGGCAAGGGATGGCAATGGAGGAGGAGCCTAGTGGGGGCGGCGTGCGGCCAGGAAGTTTGCGGCAGCGCGACGGCGAGGTACAGGCGGCGACGGCGCAGGAAGTTAGCGGCAGAAAGAAAAACAACGATACACATCGGAAGAGTTCGAACCCGTGACACCAGAAAGGGGGAAATTTTGTCAACGACAGCAAATTACCAAATAGTACATCGTGTATACCTTATACTACTGACGAGTAGTATAGGGCACTGTAAAAGAGCTCCCCAAATATCATCTAACACAAGGAAAAATCTTTTGTTTCTAATATTCTTCCGAAGGGTATCCTGCAGTATGTTGAAATTAGTGATTGTTTCGTATTCTTTTCTATCTTTACATACATACTCCAAGATCTCGCGAGTTAGACTCACTTTGTCGAAGTTAGTGGATACACAAACCCACATTCGCAAACTAAAATGATCTTCGATTCTTTGATCACCATATACAAATCTAGCAAGTGTCGTTTTCCCAACACCACCGATGCCAACTATAGGCAGAACATGTACGTCACTAGATTCCCCAGTTATTAACAGCTCTATTATCTTGTCCCTCTCTGCATCCCTTCCATAGACCTTGTCTTCAATTGGAACAAAAGTTGTCAGGCGTGCGTTCCTGGGCACACATGGACTCTTGTTTGTGATTGCAGTGGAGCTTAAGATCTCTAGCTTAAGAGCCCTCTGCACAGATTTGCCAAGTTTGCATAAATTATTCACTATCCCCTTGATTCTGTCAGAAATTTGAAGTTTATTCTCAAGAGGCAGCATGGTGATATGAGCTGGCTCCTCCTCTCTCTTCCTTTTTCTGCCAGGTAACACCCAACCAACAACTTTGCTTGCGGTACTACATGCTAGTTGAATATAAGATGAAGTGGAAGAAGACACAGAGCTCCCTGCAGGATTAGTGCAACCTTCCCCTGCATAAGCAAACTGTCAGATGTGATGTGAAGAAGCAAGCAAAAGTAGCCTTCATGTTGAAACTGTTAATATCTAACACAAGTTAAAGCATGTGTAAAGAAAATAACAACTAACGAGATAAACTGAGTAGCAGAATAAACAGCAGACCAAGTAACGACAATTTATACGAGGCAGAAGTATGCTAGGAAACATGAGGACAGTGGTGAGGTACCTTGTTCGATCTGTTGTTGGAGCCGGTAGTAGTCGAGCTCGTCCATCACATCTTCGGCATCATAAAGCAGATCTTTGAGAGCATCCAGGGACTGGGCCAGTGGCTTGCTGTCGATCCTCCTGCCATCTGCTGCCGCAAGCACCATCTCCACCTTCTCCATCTCAGACTTTTTTTTTTATCGAATACGCAGGAGAGCTGCACATCTTTGTATTTAAGAAGGAATAAAGTTTACACAGCGCGAGGTCAAAGCTCGCAGCCTTCAAGAGGCGATATTACACACATGGACAGCTAGGTAACTAGACCTTTAAGCAAGCCGACTACTCAGCGAGCAGACAACCTAGTTTTTGGGCACCCGCTGAAATCCAGCTCTCTCCTTCCTGCCTAATCATCATCATAAGCAGTGTTGGTGTTGCTTCTGCATTTCTGAAGATGCGAGCATTACGTTCTTTCCAAATCTGCCAAGTGACCAACGCGAAGAGAGAGTCGAAACCTTTGCGTTTGGATCGATGTAGCTGTTGTCTTAGGTGCAGCCACCAACATTGAAGCGTCATATTGGGCGTTGGTGTGATGTCAGCAAGTCCTAGAAGGTTCAGTATAGGCCACCATACCTGAGCAGAGTAGGAGCAGAGGAACAGCATGTGTTCAGAAGTTTCGTCTTCTTGATCACACAACCGGCAAGTTTTGTCCGTTTGAAGCCCATGCCTGATTCTCCTGTCAGCCGTCCATAGTCGCCGATGGAAAGCGAGCCAAAGAAAGAATCTAACCTTCATTGGCATCCACGTTTTCCAAATCAATTTGGAGCCGTGCAGCTTGGACGCACCGCGATGCAGAGCCAGGTATGCCGAACGCGCCGTGTACTGCCCGTCCACTGTCCAGCGCCACACAAACTTATCTGCTATGTTGGACTGCAGTTGCACTAGCTCAAGGGAGGCCGAGAGGTCCATATATTCTTGCAAAGTTTGCTCGCTCAGGGTACCCGTGACATCACGTTTCCATCTATCAGCAGTGATAGCTTGCGAGAGACTGCGAGATCTTGTGAAACGCCGGGGTACCAGTTGTAGCACATGCGGTGCTATGGTTTGGATGGATCTCCCGGCCAACCAGCTATCTCTCCAGAATAAAATTGAGTTTCCATCCCCCGGAACTGCATAGACAGATGCTTGGAAGAATGCTTCGGTGCAGGTGTCAACCTTGATTTCCAAGGCCGACCAAGCCCGATCCTGATCGACTTTCTGAAGCCACAACCATCTAGCTTGCAAGGCAACGCCGGCCAGTGTCAGATCAGTGACACCCAGTCCACCTTCAGTTGCCGGACGGGATACAGTAGCCCAGGCCACGGCACATTTGCCTCTCACTGCAATGTCTCCTCCCGTCCAGAGAAATTTCCTGCATATGCTCTCGATTTCTTGCACTGCCCAAGGTGGTAAACCGTTTGCCATGAGCATATAGATAGGCACTGCAGTGGCAATCGATTTGACGACTATAAGCCTGCCACTTTTCCTCATAAGAGAACCATGCCATGGAGGTAATTTTGCTGCCACTCTCTCAATGACAGGTCTGATGTGAGATTTGGGAATCTTTTTGGTGGAGAGAGGCAACCCCAAATATTTGATCGGAAATACCTTGATTGGGCATGGCAGTTCATGCTGAAACTGCGCCACCGATTCCTCAGGACCATAGATAGTCGTGATGGAGCATTTCTGAAGATTGGCGTGCAAGCCAGACGCTTCTCCAAATGTATGTAGCAACCGGGCGATAGCCTGTCCCTCGTGCGCAGTTGGAGAAGCAAACAGTATGACATCGTCTGCATAGAAGCTGCAGTGGTGATGAATTGCTTCATGGCCAGTTGGTTGAATGATTCCAGCGTTGACAGCTTTCTTGAAAATCCGATCCAAAATATCCATTGCGATGATGAACAAAAGAGGCGACAGCGGGTCACCCTGTCTCACCCCGCGCTGGTGTTGGATAGCCCTTCCCGGTTCCCCATTCAGTAACACTTTGGATGAGGCAGTGGACAGCAAATTGGAGATCCATTGGCACCATCTGTCTGAGAAGCCTCGAGCCCGAAGAACCTCCAGTAAGAATGGCCACGAAAGGGTGTCGAATGCCTTGGTTATGTCAAGCTTAAGAAGGACTTTTGGAATCTTCTTCTTGCGCAACAGAGCAGCAGCACATTGCACGAACTTGTAGTTGTCTAGGATCGATCTGCCCTTGATGAATGCGCTCTGATTCTTTCCCACAAGTTCTTCCATGTGAGGCCTCAGCCGGTTTGCTAACAGCTTAGAGATTAACTTGGCAAAGCTGTGGATCAGAGAGATCGGCCGATAATCCTTTGCTTCATCAGGATTTGGTGATTTCGGCAGTAGCACAATGAATGAATTGTTCAGACACCTGAAACTGGAGCGTGTACTGGAGCTGAAGGAATTGATCGCCCACATCACGTCATTTCGAATAATCGGCCAGGCCGTTTGATAAAATTTTCCTGTGAATCCATCCGGCCCGGGTGCTCTGTCAGCAGGCAATTCCTTGATTACGGCCCATACCTCTGCCTCGGTGAACGGCTCATCAAGCAATGCCAGGTCAGATGCCGGAACGCCAAGAGCTTCCAAGTTGATCGTTGTTTCCCTCGGGACTTCCTTCCCCAGCATTTCACTGAAGAAGGAGAACAGCACCTCCTCCTTCTCGGAATGTGTGTCGCCAGTGTGCTGCCGTTCCTCAGAGCGCCAATGTGTTTCTTCCTCTGGTGCCCCCTGGCCTTGAGGTGGAAGTACTTTGTATTAGCATCCCCTTCCTTGAGTTCACGAATTCGGGAACGCTGCCGCGCAATGGTGCGCTCCAGAGAGGAAAGTCCAACACAGTGATGCTTGAGGTTTTTCCGGAGCTCCAATTCGATCTCTGATAACTGCCAGTTCTCCATTTGTTGATCCAGACGCAAGATCACTTCACGCGCTAGCAGGAGTTGCGAGCGGACGTTACCGATGTGCTTGGCCGACCAGCTTTGCAGTTCCTTCGCCACATTACGCAGAAATCGATCCAATCTCCTGAAGGGATCGTGAATCGAATCTGGGCAGTGCCAGCCGCGTGCAACAGCTTCGAAGTATCCATCGAACTTTGGCCAGAACAGCTCAAAATGGAAACGCTGCTTAGCGGTGAAAGCAGCATTGGTTTGCAACATCAGTGGGCAATGATCAGATGCATCAGACGACAACGCTTGGAGTAGGCACCCTGGGTGAGCCTCCTCCCAGTCAAGCGAAACCAGAGCACGATCAAGTTTCACTAGTGTTGGGGTGGCGCGCTCATTGCTCCAGGTGTACTTGCGCCCATGCAGGTGAAGGTCCTGTAGTTCTAGCGTGTCCACGGCCTGTCTGAAATGCCTGAGGTTCCTTCTGTTTATCCTGGCATTGTTCTTATCAGTCTCTTCCAGAATTAGGTTGAAATCACCCATCACTACCCAGGGTCCTTCACAGGCATCCCGGGCTGCAGCTAGCTCATCCAGGAACAGCTCCTTCTCAGCATCTGATTGGGGACCATACACTGAGGTGAGCCACCAGGCGTTCTGATTTGGATCATTGGGTTGCACTCGAACAGTAAGTGTGAAGCAACCCACATGAACGTCCGACAGAGAAGCGACGCCGCGTCGTGCAGCGATTATCACTCCCCCACGGGTCTCCGACGCAGGCAAATAAGCGAAGTCCAAGAACTGGACACCGAGCATACACATCATGATATTGTCAGTTACAACATCTAGTTTCGTCTCTTGCAAACAGACGATGGACGCCCGATAGTCCTCAACCACTAGACGAACATTGTCATGACGGGCTCTCGTGTTTAGCCCACGCACATTCCAGGATAAGATGTTGATGTTATCCATGAATTCAGACAGCCAACATGTCAAGCACAACCAAGGCTTCAGACAAGAATTGCTCTTGCCTAGCGCTCGGCACGCCCTGTGCCTGTCCCTGTTCTCGAAGGCATGGCAGTGTCGATTGCCCGCGCCTGAGAGCAGGACAGACCGTCGCGGAATACCTTGTCCAGGTTGCGCGGCGCCGGCGAGGTGACGGTCTGCGCCCCCTCCAGGATGTCAAGGCGGCGCATGAGGATGACTTCCCCTCGACGGGCAGTCGGCACCCGTGCCAGACTGCTGCTGGCGATTCGAGCACTGCTCCTCTTAGGCTTGTCTGTGGCAGGGGCAGCAGCATGCTTCCTGGTCGGCTTGGTGGCGAGCGGTGTAGGGATGTGCATCTCCAGCGCACTTGCGAACTGCTGGATATCTTCCGGAACGGTGACTGCGGTGTCGCCAGCGGCCGTAGTGGAAGGAACAGCCCCGCTGCCCTGCTTCACGAGGCCGTCGGCCACTAGTTCTTGTAAATCAGCCGCCTCCGTTCCGTCTTGGGCCTGGTCAGTGATGTTGCTGGACGGCCCACCGGATTGGCCCAGCCCAATAGCGTGTTGCGTCGCGCGAGTTGGTGTGGCGTGATCCTCATGGAGAGCATCAACCTCGAAGGGCGTGTAGCCCAACTCCTGTGCCTGTCCGATCTCGCCTGATCAAATCAGGATGGGGTCCTGTGCCGTGGTGGAAGGCACGGCGGTCCCCTCCTCCAGCAGCATCGGATCCGATGCAGTGTCGAGGGCCAGTTGGACTGGCTTCCAGTAGCAGACAACGGCCGGATCAGCCGTGGGCTTCATTTGCAGCACGCGGCGGGCGGCGGCTGACCGGTCAGCGGAAGATGCTCCGTCCGTGATGGGATGGTCCACCGCTGGGTTGTCCTGGCGGTCAGAGAGTCGCGTCGCGACATCGGCTGTGCTTGCCGCTGTCCCCTCGACCGCCTGCACGACCGCTTCCTTTTCAGGAAAGGGCAAAGCGACGTCGATCCTTGGGCCCTCGCTTTCAGGAAAGCAACCAGCTGCCCTCAGATCAGCTTTGTCAGTGCCAGGGACGTTGATGTCAGGCGTCACGCCAGCACGTGACGCAGCACACGGTGAACCCTCGCCGCCGCCGGCGATCACCTCTATTGCCTCCTCGCCGGGGAGCGACAAAGTCGGCGGTGCACGCATCCTCGTCGGGAGAGGCGATGTCGACCATGGGAGCCACCTCGACGGTGGCCGGAAGTATCACGGCCGACGGCACGACAGCGGGCGGAGACACCACGGCGGCGGTCGCCACGACAGAGGGTGGAGACACCACGGCGGGCGGAGACACCACGGCGGCGGTCGCCACGACAGAGGGTGGAGACACCTCGGCGGCGGCTGCCACATCAGCCGCCACATCCACGGCACCGGTGCCCCTGCCATGTCGACGAGAGTCAGCGCTGTCCGTACCGTCCTCCACCCCACGACGCACAACGAATCCTTGGAGACGAGGTCCCTGACCACGCAATTCGCCGTAGCCGCGGTCGGGGTTCCCGTCATGACCGCTGTCCCCGTCGTCGGATGGCAACGACGGCGAGGATGACGGAGTCCGCGGCGTGAAGTCCGCGGTGTTCTTGATGTGGATCAGAACCTCATATGACAGCACCTTCTTCCGCATCAAGTAGGGCGGGAGACTTCCGAAGATCAGCTGGAGGCCCGGGTCCTCATAGGTGATGACCGGCTCCGGCTCTGCAACGAACAGCGGTCGGGCGGTGGGGATGCCGCTCGGATCCAACGTCCATCTCAGACTTGAGTTTCTCCACTTCTTCAGCAAGCCCGACAACACGAGCCCACGCTTCCATCTTTTCAGTGAGCAAGTTCCCAAGGATGCTCTGCAGCAGCCATCCGATCGCAGCATCCACCACAGTTCCCGTCACCCCCATCGTCTCCCAGTGCACCAAAGGCAGTAGGCACGAGGAGGAGGAACTAAACAGATGGATTCAGAGGAATGAACTGGTATATCTTGATATGTGGCTGTGCAGCATTAAAGATAAGGCTAAGGCTGAGGAGTCAAGTCTTCGCTCCACAGCTGCACTAATCAACTGGTACCTTTTCTTGTGTGACTCTGCAGTCTGCGGTATACTAGTGCTCTTCGCTACTGGACAAAATGTAGACGTCAATCTTGAAATAAACAGGGAATAAGACCTGAAGATTACGCATCTGTTGAGGCACCGCTGCCGCGCGCAGCAGGTGGGAGAGTGGGTGAGCATGAGACGGAGGCTGTTCACGAGCTCAGCGATGGATATATCACCTGGCCATGGCGTGTCGCGTGTGCGGCGGCTGCCGCATCGAATCCAGCCGGCGGCGAGGATGGCAGCGGGAGCGGGTGATGTCGACGAGCCACCGCTGCGGCCCGCTATCCTCCTCCTCCTGCATTGATTTAGCTCTCCCAGACCCAGGCGTTGAGGTCGCCTAGCCTAGAGTAGACGGTGGGCAGCGGAGCTGCAAGAGGCGGCGGCGCCTCGCCATCCACCGGACTACCGGGGCGGCGACATCGACAGCTTGGGTGGGCTTGACATAGAAGGCCTGCTTCTCCCGTTAGCAGATTTTTTTTTTTGAGAACAAACCCAGCCCTTTATTAACCTTGGATCAAAGTTCAAACGCTATCAGGCGGGTTAATCAGCCATACATGCCGGCCGACAGAATTATAAATACTACTTCTAGCAAGCCTGTGGGCATCCCCGTTGGACTTGCGACTTTCGAAATCAAAAATACAAGAATCAAAACAAGACCTTGCCGAACTAATCTCTCTGATCACTTGGCCATATTGACCCATCCCGCCACCATTGATGTTCTTAATAACTGTCATGCAGTCACTAGCCACTTTAACCTTTCTGATTGCCATGTCTTGTGCTAGTGCCAAAGCTTCCCTGCATGCCAGTGCTTCTGCTATTTCAGCATCAGTAATCCCTTCGATCACTAGTGCGGACGCACCAACAAAGGTTCCCTCTGAATCTCGAGCAATTGCTGGCATAGCTACCATTGCTGAGTTTTTAGATGTTGCCGCATCAACATTAATCTTGATGTATCCTGGTGGAGGGGGGATCCATCTGGGTGCAGCTCCCCTTACCATCACCTGCCGAGGCGCCTGCTCGACCAGGTCTAGTTCATCAATAAAACGATTGACAAAACTGTGTGTTGCTAAAGGGCTCTGATAGACTCCCTCATGAATCACCTTACACCGAGCATACCATATTGCCCACAGCTTCACTATGACCCTAGTCATGTCCTTTTGAGGCAGGGACTCCATCACTTTCCTTAGCCAAGCTCTTGCATTCTCCTGTTGGGTGTTGAAAACAAAATCCGCTAAGTCCTCGTGTTCCAAGACCCAGACACAATGGGCCATGTTACACTCAACCAACGAATGATACCATGAGCCACTTGTTTGGGCCTGCGGATCGCGGGCCGGCCGGTGGCCACTTCACATCCTTCTGATCTTCTCCACACGTTAGGATCAGATTGTAGGTGGATCCTACATTCCTACTGAGTACTGACTGACTGACGCATGAGCTGATGCCATTCATGAATTATTGGCAAAGCTGTGCTTTCATTCCGTTCACTGCTGACGCCAACATCATAAGTGTCCGGGCAAGTTCCATCCTCACCACAAGTGTTTGACGAGGACACAAACTGCGTTCCCTTCCTCTCAATCTCAGTTACGCGCATGCCTCGCAACAAGTTTCTGACACTTGCTATTTCTCAGGCCCTGTTTAGTTCCCACCTCAAACTTTACTATTTATCAAACTTCACTATTCATTAAAAGGAATCTTACATGCATGGAGTATTAAACGTGTGTTAATGACAAAACCCATTCCATAACCCCGTAACTTTGCGAGACCAATCTAATGAGCCTAATTTGGCCATGATTAGACAACGTCATGCTACAGTAAACAATCTCTAATGACGGATTAATCAGGCTTAATAGATTCGTCTCGCGATTTTCCGTCCATCCGTGTAATTAGTTTTATAATTAGATCATGTTTAGTCCTCCTAATCTTAGGTTTATAATTGCTACAGTAAAGTTCGCAAACTTTTTTCCCGAACTAAACAGGCGCTCAATTCATCATCACTGAGGGCCCGTTTGGTAGGGCTTCAGCTCATACAAAAATGGCTTTGGCTCTGGCTTATCTGGTGAAGCAGCTTTTTCTAGCTTTGGCTTGTCTGATTGGAAAAACGTTTGGTAAAACAGCTTATCATGGCTTTGAAGAATGGATAGAAGAGGTCAAATGTCTATTTTGCCCTTTGTATATTTTTCTAATTCTTTTTCTAAATAACGTGATTGGCATGAAACAAAAAGATTAGCATGGGCTAAACGTAACAATTTCAAGAAAATAGCGGTGGATAGTCATGTGGGGCCCACCAGATGAAAGAAGAGGAAACACCGTGGGGCAAGTACAGGAGCAAGCAGTGGCAAAATCTTTGTAATTTTCATGAAAGGGTAAGGGTACATGCGTCTTTTAACAACTGGGATGGCAAATGAGCCGGGGTGAGCCAGTTTTTCTAGCTTCTCCATCGACCGCATGTCAGTCTCAGCGTGTTTCGCGGGGCTTCTGGCCAGCTTTGTCGCATGAGCGGTTCCAGTTTTTGCGTTTGGCAGTGTGAGCGGATGAGCTGTAGGCAGAGCTGCTGCGTAAGCTGTGCCAAACGGGCACTGAATTAGCTCTGTCGACGACTTGTTTGCAGATGAGGCAACAGCAAAACTACGAGCTGCAATCTTCCGACCTGGTAAATTCCACTCCTGTCGCTGCACCTGTCAGTCTCTCTGCATTTGTCAACGTTCTCCTGGCTCTAGGGAGCCATCCATGCTCTACTCTCTCTGTCGCGATGACGCAGCGCATGACCATCGCAGCAACAGCGCAATGCAGTTCCGTTCATCTCTCTTGTTTTCTTCTTCTTGCGCATCTTGACGCGGCTCAGTTGGTCTTCCTCTTCATCTGGGCTTCAAGAAGAGAAACCAAAGGCGGTGGTTTATCTCATCGTCTTCCTTGTTGAAGCTCTGCTTCTCTTTTTCTTCCGTGAGCTTTTCGGGTGTACCAAACAGTGTGAGGGTCAGAATTACATTTTTTTACACGATGGAGGAGGAGATCACTTTGCCATTGCTGGAGAAGGAGTACCACCCGGGATGCCCAGGTTGTGCTTACGACCGCAAGAAGGACCAGCAAGTGGGGTTGCCTTACAAGGAGTTCTTGTATATCTGGATGATCTGTCTTACTGCTGGTACCAAATTCTGACCTCTCAACCTTATTATATATATTTTCATATTCTAGGAATTTAATGTTTTGCTTGTTGCACTCAAAACTTTCTTGTTTTGACTTTTGAGGTATTTGGGTGATCCTGTTGAAGAATTTGTTGCTTATGCTTACCGATCTCAGAATATTTTATGAAACAAGAACAAATAGATTATTTTTCATAAACAAATTAACAGCAGTTATCCAAACTCAAGTGCCCTGATAAGATATGCAATCGGGGTTAGGGTGCTAAATTTCGGTTCTTCTAGGTCCTGACTTCAGTGCTGAACTGTTTGTGTTGATAGCTAGCACTATGTTCTGCATGTCACATTTGCGATTTGTAGTTACCATAGCAGAGGTGCTCACCTAGATTTTAAACTAAAACCTTATTGAGCAGCGATCAAGACTTCACAGTTGACTTGCTCTCTGCATGTGTTATCTGTAATCATCTAACAGATCTTTATTAAGCGTACACTTTCCTGAGCAAGCTGAAAAGTTCCTTTCTATAATCTCCTCCAACAGATTTTCACTTTTCAACAGTTGAACTACAATTTCTATCTTATGTCAAGGGTATTATTAATTAAAATCATAATGCTTTTGGGAGAATATAATTATGAGCAAAGGGGCTCACGGTGCAGTGGCAAAGGCCACTGGCTGGAGTGCTCCCACCCAGGGTTCAAACCCTGGGTGCTGCACCTAGACACCTCAGGGGTTTCCTTTGAGGTATTTCTCTCAAAAAAAATATAATTATGAGAAATTATGCACAAACAGTCTGCATGCTGAGGACTTACCAAAATGAAGCTAATACTACTTATTTTGCTTTATTGGAAGTCAACAAATCATGGTTATTTGGCTATAATTTTCTTTTACCATTCTTGTCCATGTAAACATATTTCAATTGTAATAGCTGGATTTTTTTAATTTTTTCTACCCTTTACTGATAACTATGTAATATTTATCAAGTGATCCCTAATTATCATTACCTAATGAACTTAATAAAATTTATCATTAGAAGCACTAATTGCATTTTTAATATTGCGATTCTTATTATATACTCCCTCTATCGTGGAATATAAGAAATTTTGGTCTGCCCTAGGTCAAACTACTATAAATTCTACCAAGTTTACAAAGAAGAGTATTACGTATAAAACATAAGATATATAAATATTAAATAAATTTCATTATGGACCTAATTATGCTTATTTGATATCATAAATATTATTACTCTTTTCTACAAATTTGGTCAAACATAGAATGGTTTGACTTAGGAGAAACCAAAATACCTTGTAATATTTAGGAGAGAGGGAGTATCTCGCTGCACTCTCTTTTATCCTTTTTGCATAATTTTCTACTACCCATTTAATACTTCTAAATTCTCACATGGCCTTTCCAGCTTTGCCAGTATCACCATTGTTCCCCTTCTTGTATTTCATGGTATGTATGCTAACATGTTCTCTTTTCATGGCTATTCATGACATGACCATTAACCAACCAACATATGTGGCTAGACATTCATCATAAGCATATTTTTAGCTAATATGTTTCTCTCGATTTCCTCAGATAAGGGACTTGCATGTTGCAAAAAGAACAGAAGATATTGGGTTTTATGCTGGCTTTGTGGGTTAGTTTCTCTTACATGTTGATTTAAATGAGATAATCGACTATGAAGTTTGGTTTACTGAGGATATTGTGGTTTTTTAGGTGCTTCATTTATGCTTGGTAGATTCCTAACTTCAACCATCTGGGGAATAGCTGCTGATCGTATTGGCAGAAAGCCAGTTGTTGTGTTTGGCATTTTCTCTGTGTTAGTAACATTTAGCCTCCATTAGTCTCAATCAAAGCATGGCCATTCATGTATTTCAATTCATTTTCTTTTCATTAGATGACTCTTTATGTTAAATTTGTTGATATCCAGGGTTATATTCAATACTCTGTTTGGACTTAGTGTAAACTATTGGATGGCAATTGCTACAAGATTTCTCCTTGGTGCTTTAAATGGTTTGCTTGGGCCAATCAAGGTATGGTGAAATTTGGAACCTTTTTATTCGAATTGTAGTATAGCTGATGACTTAAGGCCTAAACTTTGCAGGCTTATGCTACCGAAGTTTGCCGACCTGAACATGAAGCTCTAGGGTTATCACTTGTAAAATAAAAATACTACACTGATGAAATATTACCTATCTTTTTTTAATTTATGTTGATTACAAAATTCTATTATTCTTATACTTTAGGTAAGCACAGCTTGGGGAATAGGTTTGATCATTGGTCCTGCTCTTGGAGGCTACCTTGCAATGGTACAATATAGAATCTAAAAACTTTAACCTATGGTTAATTATAAATTTTAACCTAATTCTATTATGCCAGCCTGTAGAAAAATTTCCAAATGTCTTTTCACTGGACTCATTATTTGAAAGGTATTCTTTCTTCATAAAACTATATTATCTTGGATACTTGACTTCTGGAACACTTATATTTCAAGAAACACGACATGTTCCCGTACTTCTTGCCATGCTTATGCATATCAATCTTTGCTGTTGTTGTTCTTGCAAGCTGCATATGGATGCCGGTATGTCAGATTGCATGATGTAAACTTCCTCGCTATTTAGTTATTTTCATGTTATAGGATTGCATGAACAAACAACCTTCAGTATGGTTCTATGCTTCTACAGAAACTACATGCACAGGTCGTATGAGAGTAGTTACTTTTCCTATTTTCAGGATTTTGCTATGGGAGATCTTTTTGATACCGCTTCATAAATGAAAAATTTATATATTCGTACATCTCCTAAGCTAGTTACCTAATAGAAATTTGTACTCGTTGCCAAAATGTTCCAACCAAACTTAGAAACAAAAACAACATCCAAACCAAATGCTTTGGACAATCATACACAATGTTGCGAAGGGGCTCATGGCGCAGCGGCAAAGGTCGCTGGCTGGAGTGCTCCCACCCAGGGTTCAGATCCTAGGTGCCGCACCTACACACCTCAGCGGTTTCCGTTGGGGTATTTCTCTCTCAAAAAAATCATATACAATGTTCATATATAGCTCATAATTGATCTGCTCGTGGTTTATCTGTTCATTTTCTAAATATGATAGATTATTAATCCCATGATTCCTATATGGTAGATAATTATCATTCGATGCTAATATCGTTACTTCAACACAAACTCTATTTTTCCTCCCGATGAGGAGAACCCTTTTCTTTACCATAATAAAAGGTAAATATTGATTTGTACCATGAGGTTGTGAGGGAAATGGTAGTTTGAATTACTTCATACTTAAGTGGTCAATATTTTTTCCCTTTAAGTTTGTCCTTCCAGTCATTGTAACATATCAAAAAAATATTTTAGGAGACATTACACAAGCATAAAGTCTGTGGAAATGAAAACATAAATGTTGAAGCTGTGGAGGTGGCCCATTTGATTGATGACAAAGAGAAGGTTGAACAAAGTTCTAGTTCTGATGACAAGAAGAGCGTATTCAAGAATTGGCCCTTGGTTTCATCCATAATTATGTATTGTGTCTTCTCCTTTCATGACATGGCTTATACAGAGGTACTTTTCTATCTTTTATCGGCTTGAAATACTGAAATACAATGATTAAGGACACATTCACTGAAAATGATATAAAATGTAGTTTATTAGCTAGATTTGATACAAATTAATTATGAACTTACCTTGTTAGAGATGAGATTGGAGTGAGCATGAGAATGTGCACTTTACCATATACACCTGTATCATCAGATTGTTACTGTCTGTGAAGGTCAGTAGTTAAATCTTGATGATTTTGAAGTTATTTGAACTGTCAAATCATTTTTACATGTTGGCATACATATGTATTAACTTACATAAGAAAAATATGAGATCACGACTAGATATTATTATAATATAATTTAAAGCCTATAGAAAAGGTACCGGTGAATTCTCTGCCATAATGGAATTTCATGGTCCTCTTATATGCCACTGATGTCTTAGTGCTACGAGTCATTGAGATATCAAAGGTATATAAGAGATCTCAAAACTTTTCAATGGCATATATAGGAGGACTTCACATTCATCAAATGTCATATGTCACAATAGTATCATGATTGCAAAAAGCTAAGCTTGTAGCATCAGGAAAAGTCAACTTATGAATGTCAATGATAAGCCTATTATGTTATTGCATTACCAAAACTTAAGCAAATTTAAGATTTTGTTTGTATTAATTCAATATGAAATCAACTTTAGGTGTTCTCTCTATGGGCTGAAAGTGACAAGAAGTACGGTGGGCTTAGTTTATCATCTGCGGATGTAGGTCAAGTGCTTTCAGCTACAGGTAACATTTCTTTTGGCACATTGTGTTAAGAAAACATTTTATCGCCAACTTAGATCCCTAGGAAACAACCAATACTACTCATATTTCTGATAAGTACATTAACAGTTGTGCTACTATATTGTAGTTGTAGATGCTCATATTGATAAGATGGAAAGAATTGTAAAATTTTGCCCCATAAGCTAGACAAAATATTCAAATTCTTCCCCTAGTCTAGCTATATATCATTATGGTTCTCAGTACTATTTTCACATAAACTTTTGTCTTTTTATTTGATAGAATGAAAAAATGACATGTTTTGTCTCTTCCATCTCTAGGTGTCAGTCTTCTTGTATACCAACTTTTTATATATCCTCATATTAATAAAATTCTCGGACCTATCAAATCTTCTCGAATTGCAGCTGTGAGTAAAAACTGCAATTGCTTATTGCTGATGTGATACTCTTTGTTTGCATACCTTAATTATTGGTGCCTGGTCTTGCAGATTTTGTGTATACCTATTCTCTTTGCCTATCCCTATATGACATATCTGTCAGGAACTGGACTATCAATTATTTTGAATATTGCATCAGTGTTAAAAAATAATCTTAATGTAAGTATCTTTTCCATTTTCAGTTACCTTGATTTTATAACTAAGTTTGACCATATATAGATAGGAATTTTCTTCTTATATTCTAGAAAATCTGTTGCTACCGCACATGGTTGACTTATAAACATATAAATCCTATATACATGGAAACCTGTTAGGAATTGTACACCTCATGTTAATTAATATTTTTATGCATGATATACTGTACTAGGTTACCATCATTACGAGCTGTTTCATCCTTCAAAATAATGCTGTGGTACGTCCCTATATAAGTTCAGATCAATTTCAACACAACTTTATGAAAAGTCTCCTGCAAGTCTTTAATTAATTGATGGTTCTCCAATTACTAATAGCCTCAAGACCAAAGAGGAGCTGCAAATGGATTGTCGCTGACAGTAATGTCCTTATTTAAGTCAGTTGCTCCTGCAGTTGCAGGGATTGTGTGAGTATACTTAGTTTCTGAACCCTTTTGTGAGATGTTTCATTAGAACTAAGTTATAATAAATCTACAATTTCAAATACCTACTTTGACATTTATAGACATGCTTGAAATTTCGATTTTCACATATAGCAAGTGCACACGAGCAAGTATTATAGCAGGCTGTAAGCGGACTAAATCCTATGTAGAGGAGAGAGAGGGGAAGAAAGAGAAAGAAGCGGGCGTTTTACTTACCGCCCAGCTGAAGCGAGCGCACTACCTCTCTTTGTGGGCCTGAAAAAGCAAAATTGCCAGCTCGCGCGCGTAGCCCTGCTCTACCAAGTGTATGGGTGCCTGTGATTTTCAATTATGGTGTCGCAGAAGCCGAGAAGTCATGCTGCTTCTTATGGGTGAAAGGATAAATTATTGGCATAACATGCATACAAGAAAGTTTGAAACTTAAAAAACATATTTCCCAAATGAAGCATTCAAATTAAATTTTGATCGCTTATGACAAGGTCTCCAAAACAAGACCATGATTGGATTGCATTTTCTCACAAAACATTTTTATGAAGCTAGATTTTTTTCAATAATCTCAAAAAATATTTTAGGTTCAGAGAAAATTGTGATAGGTTAATGAGAAATTATTCTACATCAATGAAAATAATAATGGTGTGCGATAAAGTTATTCTAGTTTCATGAAAAAATGTTTTAGCTATGAAAATGCTACAGCTTCATGAGAAAAAATGTTATAGGATTTAGAAAAATAATAAAGTATTCATATTGGGTCTGAACTTTTGTATTAATTCTGAGCAACCCAAATGTTCAAGATGGATCAAAAAAGGGATTTTCAGAGGGGGAATGAATTTGAATTTTTGAAAAGTGATTCATCCCTTCCCACCCGCACGTACCAGTCTCCCTTCCACAACAGGCCAACATGCAGTCTCTTGCACGAAGAACAGCATTGGTGAAGTGTATTGTACATTGGATTCATAGCACTTAATTAGTATTACTAAGTTTAATTTGATAAATAAAGCATCTGGTCATTATAAGTTGTTGTGGCAGAAACTTTCTAGAGCTCCTCGTAGTCAATAATATCTGAAACTAAAGCATAATGTTACTATTCTACAACGACCCTGTAAGGCCATGAAACTTTAGAAGAAACCTGCCTCATCCAGCAAGCTGTCCACATTGTGATCAAGCAGAGGAAACCATCAACCATCTGCTGGTAGAATGTGTCTTCGCCCGAGAATTCTGGTTCAATTTCCTGAGAAGAGTTGGGCTGCAGGCCCTTACACCTTCTCTGGATGCAAGAAGTTTTCAGGACTGGTGGGAGTTAAGTTCTAGTACCGTGTCTGCTCCCACTAAAACGGGCCTTAACTCCCTTATTATTTTGGGAGCATGGACGCTGTGGAACCACCGCAACCGTTGTGTTTTTGATGGAGCCTCTCCAAGTGTCAAAGGAGCGCTATTATCGGCAAGTGAGGAACTGCATTTGTGGGGTCTGGCTGGAGCTAGAGGAGTTAACTACCTTCTCGCTCCAGGGCTGATGGAGGAATAAAAGTTGTTTGGTAGAGATCGGAATTGGTTAAAAGGCGATTATCTTGTACAGTAGTGGTTTGTGTGTGTGGGTGATGTATGGTTTCTAACCCTTTTATTCTTCTTAACATATTGATACGCAGCTCTCCTGCGTGTTCGAGAAAAAAAAAAGGCCATGAAACTTCAGCTTTTTGGCACGGATTTGTGATAGTTCATTGAACAAGCTAGTAAATGAGCCTCTGCATAGTAGGATACTTGCCCATGAAGTTTCATATTCAAATTCATATTCATTGTTTGCAAAAGCTACAGTAGGCCTTATGTAGGGTGGACCTGAGCCAAGCTTTATTAAATTCTCCAGTTGATCAATATTGTGTACAATTCTTTAATGTATACATCAAGATATTACAAGGGTAGATGGTAGAAGAAAATGATCTTAACTCTTTAATAATCAAATTCACTAGGAATTTTTGGGGTCATGACTCATTAATTACCTCTAAATGCAGGTTTTCTTGGGCACAGAAACGCCAGCATGCCTCTTTCTTTCCAGGTCAACTTTTTATCCTTTTGATAAAACAACATGCTGGCATGCTGCACTCATATGCTATTCCAATTTTGTGTATCTTTTGGAGTATATTTTTGTTCTAGATATGTTTTGCCTGTGTTCTCAACTGGCTCAATCATCCATCTCATTGTTCTTTGTTGTCAATTGTAAAAATGGAATCTCAGTGGAAATGTATAGTATCGTAATTCCTATTTAATTTACTAGGCTTGCATTAGAAAATTTTGCAAACATTGAGGCATATCTGGCAAAGTCTACTTCATTCTTAGCTTATAGCTACTTAAATTATTCAAACTATCGTTTACTAGAGGCCATGCAAGATTTTACTCTAGTGTAATTTTTCTTGTCTTCCCACATACAGGTGACCAGATGGTGTTCTTTCTCCTAAATCTCATCGAGCTTCTTGGACTGATCCTAACATTCAAGCCCTTTCTGGCAGTACGAGAGCAATATGATAGGAGTTAGGTTTTTTTGTTAGAGAAAAAAAATATTGGAGGGTCATGAGTAGTCCTTAGATGCAGCAAAAGGGCATAAGCATGTTCTTACCACCCTTGATGGGTGTTTACTCTTATTCATGAAGAACTTTTGAATGCGAGTTCACTGGGTGTATTTGTATGGCTGCACTCTCGTGTAATAACAGCATTATGTAGCAATAATGGAGTTATGAGTCGTAGATTGTTTCTTCGTTCCTTGGGCGTAGCTGAAAATTGATGTTGATGATTGTTGGAATGAAAAAAAGGAAAATTGAACAGTAACCAGGCATATATACCATTTCTCTTGGATTTTGATTGTACAGACAAATTAACAATGAACAAGAGTAGTCGCGCATCATCGGCTCCGGCATGCATGGGGCGCAACAGATGGAGAAGAAAGGGATAAGGGAGGGCAGCTGCTTGAATCTGCAGCCAGGGTCATCGGAGATTCGGAGGTGAGCTAGAAGGATAGGACGATAAGATAGTAGGGAGAGAGCGCCACGCATCAACAAATTAAAAGGACGAACGATCCTGCATTCCTACTGACTGACTGACGCATGAGCTGATGCCATTCATGCATTATTGGCAAAAAGTTAATATGCAAATGGCAAAAGGTTTAAACAAACATAGTTGCTCGCTACGTCGCAAGTCACAAGTCACGCGTTCGTTTACGCGAAAAGAACGCAAATACGCACGCGTGTGTAACCCAAGTCCCATTCTCTCTTCGTGTTCAGACTAGTGAGATAGCTATCGTATTTAAGTTGACTTGCACAACTCAAACCGGAACACTCTATGACATCATATGTCTGCTCGGGGCTTGTCCTGGGCTCCTGGCTCTGTTGATGTGACCGCGGGGCGCAAGTTCATTGTAACTTTTCCTCCGTGTTTTGAGCACCTTTCAAGGAAGAAGCTAGGAGCTAATAGTTGAGTATTATTATTCTTTGAGACTTTGACGCACGCATGCCTTGCATGGGTTGGAAATGAAGCTTGCATTGGGTGATGACGTAGGACGTACTGAATAGATCAATAAGACTCGCGGCCGTGTCCCCATCTGCTCCGATTGGCAGACCGCTGATCGCTGAATGAGTAAGTACACTCCGTAGTACTATATTATATTATCGAAGTATTTGTTGTCATTAATTTTTATCACTATTTTGACTATTTTTTCATTCAAAATATTATGTGTATATTATTTATGTTTTTCGATGGCGTTATCATTACATGTATTTTAAGTGTGACCTATCTTTTATATATTTACAAAAGTTTTATGAGTAAAACAGAAGATCAAACATTTACAAAAGCTCAACATCGACAAATATTTGGACATGGGGGAGTAGCTAGCCACTGTTTGCATTGGTGGGTGCCCCTTATTGGTTAAGGCCAGTCTTAGTACATAGTTTCATTGCACTGTTACCAAGATGGATAACTACGTAACTGTGCCATTGGAGTTTCATGGGGATGAAACTCCTCTCACATATGATGAAACTCTCCCTTCTCTCTCCTCATAAAGATGTTGCCACATCAGAAAAATGATGATGTTGCATGTAATTTAATGCCCATAAAACTCTTAATAAAACTCTCATTGAGATTGGTCTAATTGGTGCTTAGCCAATAAGTCGTAGTTGGTGCGTGGAAGAGTGCCCCGGGTGCGCCGTGCACCGTTTGGAGGCGGCAAACCCGCCGGGCATCTAGCAAATTCCAACCAAGTACCTAGCTACTATACGTCATCAAATACACGTAATACGTGTGAATTAACAATGAATGCTTTGAATATTAGCTAGCGTTCCTTGGCACGCCACGTCGCCACCTCATGAATTAGCAAAGTCAACGCGGCCGAGGCTAGCTAGGTTCTCTTGTGTTTTGATTTCTTCTGCCGACGATACATGTTTTGGAGTTTTAAAAAATATGTTTGTGAAGGCTATGTACTATGTTTACACCAAAAGAGCAAGACAGACATTATTGTCATTTTTATATATCTCGAGAATCAAATCAAATGCGCGTGAACATCAGCATTTGTTGGGGGATCATATATAATATCGACCTTGCATTGGATCTTTAATTTGCTGTTGAAGTACCGGTGCACGGATAAAAAATAAAATGAGTAAAATGCACTGCCGGTCCTCAAATTTTGGCAACGTGTGTGTCATCCAGATCTATAAACTCTAAAAATGCAAACTCCCCAAACTTGCTAATTAGCTCACGTGAGATCCAGAACTCCATAATCTGCATTAAATAGCCACGTGGCATAATGACTATGTATTGACGTGGACTTGACATGCGGGACCCACATGTCAGCTCCACCTGCTCCCTCACTCCCCCGTTCCCCCCTTCTCTCTCTCTCCAACCGCCGCCTCCTACTCTTGTACTGCTCTGCTCCGCCTGGCCTTCGCCTTCTACAACCTATGTTCTTGCTGCCACCTCGCACCGCGGTCTGATACGGCATGGCGAGAAGAACGGTGTGGACAAGGTGCTGGAGGAGAAGGTCCCAGTGCGACGACATTCGCCATCTGGCATGTGCAGTGAAGGGACATGCTCAATGGCGAGCATGGCACCCACTCGGGTGATCATGGCCTCCTTTGCTCCGTCTTGCCGCACTTATACACACTTGTCGGCCAAATTTCGGTAACTCAGCACCAGCATCTCCAATCAACCCCGACCACACCTCCGATCCTGTACCCTCCCTCCCTTCCCCTCCCCCTACTACGCCCCCGAGCAAATCCCAGCTGCAACCATGATCCCTGCCGCCAGGAATCACTGATTTCCAACCGTTGATCACTGCCAAGCCACCTCCACCACCAAGCCGTCGACGACCACCTTTCCGGTCGCCTGCACATATCAATCTCTCTCATCTGCCTCACCCACCTCTCTCTCTCTCTCCCTCTCTCTCTCTCTCTCCCTCTCTCTCTCTTTCTCTCTCTCTCTCTTTCTCTCTCTCTCTCCCCCTCCCCTTCCTCCCCTGAGATGTGTAGCGGCGAGGCGCGGCGGCACACGGAGCCCATCGTTAGCCCGTCGGCGTCGAGGTCTGCCCATACTCCGCACCGAAGGCACTGAGGGCCACATTCACCTAGCCTCGTCTCGCCTCGTTCACTTGGCGGAGGCCAATGTCCATCCGCCCCATCCACTCCCGCTGTAGCTCGACGCTGGTATGCTTCCACGAAGAGAGGTCATTGGAGTTGGGGCGGATGCTGCCATAGGGGGCACTGGTGCCAAAGCCGAGGCAAATGAGGGAGGGGCAGGGCGCCTGGTGCAGGAGAAGCGAGGTCATCAGAGGTGGGGAGTGCGGAGCTGGGACGGACCGGGCGCCGACAGTCGGGCTGTGATCCGTCGCAGGGTGAGACCGTGTGAAAAAGAGAGGAGGTAGACTGATAGGTGGGCCCAACATGCCATATCCACATCAACGCACAATCAACATGCCACGTAGGCGAGTAAACATTGTGTATAGAAATTGGATATCACTTACCCAATTAGCAAGTCTAGGGACCTCAATGTGCATTTTGTAAGTTCGGAGGCCTAGATAACACTTGCTCGTAAGTTGGAGGATGGGTGATGCATTTTAGTCCGAGGAAGAAAAACAGGCAAGTTAAAGTCACTGCATGGGCGGCCGGACCAATTAACAATCTACAAATAATTGATGAGAAAGCAGTATCAGCAAATCCCGTGTCAAACAAACTGGCTGGCTGCTGTGAGGTGTGCATGCATGTGGCAGTTGGCGCTCTCTCCCTGCTGACGCATGAGCTGATGCCATCGCCAATTTGCCATGCATGTACTAGGCCAGTAGCAATAGGCAACTCGGTTTGGCTTTCTCTGACATGACGACAATCGAGTGATCGAAATCGAACTGGCGTAGGCTTACCTGGCTAGCTGGATGCATGCTTGACCTCCACGGAACGGAACGGAAGCCGTCAGATAAAATAAAAGCACGTGCCATGTATCGATCTCACTGTTTAGGTAGCGGCCCGGGTCAAGCGGAATGTGCCGAGCTCAGACGACACGTACGCGTCGTGCTTGTCGGTCATCCGCTGTGAGGGAATTTAAGGGCCCAGAGAGCGAGCAACCACCGATCGACAGGCAGGAGCTACAAGACGAGAGAAGAAATCAAGGCGGCAGAGACAGAAGAGATCGAATCGCCTACTACGCGTTCGATCGTACAGGGCAGATCGAGATCGATCTCCCACCCCACGCCAGTGACGCCAAGTACTCAAGAGGTAGCCAGCTGCTGCGGTGCTCAACTTAACAATGGAGGGCGAGGGGCAGGCAGCGGCGGCGGCGGAGGCGGAGCAGCAGTTGTCGGCGCCGTTGCTGGAGAAGAAGACCGGTGGCGGCGGCGGCGGGATGAGGATGTATGTGGAAGGGTGCCCCGGGTGCGCGGTGGACCGGCACAAGGCGGCCAACCGAGGCATCCCCTACGGCAGCTTCATCTACGTCTGGATCGTCACCCTCTGCACAGGTTCGTCGAAATTGCCTGCCTTCCTGCTTGCTTATAAGTAGCACTAGTAGCTTCGATTCTTTCGATCTATTTGCTCTAGAGATTCGTTCTTCCATCGTCTGTGTAGTTCATTGTTTCGTTCTAACCTATGCCATCATCATACGTGTAAGAGAGAATTTTTCTTCTGAAGACGATGATGATGGCATAGGTTAGAATGAAACAATGAACTACACAGACTATGGCGCCCTACGTCATCATCATACGTGTGTGAATGTTTTTTAGTAATAACGATGATAAGGACTTGAGGAGTTTCCGATCGAGCATCTCCCTATACATCTGCTTCTGTTTCTTCTTCTTCTTCTTTTTTGAGAAAATATACATCACCTGCTGTAGGCTCATGGCCGTGTGGAGGGGAAATAGAAAAATGAGCGTGGCTGACCTGAACTTGGGCCAGGCCAACTCATTCCGGCCAGAAAACTACTTATCTTGGGCCAGCCCATAGCAGCAATTAAACAGGCCTTCTCTGCTCCTCCTGCAAGAATGATAGTTATCTTGGCCCAGCCCATAGAAGCAATTAAACAGGCCTGCTCAACCGTGCTTGGGTTTTGGGGGCCTGCTTCTGCTCAGGCCCATTTGCATTCGGTATGGCGGCCCATCTACTTGCTATAGTTGCAAACTCTCCAACCTCTCAAGAGTCTCGATCGCTCTTGTTGGAGGCAGCAGCTATATGCATCCCCTCCAACACGTAATGCAAATGTGCAACACCTCTCTCTCTCTCTCTCTCCACATTGCGGCCGGGAACAAAATTCCTTTGAGTTCGTAGGCTTTGCAGGATCTAGGTGATCGAACAGAATTTCGCGGTAGCTAGCAGGTTAGAACTGGTGCTTCTGGTTGCCAAGATAGGGAAGGGGAGTGACCGGAAATTATTTGAACTTGTGCTCGGTGATTAAGCCATGTGGGTGGGGGAACGGAAAAAAAAAATTAAAAACGAACCTGAAGTTGGGCCAGAACCGTACTTATCTTGGCCCAGCCCAATAAAAGCAATTAAACAATAGCCCACAACACAATGGCAAACTCTCCAGTGTCTCCGCGAATCTTCGCAATTCCTCGATCGCCCGTTCTAGTCGTCCCACCACCACAGGCAAGAGGCAAAGGCAGACACAGCCCAAGACCACAGGAGGCAAGAGGCGCCGGCCATCATTTCCCGTGAAGCAATGCAACGCAGCATGCGTGGTTCATTGGATCCCGTCTCCTTTTGGCGCCACGTCCGATGTGTGATTCAACTCGTATTTGCTTCGTCTTCCTCGGTCCTGTCCTTTCACTGCGCGGCACAGGTGGGAGCGCCACCACAGACGCCCTCCTCCTCTCGCATTGGCCAATACCAATTGCCCCACACCATTACTCCATTGGCGCGCGCTTCGAGAGCGGAAGGCCGCCGCGTCTTGGTTTGGCGATTCCGGTCTTCGCCTCTGGCGGCGTTCCGGCTGGCGGCAGGGGGTGAGGCGAGGAATTGAATCCGCTGGCGGCCGCCGATGGGGGAGGAGGGGGAGGGCACATCGCCGTTGCTGAAGGAGGAGCGCCACCCGGGGTGCCCCGGCTGCGCTTACGACCGGAGGAAGGACCTCCTCACCGGGATGCCCTACAAGGAGTTCCTCTATGTCTGGATCATCTCTCTCACGGCCGGTACTATACTATACGGATTTCTCTTCCGTGCACCCTCCTCTGTTTCCAGCCTGACTTTTCTCTTCACATTCTGGGAAACTTTGTTTTTCGTTAAGCTCGTAACTTTGGAGAAATTTGCGTGACCACATGTTACAATAGGTGGCACTTATGTGAGAGGTTCTAGGTGCTACTTATGTTTTTTAAGTAATTTTAGGATTTTTGCAGTAATCTTAGGTGCCAAATACAACCTTTAAGTAATTTCCTCACTTCTTAATGATCTACTGACAGAGACGCACCTTCAGATGGAATATTTATCTGTGACAAGTTGCACTATCACTCCAATCAGTCTCATTTAGGATTCAAGAGTTAAACCTGTATACTTATGTGTTCCTTGTTCATCATGTCATGATCTTTAATCATGAATGATTTAAGCTATCTTTATTTAAGGTTAATTTCTCTGAGTGTGTGACCACTTTTCTAATAATTCAGCAGTTTCTTAGTCACTGTTACTGAAATAACTTGATAACTGTGAGCTTCCGCACTTCTGGACATACAGAAGATGACTGCCTTTTTTTTTTTCCCTATGTTGCTAATCTTACTTCTCTGTTTTTGCAGCTTTACCAATATCATCGTTGTTCCCCTTCTTGTATTTTATGGTATGTACACAATTTGGTACTCTCTTTTCGGTTATTCAGGGTTTAGTGTTATAAGGCCGTACCTAGTATATCAATTATGCTTTTTTGGATAATTTGACCTGCATAATTTTTTTGTCTACACCTGTACACATGCATCTTTACCTTATTACATAACAAGAGTTCATGTTGGCTCTTACTACACAGATAAGAGACCTGAATGTTGCTAAAAGGACAGAAGATATCGGCTTCTATGCTGGTTTCGTAGGTTAGTTTGATGAATGGCTCCTTTTTATTTAGCTTGAGTTCGATATTTATAAATGGTGAATATTTTGTGATTGATCAGTGTCATACGCCGTATGTTTTCAGGTGCTTCATTTATGCTTGGTAGATGCTTGACTTCAACAGCTTGGGGAATAGCAGCAGACCGTATTGGGAGGAAACCAGTTGTCGTGTTTGGCATTTTCTCCGTGTTAGTAACATTTTGCCTCAATTTATATGGAAGTGCTGATTTAGCGTGGAAATGAGACTCTAACTTAGTTCTTCTTAATTTCTCAGGGTTGTGTTCAATACTTTGTTTGGGCTTAGTGTCAGCTATTGGATGGCAATTGCTACACGATTTTTGTTGGGTGCTTTAAATGGTCTACTTGGACCAATTAAGGTATGGACGTATGGTGAATTTGCACGCTCTTATATGTTAGATGTTCTGTAGTTAATAATATCTTGCTTGAACTTTACAGGCTTATGCCATTGAAGTTTGCCGACCGGAACATGAAGCTCTAGCATTATCACTTGTAAGATACAAATTTCGTACCGATGTGTTACTAATATTTCTGAATCTAATATTTTTTTATACTGAAATTCACCTTCACGTAATTTTAGGTCAGCACAGCATGGGGAATAGGTCTCATCATTGGCCCTGCTTTAGGAGGCTACCTTGCACTGGTACAGCAGAGGCAGTTTAACAATTTTAAAGCATATGTAATTGTCAGTGCTAATCTGGTTATAATTACCTTTATGGCAGCCTGCAGAAAATTTTCCAAATGTCTTTTCACCTGACTCGATCTTTGGAAGGTATTTCTTTTTTCACTTAGCAGAACAAGATATTCTCAAATAACCGATGTACAGAGCACTTACTTTCTGCAGAAATGTGTCAGGTTCCCATATTTCTTACCATGCTTATGCACGTCAGTTTTTGCTGCTGCTGTTCTCATAAGCTGCATATGGATGCCAGTACGTGAGATTGCTTTGAATTCATTGGCATTCACCAATACTCTGTACTTAATTTTGATTCTTCCGTACCCACCATAAAGCATCTCAAAATGTTCTCTAGGAGACTTTGCACAAGCATAAAGTTAGTGAAAACCAGAGCATTGAAGCCTTGGAGGCTCATCTGATTGATCCAAAAGAAAAGGATGAAGAAAGTGGTAGCCTGGGTACGAAGAAGAGCTTATTTAAGAATTGGCCATTGATGTCGTCCATAATTGTCTATTGCATCTTCTCCTTCCATGACATGGCTTACACAGAGGTATTGTTTCATTCCACTTGTGGGATATTTTTTTATGACTTAAAAAGCTAGGCAAAATCTATGCATGTTATGAACATACCTAGTATTACTCTGTTAGGTATTTGAAGGACTACTTGGTGGCCCAGGGATATTCACTATGGTGTATTCATTCTGGGATTAACATTTCTCCAAAAAAAGTATACACCCAAACCCAACAAAAATGCAGAATTTGGATATTTTCATAATTTTCAGAGAAGCTGGCAGAGGTTTTTGGAACTCAGCAGATACTGTTACATGAACTTGTAAACTGGAGTATTTTAGCTAACTACTAAAATATAGTGGATGTTTCAAGAAATAAAATTTTAACATGCACCCTATGAATCACTGGTTACTGTCAGCCGACCAACTTCTCCCTGTCCGTCTAAAGCCTCTAAGGGTGGTTTGTATTGCTGTGAATATCAAGTTTTTTATTCTTGGTTACAAATATCCTTTGTCCCAACATATACTTTTGTATTTCCATGTTTATTTGAAAATAATCTGAGATTATGTCGATGTATGTGCTATTGCCTAGAGGACCTATTTTTTTCTCTCGAATAGTCTAGAGGACATTTCAGCATGTTTTAGAGAAATAACCAAAACTAATGTCCAGGTGTTCTCTCTATGGGCTGAAAGTGACAAGAAGTATGGTGGACTCAGCTTATCATCCGAGGATGTAGGTCAAGTGCTTGCAGTTACAGGTGAATTTTCTTATTATTGTTAGTGTTACTAACTTGTAAAATGAATAGTCTAAAGTGGTTTATGTACTACAAAATATTAATTAGATAATTGTATGCACCAAATTATTACCTTTCACATGTATGTGGGAAAAGATTACTAAATCAGTCCCCACAAGCTGTACAGAATCTGCAAAATTATGTCCTCCTTCTGGTTGCAGCATTGTGGTTTTCAATCCTTTGTAACCAACTTTAGTTATTTGTGATAGCACCATTTATATCATTTTACCGCTCCTATTTCAGGTGCCAGTCTTCTTGTGTATCAACTATTTCTATACCCTCGTATCAATAAAGTACTTGGGCCTATCAAGTCTTCTCGAATCGCAGCTGTGAGTAAAGCTTATGCTATTTAGTTGATGGGCTCCCTTTTTCTTGCTACATATCTAAACTATTTTGCTCAACCTTGCAGATCCTCTGCATACCTATCCTCTTTGCCTACCCCTATATGACATACTTGTCAGGAACTGGATTATCAATCATTCTCAACATTGCATCAGTGATAAAAAATAATCTTGCTGTGAGTATCTCTTACATCCTATTGAGAGTCCTATTATTTCACCATCTAGAATTAAATAACTGCATAACACTTGATCAGAAAATGGAAAAAAAAACTTCAGTTCCTGGTGATGGTTGGCAAATATCGAACATATGAATCTAGAATCTTGTATAGTTACCCACCACTGAGCAGTCTACGTCCTTTTTATATTGAATATTTGGATTGTATGTATTATTTGTTTTTCTGTTATAATTAATTTTTATTCCATTCTAATTATTTTTTCCATGACATACTATATCAGGTTACCATCATTACGGGAACTTTCATCCTTCAAAATAATGCTGTGGTACGCACACATGTGTTCAGCTCAATTTTTTTATTATTAAATATCTACTCCTAATCTACAGCTGACTGATGGAAATACTTATTAACAGCCTCAGGACCAAAGAGGAGCTGCAAATGGATTGTCCATGACAGGAATGTCGTTTTTCAAGGCAGTTGCTCCAGCAGGAGCAGGCATTGTGTGAGTATAATTAATTTGTTTCTTGTAGCTTCTTTGAAGAAATATTTAAGTTCCAAGTTGCAATAAATATGCAATACACATCCTTGCCTTGACAATATATTTAAATGAAATTTTCTTTAAGCTTAAAAAATAGGAAGCCTGAGGTGTAGTGTACTTTGAATTTGACTAATCCACCTGCTGCTAAATTTAAGTTTCAAAAGTAGCAAGGCTGAGATGTCCTCTAGCTTGGATCTACTAGTGCCCCACTGCTTGTAAATTGACTGAGAATGTATCTGTTTCACATGAAGCATTTACTACTGCTGATTTTTTGGGGGGTGTTTGTTCAGGTTCTCATGGGCACAGAAACGGCAGCATAGTTTTTTCTTCCCAGGTAAATTAGCTTCGTTTTTGAGGAAATTCCAGATACTGTTTCTTTTCCTTTTGGCTGTGCACATAATTTTCTAAGTCCATCCTCACAGGTGATCAGATGGTGTTCTTTCTTCTGAATGTGGTTGAGTTGCTTGGACTTATCCTCACATTCAAACCTTTTCTGGCTGTGCCAGAGCAGTATGATAGAAATTAAGATGTACATTATGGAATTTTGGGGATATTCAAATGACCCTTTGAGGTAATGGGCATAATGCCCTTCCACTCCTAGGAACCTGAAAAGTAGGGTAATGGAGCTGCTTGCGTGTAACCATATGAGTTGTATGTAATGGTAGCATTTCAAGTAAATGAAATGTGTAGCTCGTAGGCAGGCATTATATTTGTGCTGAGTTGCTGCAACGTAAGTGGTAGTAATAACGTAAGGTACAGCAACTCGAGATTATTTGTTGGAAATGAAATTATCTGGTCTGATTCTATTGTTCTGCTCGCTGGCTCATCCTTCTTCCGTTCTGCGTCGTGTCAAAACTCAAAAGCATGACATCTTGAAATCTGAATCGGTGTAAATAGAAAGTATCCAGAGAGGACATTCTGAAACTGTTGAAGAAAATATTGTGGAGTGCATTTTTGTCAGCAAAAATGGATGGGCAGCATAGCAACTTTTCTGTTTCACGTTGGAAATTGTTACGATTTGGTGGCCCAAAGAAGGTTGAAGTCTTAACTGAATCTGAGAAGTGTTCATTCTAAGGCGTCGATCATAGATCAAACGGATCATGGAACGTTCTCGGCAGCAGCATTGTCGTGCCCACCCAAGTTATGGATGCTCATCTATCATTCATATATATATATATATATTTTTGTCCAAAAAAGAATGCAACTACCTGTTGCGTGATACTTGTGTTTCACATTTGACCAAATTATAAATTATATTCATATTTATGGTTCTAAATAAATTTATTATAAAAGTATATTTTGTAATGAATCTAATGATATTTATTTCACATCATAGATATTGATATTTTTGGATCTATACTTGATCAAACTTGAGATACTAAAACATGACACTATGCTAGTATTGTATTTTTTTTAAAGGAAGAGTACCATATAAACCCCCGAGTCTGACTAGTATTGTATTTTTTTTTAGGAAGGGTACCATATAAACCCCTGAGTCCTGGCCATAAAAAGGAAACACCAAATAACGGCGGCAACCGTAACAGTGTGAAAACAAGAAAAGGGAAGAAGGAAACGAAAACCTCTCTCCTTATCTAGTTTTGTCTTTCTCATGATATCTTTTTTGTCTGGACGATCTCTGAGTGCCATACTTGTGGACCTGCCTGCAGCTGCATGCCGTCTCTAATCTTATTGAAATAGGAAGATAATTAAGGGGACTAAGTCACACACTGACGCCTCCTCGTCGCTCTAATCCTACAAGCCAAACCCCTTTAAAAACGTGACATGCTACAGCAGTGCAGATTAGTGGGTTTTGAATTGTAGTCATATATAAATATGAGTAAAGTACACCAATGGTCCTTAAACTTGTTGCGGTGTGTCGTCTAGGTCTCTAAACTCTCAAAATGCATTTTCAGATCCCTAAACTTATTTCAGAGTATCATATGGGTATCTAAACTCTTAAAATACATTCTTAGGTCCATAAACTTGTCTCATTGTGTCATGCAGGTCACTAAACTCTCAATGTGCTATTTTAAATTTAATAAAAATTTTGTTTTGCTACTTTAAGTTAATGGAAATACTTTTGCTACTTTAAATTTAATAAAAATGCTATTTTGATTTTTATTTGGAATAAGAAAATTACCTTAATAAATTTATACAAAGACCATGCAAAATATAATTAGTTACTTGGAAATACTCAAGATTAGCGTGGATATTATCGTGTTAAATGAGAAAACTATAATATCCACCATTGAATTTTTACTGATCCAATGGTCTTGATTAGCCCATGTTGAGTATGATTAATAAGTAGCTAATTCAGAATTAAAATGACATGAAAAAATAGTTCAATAAACAATCCATTTCAAATACAAAATAATTAATGGTGATCTTCAAGGATATGAAAATTCAGCTTGAGAGTTTAGGGACCCAAATGACATAACGAGGCAAGTTCGAGGACCTGGAGATGCGTACTGAGAGTTTAGGGTTGCAAATGACACCTATGGACAAGTTTGAGAACCTAAAAGTACATTTTGAGGGTTTACGGGCCTAGATGACACTTTGCGAAAAGTTCGAGGACCGCTCATGTATTTTACTCTTTTTATTAAATTTAAACTAGCATATTGAGAGTTTAGTGGTTTGCAATGACATAGCGAGACAAGTTTAGGCTATCCGCACTCGTCGTCCTCTATTTCCATCCTCTAAAAGGAATATTTCATCCTGGTCATCGAGATTCTCTACTCTATATCAATTTCTCCCGCACCCATCATCCTCTATATCTCTTCCTGTATACAAACTACCACACATGGGTCCCACACATCAGCCTCACCCCCACCTGATCCACCCGCCCTCCTCTCTCCCTCCCCGTCTTCTCTGCCCGCCCGCCCCTCTCTCCCTCCCTGTCTTCTCCGCCCGCCCCCTCCCCCTCTCTCTCCCTCCTCAATCCCCATCCCCTCCTCCCGACGCCCTTCCTCCCCGGCGCCTCTCCTCTCTGGCGAGGGAAGCCGGCGCTGGGAGGAACGCGGCCAGGGGCGGGGCGGCGGCCCCTCTCTCCCTGCGTTCCCGCATCTCCTCCATCGCGCCGCCGACGGCGGCACCACCTCCCACGGCGCAACACCAGGAGGTCGCCGCCGCCACCGCCCCCACCCTCAATCCCTACGCCGGCGAGCCCGGTCGCCTCTCCCACCAGACACCGCGGCTGCGCCGAGACGGAGGAGGAGCAGGCCGGCACGTGGCTCCCCTCCCTGCTCCGCCCGCCGCCGGAGCTCCCCTGCACTGCGCCGGCCCTCCCCTCCCCTCATCGGCCCCTCCCCTACTGAATNGCGCCCCCCCCCCTTCCTGGCCGTGCCCCTTGCCGACGTCGCCGGACGCCCTTCCTCTTCTCCCTCCCCTTTCCCTCTCCGGGCGCGAACGCGTGGCGGTTGGGGCAGGCGCGTGGGCCCCGCGCCACGCGTGACGATGGCGGAGCGCGCTATCTCCGCTTGGAATAGCGGACGGGGACCGATCTGCTTGGGTAGCGGATGGTTCCCAGTATCCCGGTGCGGGACTTTTTCCGCTAAACCGGTACTGGAGGGAGCGGTAGCGGCTCCCTTCCACTACCCGGTGTGGCCTTATGGACCTAAAAATGTATTTTAAGAATTTAGAGAACTATATGATATCTGGAACAAGTTCAGGGATCTGAAAATGTATTTTTAGAGTTTTAGAGACCTAGACGACACACCGAAACAAGTTTAAGGACCGCTGGTATACTTTACTTGTAAATATTATTGTTGGAATCGGACACGTAGACTTGACGATGATTAGTTGGGTCCGTGGGTCCGTAATGAATCTGTATATGCTTTCTGTAAAAACTAAGTAATCTTTATCTCTATTCTCTATCTCTACCTAATATTAGAAAGAGGATTGTTCCATCCGTCGTACTCACAATTCTGACATGTAGGCCTCCTAAAACTTAGAATGCCTTATTTTTCAATTTTAGAACGCCTTATTTTTCAATTTTAGAACAGAAAGAGTATATACATAGCAATTTTGGCAGATATACTGACGAAGAAGGCTACCTGCGGAAATTTTCCACAGTTAAGCAGTGATGGCTGCACAATCGTCATTCTTCGGGTGGAATGGAACGGAGTGACCAACAATCGCTCCTCCAGCCGCCAGTATATTGTTCGATGCGGATTGCCCATGAGCTTGGGGCCTAGGATTACTGGAGACGTCTGCTAGTACTTCCTTCCAATATCGCCATCGTAATCAGTCAGTTCATTGCCCGTCTTCCCTCTACCTTTTTTCTGGCCAGCATTCATCAGAATGTACTCGTAAATAAGTGTAGCTTCGCGACACAGCCTTGGTTTCAGACTTCAATCCGGTGATGCACAGGCAGGGCACATCCGCAGGTTGCAAGGTCACGGCGTCGCAGACATCGCCGCCCGAGCACAGTAGCCGCTGCCGGCGGCCGCGCCGGCGTGTCAGGCCGCGAGCCACCTGTCGCCCCGCTCCGCATTCTCGCAATCGGTTTGTGGCAGAGAAGTAACGCAGGCACGCGGACCAAGGGGCCCAGGCAGCGTCGATATAAGAGTATTATATTGCCGCTGCACCTGTCACGTTTCTTTGCACCGCTCCACGGCTCCGCTCCTTCCTTCAGAGCCTTCAGTCTTTGCTCTCTACTCTTCTCATCCTCTGTCCTGACGCCTCGTCCTGCTCGATCGGTCCTACTCTGCGCGTTGATCGCCTTCCGTTCCATTCCATCGACGGTGAAATATATGGCAGAGCCACCGCAGCCGGCGCCGGCGCCGGCGAAGGTGTACTACGACGGCTGCCCCGGTTGCGCCATGGACAGGAAGAAGGAGACCCACAAGGGAGTTCCCTACAAGGAGCTGTTCTTCGTTGCCGCCACCACCTTCGCCTCTGGTACGTACAGTACAGTACATGCCTCGCCATCCATCGTCTATACTACGTATGTATATGCATGGTGACACCGGATACATGCTGCGATTACTTCATTTCTTAATCATCGCTCTATCCCCATGGATCGATGGTCTTATTTTACACTGCGATTTTAGCTAATGGTCTTATTCTATTTGGATATTCTTGCTTCCCTTCTCTCTTTTTCCCCCTCTCTCTGTTGCTGGACATTCTTCCTCATCGACAGAGGCTGTGCCAGCTGAATTATCAAAGATGCTTCTTCTGAAATGTTATGCAACTGACATCTCAATACCACTTCTCTTGTCCTTTCCCAGCTCTGCCAATAACATCCTTGTTCCCGTTTTTGTACTTCATGGTAAGCTATCATGCCATTCTATAATTCACAAAAATAATTCTCCTTCTCTGAATTAAATATGCGTATTTTGGCAAATAAAGCTGCCGATTTCCAAAAACAGATAAGAGACCTGCATGTTGCTCAAAGAGAAGAAGACATTGGATTCTACGCTGGTTTTCTCGGTATGATTTGCCACACGGTGCCCAAGTGTCAATGAGTACAAAAAAACATTTATTACTTTAATTTTCTCGGAAATAATTATTATATATAATTTATGCGTGCATGATCCTTTTTCCTTAGGTGCCGCATATATGATCGGCAGAGGCCTTGCATCAGTATTCTGGGGCATGGCAGCTGATCGTATTGGACGAAAGCCTGTCCTTGCATTTTCAGTATTTTCTGTGTAAGTAATTGTGGCATATATATTTTATTTCTTGACCTGAAAATTATATGGAATCAACATGTACTCCAAAAGTAGAATGATATCATGTTCCAGATGATGTATGATTGCTAACCCGTTTCTGGACTTTTTCTTTGAAATTAAACCCGTTTCCAAACCTATATATTTCAGGATTGTTTTCAACACTTTGTTTGGACTGAGTGTGAAATATTGGATGGCTATTACTACAAGGTTTCTTCTCGGTGCCCTGAATGGATTCCTTGCACCAGTAAAGGTACTTTGTTTCATAAAAAATGGCATTTCCTAAAAGCAAACAAAGTAAAGATGCCACTATCAGTTCATGCCCTTACTCCAGCAAAGGTCTACTCAATATAATGTAATTGTTGCTTTCTGCAACAGGCCTTCTCCATTGAAGTTTGTCGACCTGAACAGCAAGCTTTGGGTATATCAATTGTAAGTATCATAATTATCCGGATATAAATGCATAACACTTATCCGCATATGGCATGATTATTACCTATCATGAACTCAGTTTAATCCATTTCTTTGAATTTAGGTCAGTACAGCATGGGGAATGGGTGTTATAATCGGGCCAGCGATTGGAGGCTTCCTAGCACAGGTACCTCACTAAACTATTTTATTTGTCTATAATTTGGATTAGTTTTTCACCTTTTACACCTTCTTTATTATTACCAGCCTGTCAAACAATATCCACATCTGTTTCATGAAAAGTCAGTGTTTGGAAGGTATACCTTTTGACTAAATTTAAATTCTTTTAACACTACACTAGAATGCTTTTCCAGACATGCTGAACTCCCCAAATTTTTGTTTTCATTTTGTCTTCTTGTCCAACATCATGCAGGTTCCCGTATTTATTACCATGTATATGTATCTCACTTTTTGCTACTTTGGTTTTCATAAGCTGTGCATGGCTCCCAGTAAGTCTGACTACTCTATGTGTTTGTTTATTTTAGTGTTATCATGAAGAGTTTTCCATGTGTTTTATGATTTATTTACACATTAATGTGTCATGTTGGAACACTAAAGTAGCCAATTTCATCTGAATATCATATCCTACATTAAAATACAAAAAAACCTGATAGATAATTTTTCATATCCTACTTTTATTTTTTTATTTGCTTGTCATTCATCGAGTAAATAACAGGAGACCCTACACATGCACAAAGGCCTTGAGACATCAGTTGAAATGGTAGAAGGTTCTACAACTCAAGAAAGCACCACAGAACCACCTAAGAAGAGTTTACTGAAAAACTGGCCACTGATGTCTTCCATTATCACATATTGTGTCTTCTCCCTTCATGACACCGCATATGTTGAGGTACCATTTACTCCCTTGATCCGCTTTGCTACTTTTAAATACAATGGTTGTGAAATTTATTTGTTTTTTAGTAACATCAGGGCTTGCGCCCTACTGAAATTTATTTGTTTCAATTTATCAACAGATATTTTCTCTATGGACCGTAAGTAACAGAAAATATGGTGGGCTCAGCTTTTCATCTAAAGATGTGGGCCAAGTTCTTACCGTTGCAGGTAATTTCAATTCACTCAACTGCTTTTGATAAAATTTAATTAATCTAATAAGACAATCATTTGATCAATGTTGTTTGAGTTTTATGATTAAGCTGTACTAAATGTAATTCCTGGAAAGTCAATAACCATCCTTTCTTGAACTACAGGCGTCAGTCTTCTATTTTATCAACTCTTTGCATATCGTTGGGTCAATAAAACTTTTGGACCTATCCACTCAACCCGAATTTCATCAGTGAGTTGCTGAAGGCACAATTATTTGATTTTTTTGCAGTTTTTATAAATATATATGATTATTATCAATTGACTTTAAGCATCGCAGGCATTGTCTATACCAATAATTGCTGCCTATCCCTTCATGACACACTTATCAGGAATAAGACTTGGTGTGCCGCTCTACATTGCAGCAATGCTGAAAAGTGTTTTTGCAGTAAGTAATTTATGACTAATAGTCTAAGATCCGACTCACACATCACCACTTACCACTATATTGTAATCCCTAGCTCCATTCCAAATGTAAGTACATTTTAATGCATATGCTCCAATATAGCATTATTAAAAATTTACAACAAATAAAAAGCTAGTTATATTAGTTTTATTAAGCCATTGTGTTTTTGTTCAAATATCTATCTATGGGGACACTAACGTCAGTATCTTGATCAGATAACTAGAGTTACTGCCACTTCTTTGCTACAAAACAATGCTGTGGTACATGTCCAACTTATGTCAGTTCAATTGATTTATTATCCATATTGATGCCAAAATCTCAAATAAAATCTAATATATGAAATGGATGATATCCGTAGCCACAAGATCAAAGAGGCGCTGCAAATGGAATAGCTACAACAGCAATGTCTTTGTCGAAGGCTTTTGCTCCTGCTGCAGCAGGAATTATGTATGTATAAGCAGTGTTTTTTGACATTGTTATTCATATGATGTTGTCTCAGTTTTTAGTGAAGAAACTTTTTCTTGTTTAAAGTATTTCTTCATATCTTAGTGATTGTATTACGCATGATGAGCATGAAGTCATGGACCAATCCAAACAATACATGTATTTCGAAGAAGAGACTCATTGTTGAAATACTTCTGCTTGTAGATTCTCATGGGCACAGAGGCGCCAACATGCCGCGTTCTTTCCAGGTATAGATCACATATATGGGGTTTGTAGTTTTAAGAACCATATAATAAGCTGCACTGTTACCATCTTAATGTGAATAACAAGTGTGTGATAACTTACTATACATAAAATAGTTGCTCCAATATGAGTACAATCACCATAAAGTATGTCGATCGATTGAAAAGGGTGTCTGATATGATTGATCATCGTGTTTTCGTATATATGTAGGAGACCAGCTGGTGTTTCTGCTACTGAATTTGACAGAGGTCATCGGGCTCATACTGACCTTCAAGCCTTTCTTGGCAATTCCCCAACAGTACAAATGAAGCATACAGAGTTAGTTTTGTCAACCAAGAGAGATGACTATAGTGTATCAGTACAAGAAAATGGCACGTCCTCATGTGCATCGAGAAGACTGAAACACAGTAGCATGTGCAATGCAGTTCAGTTGGGAGTCTGTTGCGAGTGTTGTCTTCGAGTTGATGCGCATAGACCGTGTAATCGAGAAAACCATTTAACTGCTTGGAAAATTAGGGTTTTGCACTGCTAAAGTGCTGCTTTGACATAATGTAAAGAAAATAGAACCATGAATATTTGACGAAAAAAGGGCAAATAACCATAGGGTCTACAGAGAAATATGACGGGAATGGGAAAAATTGTAAAGAATATAGAACCGTAAGGAAATGGGAGAAAATTGCAAATAGAACCATAAATATTGGACGAAAAGAGAGAGAAATGAAGAAAAAAATGTACGATAAGGAAATGAAAAAGAAACTACAAATAGAATGAAGAGAAAAAGAGACAAAACTACAAATATTGGACGAAAAAATAGGGACAAAAAGGACAAGAGGACCATAAGGCTTAGCCAATTTTCTATGGATTTTTAAAGAGTGAGCAAGATTTTAGTATTTTAATTGCACATATTTTTTAAAAATATTTTAATTTTTAAAGTATATTTGACACCCTCAAACTCACCCCTCGCTGCTGACGTGGCGCCATGTAGGACAGTTGACGTGGTACCACATCAGCAAAACCGCTCTCAAAACCACCGAAGGGTGCATTATAATAACTGGTTTTGCGGTTGAGAGTTGTAAATAGATAAAGGGTGCGGAATATACTTTTTTCTTTATTTAATGTGGCGGCTCGATCCTGGGAAACCTATATCTCTCTACAAGCACACACACGTGGCCGACTCCTGTTGAGAGACAGATGAATAGCGTTGGTTGAATTTGAAGATTAAAAATCATTTATCTCCCAACCCGTCGTTTGAACCACAATATTGTTCAGAATATAGAAAAATGAGACCCGATATTTATATTTCTTTTGGTTTTTTTGTTTTTGAGTATTCAGCATTTTGAACTTACTATTCAAGTATTCAACATTTTGAATAATTGTTTCAACCTTTTTCAGTATATTGTTTCAAAATTTACATAAAAATGTTGGAACTTTTTTTGTAAAATGTTGAGCTACATTTTAAGTAATGTTGAATCTAATATTTTGAAATGATGACTAATAGTCAGACACTAATAAACTATTTCGCATTATTTTCAGCATTTTCACATAAATGTTGAACTAGTTTTTAAAATTTGTCGAATCATGTCTTAAAAATTGTTGAATCTAATTATTCAAAATCTTGAAAGAAGAAACAAAGCATACCTATAGATGTACCGATGATTTTGGCCCGCAAACTTCTACTTTCTTTTTTTAGCGGGGAGCTTCTACTACTTCTAGCTGTGCGTGCGCGGAGGAGGATAAAAGAAACAATAAACATGTTTTGGCCGGCAGCATATCCGTGGGCTACCTGTATGCATATAGGTTTGGCCCTAAACTATCTGCAAACAAACCCATCGTATTGATTGAAATTAAAATATATCCATCACTCCTTTTTTATAATACGTGGTTTAACTTGCACGGTCTCCCACATTTTGATATTTACTTTTTATATTATATTATTTCTTATTATAATTTATGACTATTGGAGAGTATATTTGATTACAAATCTAACAGGATCAAATTTGTATTATAATAACTAATAACTATTGCCTAAATTATTGGTCAAAGGTTCTAAAGATTGAATGTTGATGTATGTGCGCCTTAGGCCGACCATTAAGTATAGTGGCACTGAATTAATGAAGAGAGAGAGGTGAAATGAGTTTCATGACGATGAAACTCTATACACTGTTTGCAAGATACTTGTGTCGTGCGTGTGGACTAGGAAACAACAAATACTGAAACTATGCATTGTGAGAGGGTATTTCACATATGAATTAAATGCTCCTATCCCTATATGACATTTTTTAGAACATCAACATCGAATCCTAATCCAGAGGAAAACAGCCCGGTTCACCAGCTAAGGGCCCTAAATGACCGCTAAATGATAAAGAAGGTGGGGTGCAAAGATGGGCAGAAGATTTTCCTAGAAGCAGCCATCCTTTCCCATTTGCACTTGGATTTCGCTTCTTTCGAACTAGCCTCATAAAAGAAACGGACGGAGTATATCTTAAAATTTGAGTACATGTTGAAAAACATTTGTCAGCAACTAAAACAATGACAGTTTTACCTTTGACATAATAATAATAATATATAAGAAAGCTGGTTGTTTACTCTATAACATCAAACATGACATTCTGTGGGAGTATGGGACCTAGGCTAGTTCTTGCAATCTGCTTAACTTCCTCGATGGGTGGATTCCGACACGGAAAAGGTGGATGTTCTTGTACTTCTACTAAAAGAACCTCAAGTGCGGATGCATTTTCAATAAGATGTAAAAGAAATTCAAGTTGTCCTCTTTCCGCTCTGAATCCTGTTATCCATATGTGCTTCAAGTAATTGTATTTACATTGTCCAAGGTCTTTTCTGCATGGTCCCACTTCTGCCAACCATAGATCAGAGCAAGCAAACTGTGGGTGAACAAGACAAAAGTGTTAAACTATGGATAAGTGAAACATATGACGACATGGTACTGAAAAACTCTGCAACCACATTCATATGTGATCATATTCACCATATGATGCAACACGAACAATAAAAATTCATGACTGATTTTTTTCAACAACATTGTATAATTATTGTCAAGTGTGGGTATATATATATATATATATATATATATATATATATATATATGCCAAAATCGACTCTTTGTTATAAAAAATATCATATAGTTGATGGAAGTGCTCATAATTAAACCCTCGCATAACAAAACCAAAACAACTTTATTTAATCTTAGGCTAGTAATAAGATGAAATTATGTAACACTTACTATAATTTAGGAATATGAAATGTGATCCAATCATCCAAGTAGAATAAAGAAGGCTATTATTACTTGTAAATTTCGTTTCAAAAAAAAATTATTACTTGTAAAAGAAACATTGAAAAGTGTAACTTCACTTACATGGACCTCCAACTTTTCAATAAATGGTGTTGCTCTTAGAAACGAAAGGGAGTAAAGAACCTTGTCGGCATCTCCTAGCAATATCAACATTAACAACTGCAAATGCTTAAGATTGGTGAACTTTAATGGGTTATCCCACAACCATTGCTTCTGAAAGAGAAAACACAGTGGGTCACTGAAATGAAAAGGTTAGATAAGTCAAACATTAAGGTCAAAGGTTCCTTTAGCGCCATAAATGTATACATTGGAAACCAAACACCAGAGTCAGCTTTTGTACACTTGGAAGACCATTGAGAAGGGATAAGAGCGCGTGCTGGAAAACTGCACTGCTAAAATTAATATTTGCACTTGGGAGCTTGAAAGAATGGACAAGATCAAATGATCAATAGGTATAAAGGGTCCATCATACTCGAATGTAACAAGATTCACAACATTGAATCTTATCTTGGTCAAGCACCATTCAACTCTCAAGGAGAGTAGACGGGGCAGTGGACTATCCACCGTTAGTTCATCGACGGATCGGCATCTGTCTATGCAAAGCCACTCAAGCGTACAACAGCATGATAACATATTCTCGAGATCCTTTCTATGGACATGCAACACTTTCAGATGAAGATTTCTTAAATTTGGGAAACCTTTGAACTGTGGTGGTGGATTCCAAGATACGAAGCTGAGCTGCATGTGTCGTAGACGTGATATGCTTCCCATGCCTAGAAGTTGGAAAGGGAACACATACCGATCCTCGTATTCCGAAATCCTTTCCGGTTTTAGATCCAAAGTGAGATTCTTTGTACGTGAAGACACAGCGAAATGGACCCAATCGTCTACGTGATGAGCTAACAGCCTGGTACTGAGAAAGTCGATTCTGACTTCAAGCGTTTCAACCACCTTGCCGTGGTGTCATGTGTTTGCAGAACGCCGTTAACCTTATCGATGAATTGCCAGATGTGCTCACGAATATCCTCCCTCTCACATTTGCATATCTCTACAGCGTCAAATGTTAATCTGGGACACACTGATGTTATGCCTCTCCACTCGCTCGACAAAACACTGGTCCTTGCAAACTCTTTTGGTGGCAGCTTGGACGCGATCTTGTACAAGACGTCCTGCAAGAAAGGTATCACAGACAGGCACAGATTAACATAACATGTTTGGCCAAATTAAGTGCTGGATAATTAAATCATACGCACAAACATGCATGCAGTGAGGCCCGAAAGTGGGAAAGCAAATTAGGAGTTCTTTTACGGTACTTCATACTACTTTATACTAGTGTCTAGAAAGGACTAGTATAAAAAGATCATACGGTCGAGATTAATTGTATACTACCGACAAAAATCTTAACTGTAGTATAGTAGTATACGATGAGTAGTATGGTAGTATATAGACATTTTGGGAAAAATAAATGTCGTAATTGAAATATTTATATTTTGAAAAATTACTTTCATTCTTGATATTTTTTACATCTCCAATTTCATTTCCATCTAAGTGAAATTACTAAATTACTCCTTACTCATGAGGGTTTATACTATATACCACTCATTAGTAGTATGGAGCAAAGAGCTCAAGCAAAGACATACGGAGTTTGGCTGAAGGTACGCACCGGTGGAAGATGGCTGAATCTTACACTGCTTGGTCTACTGTCGCTGTTGGTTAGCTTAGTAGCACGACCATGGTCGTCTACTTGGCTTGTTGGATGGCTGGTCATCATGATCATTGTCCCGCGCGCGGATCGAACCGCTTGCTGGCCAGGGAGATGGAGATGGACATGTACACGTACCCCGGCCGGCCAGCGATCGTTTTTGGCCGGCGACCGTGAGGTGGCTCGATGCCGGCGACGGGATGGGGAGGAGAGGATGCCGGCGGCGGCGAGTATTAATTGTCGACTGATACGAGTACGGACGCATAGGACAACTGGGCTGATTCCCTTCGCAATTAATCATAGGGCCAGGCGGATCCGGAGGAGGGAGCTAGCCATATCGAATTCCAATCGGACCGGGCCAGGAGGCCTGTAAACGAGAGAGCCCACGGCCACGGATTCAACTGATGAACTAACTGTGCCCTCAAAAAAAAAAAAAACTCATGAACTAACTGTCCGTTTCGCATACACACTCCTCTGAATCGACGTTCAGAGGAGTGTACAGACACGTACTCCTCTGAATCGACGACTTGCCCGACAAACTTGGCTCGAAACCAAACACTTTCTGAACCTTAAGTTGGCACTATAGTTGGGGCTTTGGTTCGAACGAATAAAGGTTTGCGAGATTCATACACGTCTATGAACTTGAGGGGAAAACACTGAATTCAGACTTAAGCTTTTCAGTGACCAAAACTGGTTCCTTTTGTCCTACGTTGGTTAGCTTGCATATCATCAAAACATATACTATATATATTCATGGAACTTGTTCCAACTTCCACACCCGATGATATATATCTGCAGAGTCTATTATACAACTGCTACACTCAAGTTGTTAACAGTTATTGTACAAAATCTTTATAAAATCGACCACCAAATAGCTACTACTTGATACAGTTCTAGAACTTGGAAGATTTCTGCCTAGGCTATTCGCTTCAGCCCAGCTGATCGACCGACTTGGAGCTTATGGTTGGAGCTCACCAATCCATTTTGGGGACTTCAGGAAAACACCTTCCAGTACGTGTCTGAAGACGGTGGAGAGAAGGGTTTAACGAACTCAAAACCACTGCCACAAATACTAGGGCAGTACATGTACAGATATCTGAGGTTGCACAACGTCTCAAGGCCGGGAAGGTGGTGAAACATCCATACACAGTGCTGTATTGGAGATTGAGATGTCTCAGATTGGTCAGTTGGCCAAGATGTTTTCCACTGACTGAGCTCTTCTCCAGATCAAAGGATTGCAGAGTTACTAGCTAGTGACTTGATGTTTCCAATTCCATCAGGTAATCTGGTACATCTTGCAATAATCAAGCGAGGCCCGAGGCAGGCAAATGATATATGATGGAATAACAACTGATCCCCTTTCTATGATGGACAGTCCTTTCCGATCGAGCCCCGCCGTGCCGGAGCGGAGGTCCCTCGCCGCGGGCGCGACGTACATACATGCAGAGGGTGGGCGTCCGCCATCCGAAGCACCCGCCCACCACTCGTCTGGCATTGATCTCCGGGCCAGCAGCAGCAGCCGCCACAGCCGCTGCCGCTCTCGGCCTTCGCCAAAAGGCGCCGCACGCCTACACCGGAATCATGCCGGCCCATCATCCCCGTGGCGCCGACTCGCCATCCTCATCGGCTCCCCGAGGCGCACATGTGGTGGCGCAGCTCCAGCGCGCCGACTCGCCATCCTCGTCGGCTCCCTGCGGCGCGCACATGGTGACGCAGCTCCAGTGCGCCGAGTCGCCATCCTCATCGGCTTCCTACGGCGCGCACGTGGTGGCCCAGCTACAGCGCGCCGAGTCGCCATCCTCATCGGCTTCCCACGGCGCGCATGTGGTGGCCCAGCTACAGCGCGCCTAGTCGCCATCCTCATCGGCTTCCCGCGGCGCGCACGTGGTGGCCCAGCTACAGCGCGCCGAGTCACCATCCTCATCGGCTCCCCGCGGCGCGCAGCGGGTGCTTGTTTTCTCCTCCGCCTCCTCGGCTTGGGCGGTCGAGCACGAGTGGGCGACATTCCAGGTGGAAGCGCTCGTCTGCAACGACTACGGCAAGATGCTCATCTTCGCCGACTGCACGCAGGGGATGCTCCTCTTGCTCGACCCGACAGTGACGGTTGCAGCGACGCTGGTCACGTTTCCTCGCGTCGTGGACCGTGGGGTGGAGGGCGAGGATGGCGACGTGACGGATGCTATTGCTCCAGGGGATCTCACGACGCGCCACTCCGTCGCTGTCAGCGAGGGAAACGTCTGCGTCGTTCAGCTCTGCCACCGCAACTGGATCACCGTGTCCTCCCTCCAGGACCGAGAGGATGACATCTGGATCCGCATGTTCATAGTTGCAAGCGACGAGGTGGGGTGGAGCGACAATTCCATCGGCCAGTGACTCATGTCTGCATGTGCGGTTCTGCGGCTGGGCTACATGGATCCGACAAACCGCAAGAGGCTGACCTTCTTCGCCTCTGAAGTCGGCATGGCCTGCACAGTGGAGGTGGATCTTGAGAAGAGTCTGATGCTCCACGTGCGCTTCTGGGAGCAAGCAGATGCGGGCTGCCAATCTGCCACTCTTGGATGGATGTGCTCGTTTGAAGATTTTATGCGACAGATCCTGGTGCGGTTGTAGCAGGAAGCACCACCGCGGGTAGCAGTAGGTGGATGCGGAAGCTGATCAGCAGTGTCGGACGCAGCAATTTAAGATTGATTACATAAATTTTAGCTAACCAAATAACTATATACCATAAAAAAGATAAAGAAACCTCGAATATTTGAATATCCTACATAGCCTTCTTTCGTATGGTTTGTTTCTTCTGATTGATATTCTATATATGAGAATAAATTATATTTCTCTTCGCTAGATAATGAGACTTGTAGGTAACATGTTCTCAAATTTACTTTTATTGATTTCAAAGCTTAAAATTCCCATCTATGAAACTGTTTCCACCTTTAGATTTTTTTTTGTTCTTTGTTAAAAAATAAAGTGGGTCTAGTATTACCAATGTAGGAAATAGCCCGCTATAGCTTCGCTATAGCCCGCTATTAGCTTTTTAGGAGATCTACCGCTACGCTATATAACATTTGTCCGCTATCTCCGATAAAGGTGTTTTTATGAGATTTAGCGGTGCTAAATGTCCGCAAATAGGTTTTTTTGTGAGATTTAGCGGCGCTAAATGTCAAGTGACGAGCAGATTTTAGTGGTGTCATTCCTTAAAGATGCGGTCAAAATAATTGATACAACTAAATCAATATAGGGTGGACCGTAGATAACATATCATGGCCCCGTTGGGCATTTTAGAGACATGTTAGAGTCTATTTTTTTATTTTTTTTGCTGTTACACCAATGATGTTTATAATTTTGTATGAGATTATTGATTATTTTTATCATTCCGCTAAATGATTTAGCTTTCGCTATAGCCCGCTATAGCTTTCTATAGCTTTTAGAGAAGTCTTCCGCTAAACTTCATAGCCCGCTATTTCCTACATTGAGTATTACTAATGTGAGAACTTGGATTTGGAAAAAATCTTTATTTCAACAAGAGAGTACTTAGACAAAGTGGCTAGCCTAGTCCTCATACTCTTCCTTCTAACTTTCTAGCACTACTAGCTTGCCCTTCAATCATTCACCATGCTCATAGGTGTATGACACATGGAAGGGAGAGGTTCTCTATTTATAGGCCAAGGGGGATCATAGGATTTAGCCGTGTCCCTTCTATAGATTTTCTAGATATTACACAATTTTTTATTTTATTTTATTACTAATTCTAGAGTACTTCATGAAAAAATATCTTCTTCTTATATCATGGAGAATACTCTAAAAGATTGTCTTGCACTCTTTCAACATGAACAAATACAAAACAAAGAAAAACGACACAGCTTCTTATTTCTCAGGTCAAGTCAAGCATATGTGTCAAACTATTGAGTGCTAACTAGAGATCAATAGGTACAAATAATCCACTGTACTCAAAGGTAGCAAGATTCACAGCATTGAATTTTATCTTTGTCAGTGTGCACCAATCAACTCTCAAGTAGAGCAGATGGGACATTGGACTATCCACCACTAGTTCCTCATTGAGATGACATCTGTCTAAGCGAAGCCACTCAAGAATATAGCAATGGGACAGCACATGCTCAAGATCCTTCCTACTGACATGTGGTGTTTGTAAATGAAACTTTCTTAAATATAGGAAACCTTTGAATTGTGGAGGTGGATTCAGAGATACGAAGCTGAGCTGCATGTGCTGTAGGCGTGATATGCCTCCCCGGTCCAAAAGTTGGAAAGGAAACACATATCGATCCTTGCGTTCGAGAATGTTTTCGAATGGTTTTAGATCCAAAGTGAGGTTCTTTGTCCTTGAGGAGATGGCGAAATGGACCCAAGTGTCGATGTGATGAGCCAATATTCTGTGGACAAAATCGATTCTGACTTCAAGCGTTTCAACCACCTTGTCGCGGTGTTTCTGCAAAACGTGGTCGACTTCACTTACGAATTGCCGGACGTGTTTGTGCAAATCCTTCCTCTGGCATTTGCAAATCGTGACAGCATCAAATGTTAGCCTGGAACGCACGGACCCCATGCAGCATTTCCACTCGTTTGACAAAACACTCGTTCTTTTGGTGGAAGCTTGGACGCAATCCTATATAAGATGTCCTGTGTGTGGAAAAAAGTTTCACATATACACGGTTGATGCATTGCCAAAGTATTTTGGTTAAAAAGCCTGAAAGGGAAAAAAAAGGAGAGAGTTAAAGTTGAAGGTACCAGTGGAAGATCGCTGAATCGAACACTCGACGAATCATTCTTGCTGACTGGCTTATTAGCAGGACGATGGTCCGTTGTTGTTTCATGGCTTGTTGTTGGATGGTTGATCATCGTGGCGGCGCGATCGAATTGCTCCAGCAAGCCGGCGATCGTTCTTCTTGAGCGGCGACTGCAAGGTGGCTCGATGTCCGCGGCGGCCGGCGGGGGAGGAGAGGCTGCGGCGGCGTGTCGTCGCAATCGATCAAGTCGTGTGGTGCGGGCCGGACACGGGTGTATGAGGGCGATTGGGCTGCTGCGCTTGACAACTAGTACTAGCAGTATNCGGCGTGTGGCGCGACCAAAAGGGTTATTTGTTGGAAATACAGTTCGGGTGGGTTTTTTTTTAAAATTTCAGTTTAAAAAGGATTAAAAAATAAAAAAAATTCGGTCCGGCCGGAGGCGCGAGGCCACATCGAATTCCGATCGGACTGGGCCAGCGGGCGGGCCTGTAAACTTGAGAGTTCACCGGGCCGACACGGATCATGCTGATGCTGAATCCGTTCCGAGGATGTACGTACGATTCGCATGGTGAGCACAACAGAACGGAAGACAGACTCCGATACCGAACAGGGCGAAGAACAGAATAGCAAGTTAAATTAATTACTATAATAGTACGTGCTTTGGCTCTTGGGCACACGGGTCAATTTTCCTGCTAATCTAGCTTATCTAACTTAAGTAGTACGTATACTATCCTCTCAAAAAAAACTTAGTGTATATTGGTAATTAACAATGGATAATTGCACAGTACTGTATCGTGCTTGCAGCTACATAGGGATCATTATCGAGCCGTAAATAAAATAAGGAGATTATGCGCACAATTTAAAATATACAGGCCACATTTTTGAAGGGAAACTATACAGGCTGCTTCTTCAATGGCTTAAACGTTTCTTGCACGCGAGCTCCGCTTAATTTGGAGTCTGAGCTAGTGCAATTAAGGAAATAATGAGTTCATTTGGGCGGTGGAACTTGCAAGGAATGATCAAGATAGTATATACCAACCTGTGACGACCTAGCTAGTTGCGATACTATACTCCTTTCGTCTCTGATATTCATATGTTTTTATTTCTGTTTTACAAACGCGTATACGCCTTTACCTATCATCCATCTGACTGACATGGCCGCCCATTACTAGCTTCTTGCTTGCTTGCTCCTATGGCAGGCACAGATCGATATATATTAACTCCAGCAGCTTGCTTTGCTCAAAACGCAAATCAAATGTTCCTTGCATCCACAAGCCAAGCAACAGACCCATCACCATCTTCTGTTGTACCCAACCATCGATTATTTCTTCGTCGCTAGATTATTTAACGGGACAATCTAGCTGCTCATCCATCGCGCTCGCACTGATCACAGCTACCAAGCTAGAAGAAGCACATACTCCGATCCAATCGCAGGGACAGGCGAGCAGCCGATCGTCAGCGAACAAAACACTACTCACAGAATGGAGGGGAAGAAGAAGCAGATGCTCGCCACCTTGGTCGGCTGCAACTACGCCGGCACGCCCCACCAGCTCCGGGGCTGCATCAACGACGTCCTCGCCATGCGCGACACCCTCGTCGCCCGCTTCGGCTTCGCGCCCGGCGACATCACCCTGCTCACCGACGACGATGGCGGCGTGCTCCCGACGGGCGCCAACATCAAGCGCGCGCTCGCCGACATGGTGGCCCGCGCCGCGCCCGGGGACGTGCTCTTCTTCCACTACAGCGGCCACGGCACGCTCGTCCCGCACCGCCGCGGCCACGACGAGGCCATCGTGCCCTGCGACTTCAACCTCATCACGGACGTGGATTTCCGGCAGCTGGTGGACCGGGTGCCGCGGGGCGCGACATTCACCATGGTGTCCGACTCGTGCCACAGCGGCGGACTCATCGACCAGGAGAAGGAGCAGATCGGCCCCTCCGACCACCAGGAAGGAGCAGATCGGCCCCTCCGTCGACCTCGCCGTCGTCGTCGATAGCCGTGCCCGTACCACACCGCGCTTCCTCCCGTGCGCCGCCGTCGTCGGCCACCTCTCCGGCGCCTCGGGCGTCGACGCGTCCCACCACGTCGCCGACCACCTCGTCGCGCTCTTCGGCGCCGACGCCAGCGCCAAGTTCCACCTCCAGCGCCGCCACGACACGCCTACGCCCACGCCGCGGCCGGACGGCGGGGTCCTGCTGAGCGGGTGCCAGACGGACGAGACGTCCACGGACGTGGCGGCGGAGGACGGTGGCAAGGCGTGCGGCGCGTTCAGCAGCGCGGTGCAGGCCGTTCTGGCGTCGCAACCGGCGCCGATGAGCAACCGCGTGGTGGTGAGCCGGGCCAGGGAGGTGCTGGGCGAGCAGGGGTTCGAGCAGCACCCCTGCCTCTACTGCAGCGATGCCAACGCCGACGCGCCGTTCCTCTGCCAGCAGGAGAAGGAGCCCCGCCGCCATGGCCGCGCTGTGATTATCTGTGATTTGTGTCACTGTGGTCTTAATTACGCCGCGTGAATGCCATTGTTACTGATTTACATTTCATTCTGACGAACAAAATATCTGCTGATATTGACTATGTACATTTCATCACCATTCTCCGGCATCTGTTGCCAACAGCATCCACAATTGTGGCCTACTGCTATTTACTTCCTCTAATCATAGATAAGTTCATAGTTAGGATTATGCCAAGGCAAAATTTCTAACCTTAAGTAAGGCCTTGTTTAGTTCGTGGAGTCAAGTTTGCAAACTTGACTGTAGCAATTTTAAACCAAAGATTAGAAGGACTAAACATGATCTAATTATAAAACTAATTACACGGATGGACGAGAAATCGCGAGACGAATCTATTAAGCCTAATTAATCCGTCATTAGAGATTGTTTACTGTAGCACGACGTTGTCTAATCATGGCCTAATTAGGCTCATTAGATTCGTCTCGCGAAGTTACCCGGGAGTTATAGAATGAGTTTTGTCATTAACATACGTTTACTATTTCATACATGTAAGATTTCTTTTGATGAATAATAAAAATCCAAAAAAGTTTGAAAAGTAGAGGCAACTAGGCAAGGCCTAACAATATTTGGGGCCCTAACAAAATTAACAAGTGCTGGGCTGGAATGCTCTGGAAACAATTTCTGGGCCGGAATGGCTGTACCACTGAGCAATGCTCACACGGCCCACTACGAGCCTATCGGCCCAGCCCAATATTGGTAACGAAGGGAACACGATTGCACGAAGAAACCCTGGGGCTGGGGGGCACGGCCGCCGCAAATACCCGTTATACCCAAGTCCCGACCACCGCCCCTCCGCCGCCCCACTCCCCGTTCCTCGCAGTCGCAGTCGTAGCTCCGCCCGCCCGCCACCGGTCACCTCGTCGGCGCTCTATTCTGCAGAAGTTGTTTCACTCATGGGTCGCACCATCAAGAAGGCCAAATCCAAGAAGACCAAGGTACCGCACAAGATATTATTTCTGGAGCTCCGATTGACGTGGGTTTCCTCAGTCGTTTCAGTATCTTCTTTGCTTCGCTTGCCTAATCCTCCTGTATTTCTGTGCTGTAGAAAGTTGGGGCTTCCTCGTCATCTAATCCTGCGGTTGCCTCTGGTCCGGCCAAGGTGAGAGAGAAATATCCTATCTTTCTTTTACACAGCCGGAATAGCAATGTTTGCTCGCAAAATTACGCATAAGTGAATTTTCTCTCTGCTAAATTTGATTTTAGCCTGTTCCTTCTTTCAAGATGATGCCTATTATTTCATTGAGCAAGCTATACTCAACTAGTTAGTGCTTCGTTTTAGGTCTGGCAACCGGGCGTCGATGCACTGGAAGACGGGGAGGAGCTCCAGTTTGATCCCGAGGCTTACAATTATCTCCGAGGGTTCGGCATTGGTTGGTCTTGCTTGAGGTAGTGCTTTTTTTTTTCCCTAACTAAGGCCAATACGTGATCCATTCTTAACGAATAAACCTTCCATTGCAGTTTTGATGTTGTGCGTGATCAGCTTGGACTCATCCGATCAGAGTTCCCCCATACATTCTATGGTGTTGCTGGAACGCAGGTTGTGTTACCTTTACACCTTCAAAGCCGAGACATTGTTACTAGAAAAACCTGAATTCATGTCTATGACATAGTTCTTTGTTTTGCTAAATTATAATTTCCACAGGAATATTAATTTTGTACTGTTGCTCCTATGATGTTTTTAATTTTAAATTTATAGAAAATGTCATGGGAACATGCTATGATGTTGCCTATATATGTTCTTATTAAGTTGTTTTAGATTGAAAAAGTGTGCCATTGCTGATTCTAAGCTCAAATAACTGTGCCAGAAACTTATTCTGAGCGCTTTTGGGCATTTACATCATGATTATTGCTACAAATTGTGATGGATTGTGATTCAGTGATTTTGGATCGATAAAAGATTATTACAAGCGTAAATTAGCAACTTTCTTGAATGGATTGGTTGGGCATTTCAGCTTAAAGGAATGACATAAGATTGGTCAAAGCGCAAATTATCATTTCATCACAGTAAACAAGTTAGTCTATCTGAGCTGAACTCATATTCTTCAGGCCGAGAAGGCTCCGTGGAATTACATTGGCATTTTCAAGCTTTCTAACATAAGTGGGAAGAAGCGGGAACCTATACCAGCTTCAGCAGTTGATGGTGACACTGATGTGGATAGTGACAGCAGCAGCGATGAAGAAGATGAAGAAATTAATGAGGATACAAAGCCCGTCCTACACGTATGTTTTTTTAGTCAAGATCACAACTCTAGACTTTGCCACAATAAGCAAGTTTTTCAGTATCCAGCAAGCTACGTTTAATATAGCTTGTGATATGCTTGTTGCTATATTTGAATGTACCAGCTAAAAAAGGTGGCTCACGCGGGGGGTGTAAATCGGATACGCTCAATGACTCAGAAACCGCATATATGTGCTACGTGGGGAGATACGGGTCATGTTCAGGTAATTCAGTTCTTACCTCAAATATCTTTTTCATTTATTATCATTGTTGGCTCCCTAAGCCTGTACATCAATTCTATAAGCACTGTAGTTCCTTTTGAAATCCTTTGTCCAGAAACAGAATGCACCATCTTGACTTCTTCAGTTCTTCTTTGTGCATTGCTAACTGTGACATGGTTGCCAAATATGCAGGTGTGGGACTTGAGCTCCTTCCTTAATTCTTTAGCAGAGTCAGGGTCAGCGACACCTGCACACAAAGAAGATGACATAATCCACAAACACTTACCTGTGAAAGTATTTAGTGGCCATAAAAAGGAGGGATATGCAATTGATTGGAGTCCACTTGTTACTGGGAGACTTGTTTCTGGTGTGTACCTGATCTTGTCTATTTCACAATGCTTGCCATGTAAAATGTTTCCCTAGTTGAGAACTTAATGCATTATGTGGTTCCATTATGTGAAAGTATTTAGTGGCCATAATGATAAGGGATATTTCATGTCCATAAATCATTGACACCATTTAATCTGGTATATAGATATTTTTCAGGGAATAATTTTATGATCTTCCTATGCAGGTGACTGCAACAAGTGCATTCACCTGTGGGAGCCAACTCCAAACAACTGGAACGTAGATGCAAATCCATTTATTGGACATTCTGCAAGTGTTGAAGATCTACAGGCATGCCACTGAATCGTGTATCATGTACCTGTTCATATGTTTTCTCTAGTGTCATTGTCTCAACTGTAATAGCTATATCCTTGCAGTGGAGTCCCACAGAAGCTGATGTATTTGCCTCTTGTTCTGTGGATGGTACGATAGCGATATGGGATGTACGTGTAGGGAAGAAACCTCGTATTTCTATCAATGCTCATAAAGCCGATGTGAATGTTATCTCATGGAATAGGTATATCCAGTGTGGAAAACTCTTGATTTTATGAGTACTATAGCTTCATTGTATTTTACACACGTTTTGAATTTTGACTTGTATTATCAGGCTTGCTAGCTCCATGATAGCTTCAGGGTGTGATGATGGCAGTTTCTCAGTTCATGATCTTAGATCAATTCAGGTATTTCCTTCTTGATGTATCACAATTTCTATGCTTCTGAGTTTCGGATGTAGCAAACTTGACATTTTCGTCAATTTGTGTTTCTAACACTTATGCTTTAAAAGTTGGGGTTATGTTTGCCTCTATGTAATATGTGGGGAGAAAGTTACAGATGAATGGGTTTTCTGAAGATATTAGGAAGCGACTAAATCTTATTGGTTACAAATATATAAGCTACACTTTTGCTACTAGACTTTTGAAATAGATCGCCTACTCTAGATATTGTTTCATTACTGCTACTGTGCACAAATCAGTCCAGTGGACTACTGTGGTGCCCTTGTCATATTGCCCAACTTATCTTGACATTCTGCTATGCGCTATTCATCCTGATTATAATAATTCTGGTTTTGTACTTCATTAATATTGTTTGTGAATCTTTTTCCCTTATGCTCTCTATCGTACTGGTAGGACCCATTGGTAGCCCATTTTGAGTACCACAAGGAAGCAATTACATCTATTGAGTGGAGTCCACATGAAGCATCATCATTAGCTGTAACATCTGAAGATCATCAACTCACGTAATACCCCCTCCTTCCCTTCTCATTCATGTTTTAGACGCACTGGACAGCCAAAATGTTTTGCCCAGTATTTGCTGACACCTCACATGAATTGTCTGCATTTAGAATTTGGGACCTTTCATTGGAAAAAGATAAAGAAGAGGAGGCCGAGTTCAGAGCGAAGATGAAAGAGCAGGCGAATGCACCTGAAGATTTGCCCCCACAACTTCTCTTTGTTCATCAGGTACTTGTATTAAATTTTTGTTCTCTCATTTTAGCTTGTTGGCATTAGAAATTAACCAACTTACAGGCTCATATTTGGTGGCTGTATCATTTTTTCTTGCGCAGTTCTTTTTTTGCTTGTAAAGAGTGAAATACATGACACTGATTGTTTATATGAGCAGGGCCAGAGAGATTTGAAAGAACTGCATTGGCACCCACAAATACCCTCTATGATCATATCGACAGCAATTGATGGCTTCAACGTGTTGATGCCCAGCAACATCGGTACAACCATTCCTGGCAACACTGATACAACCATGGCATCTGCTGAGCCATAGATGATGCAACTTATACTTCCAGGTTTATGTATCCAGTAGTTTGTATCCTGGTTTAGCTGTCACTTGTGTTGAGCGCTATGAAGCTGTTTTCGAGCGAAATTTTGATTGGCTGACATTATAGATAAGATTTAATATGCACATGTTTTTTTTTTCTGAGTAGTCTCTATCGAAATGTTTTACTTTTACCCCCTGATAATTCAGGCAAATGTAGGCCCTGCATATATCAGCCGATATTGTGGTGTTGAAGGAAATAATGCTAAACAAACGCATGTTGTTTCCCACAAATTTCGAGATGCTCTAAAAAGGATGTGCATGTGCATGCAATGCAAGCACTACCTCTTGGCTAAAAGTTGGAAACGTAGAGAGGCTATTGTCTAAAAAGAGATGTATACGTGCAAACGGGTTACCGCCATGGCGCCATGCGTTAGCCGGATCCAAACTAGGGAGGAAACAGAGGAATTCAGCGTTCCGTGTGATTAAGAACAATTAGTCTCCACTCCCATCCATCGTCGCTTGCGAATTTGTGATCGAGGACACACAATGTGTCCATCGATCATGCGGCATCTCCAACGGAATTAAGAGAGAGATCAATCGGCAGCCGATTGAATTGCTGGGGCGAAGAAGAGGATGGACGAGGTGGAGCAGCAGCTGTCCAAGCAGCAGATCGACGAGTTCCGGGAGGCGTTCAGCCTTTTCGACAAAGATGGCGACGGTATGTGTCGCGTGGCTGGCTACCATCTCTGAATTGCAATGTTCATCTGAATCGCAATTGACAGTGATGCAATAATGCAGGGACGATCACGACCAAGGAGCTCGGCACGGTGATGCGGTCGCTGGGGCAGAGCCCGACGGAGGAGGAGCTGCAGGAGATGGTGGACGAGGTGGACGCCGACGGCAGCGGCGCCATCGACTTGCAGGAGTTCCTCACCCTCCTGGCGCGTCAGATGCGCGAGGCCAACGGCGCCGACGAGGAAGAGCTCCGCGAGGCCTTCCGTGTCTTCGACCAGGACCAGAACGGATTCATCTCCCGCGACGAGCTGCGCCACGTCCTCCAGAACCTCGGCGAGCGCCTCTCCGACGAGGAGCTCGCCGAGATGCTCCGCGAGGCTGACGCCGACGGCGACGGCCAGATCAACTACACCGAGTTCGCCAAGGTCATGCTGGCCAAGTGAGTGACCCAAATCAGAAGATCTTGCTTTTTTGCTTCTTCTTTGCATTATTGATTTACTCTCTTGCATTGCATTCCCTCGCATTCTTGTCGCTTAGATTAGCATAGAGATTCATCGTCGACTGATAGATCAGACTAGGTATTGATAATGATAGGTGGCTGCTCAACTCATCGATTAGGCTCGAATTGGCGTCAGAGAAACCGGGGGTGCCGCTGCTCCTGAAAAACGGATACCGCCTCTGTCGCTGGGTTCTTGCATTTCGGATCTTGCAAATTGGCCGCCAAGTTAGACGTAGACGTCGATCGTCACGGTACTCCACAAATACACATATCGCAGATACGCATATAGTACTTGCATTGCATTGCCAAGTACAGGCATGGGTCAAATTTGAGCTGATATTTTATATATATAGGAGGTGTTTAATTCCAGTGAATTGGTGAAAAGTGGTGAAAAATTTTGTATTGGGAAGCGTGTCCTGTGAGAGGGGGCACGGTTGTCAGTGTGAAAACTTTTTGGTGACTTTGGATAGTTGGGGGAAATAAACAGGGCCATAAGAAAAGAGCTGAAATAATTACTCCCGCATGATTTGCTTCTGAAGCCTGAACCTGGCACTTACGTTGGGTTCTTGCGTCATTGTGCAGGCGAAGGCACCAGGAGTTAGAAGACCATGAGAGCGACTCATCTCACGCCAAGAGCGCCTGCCCCTGTACAATTCTCTGAAAGTCACTCTAGCTGAGAAAAATGTAACAGCATTCACTGTGTAAATGGGAAAAAAACGAAATGGTGACCAATATGAGTTCCCAATTAACTTGCCAGTTTTTTCTTTCTTGAAACGATTAGAAACCTTCTTAAGTTCTTCTGTTCAGTACTAGAAAATGGAATCTGCTTGGAAGAATGGGACATAAATAGTTTGCCATCCTTCCTCCAAGAGGTTCTGCTAAGCTGCAGGTTGCATTTGCAGATCCTCTTTATATCCAGACCGCATTCTTTTGGTGGGCTTACTGGGCTTACTGTGATTACCTGTTGTATCCCCAGTAAGCCCACCAAAAAGCTAAAAGCCCATCACAGTATTGCCGTTGCTTTTTTCTCGATCTGCTGCTCGCCTTCTCTGTTCGTCTTCCGTCTTCCTCGCATGCGGCCGCCGCACGTCCCCACCCGACGCGCCACAGTCGCCGGACGGCAAAACCTAGAGCTCTGCGACCGTCAGACGCGTGTGTTTTCCTATCCATCGGCCAAATCGAGCATTGGTTCTGGATGCGGCACCACCGAGTCCTGACAGGCTGACAAGGTACGTCTCTGCCTGGCACCAGATATTTCCCAAATTGACTGTTCTACCGTTGTCTATAATCAAGTTCTACAATACAAAACACCTCACTATAGATGGTATGATGAGTTATAGCCAGGATCTAATTTCTCAACCCATATCTTTGCAACTCCAGTACACTCTCTAATTGCTTGGCAGAGATGAGGAAACAACAGTTGATTTGCCTAATGTCTTAATCGTCAGCATAATAGCAACCACCTAGAGTGGTGCGAAGGGCAAGGAAGTAATAATTTCCCTCAGTTTGCTCACAAATATCACTTTGCTATACAAGCGGAAATATTTATATATAGATTTTTTTTCTTGTACCCAATTTATTAGTAAAACCCAGTTTTCAGCCACAGAAATTGCTTTGGCATTCCTACCTAACTGTAGTTTTTCATTGTTCCCTTTGAAAAGTCTTAAAGCAAAGTCATAGTATGAAACGTGGAAAGTGAAGAAACGTGGTGAGACAAGTCAGAGGCAGCGTTTGCATTTAAGCATGTTCATACATGGAAGACTACAAATTTAAATGGAATTTCAAGCTTAGATTTTTTTTTTCTTCAGGAAATGGCCAAAACTTCCACTTGAGTGGCCTTGTTTTCACATCTGTATCACATCAGAAAATGCCAGTCTGTCCAGACTCCTTTGATGGCTTAGCATATCGAGCGTGTTGCTTATCCTGGTCCAACTTAGCTAAACATTTTAGAGCGTCAATGATTGCAGTCAGTTCATCATTTCTGGTGTAAACAGTTGCAATAGCTTTCACTGTAGAACAATTATTTATTTCTTCTAATAAAGAAATATGCGTGGATGAATTTCTTATTTATGCTGATGTCTACGTTTCCTCATTATTTATCATGGTTCACTGTCTTTTCTGTAGTTCTTAGGAGTCAACATTATTTTTTAAATGAAATCATAGTCACATCATCAATGCCTCTTTTTTCTGTGGACTTTCATTCTTTGACCCAGTTTCTTTCAACTGCTGGTTCTGTTATTATGTACCAAATACACCAAACCAATATCTTACAGCTACAGGAGCATAAAGAACCCCCCCCTCCCCTCCCCCACCCATACCCACCGGTGTTAGGTTTGGCAGACCATCTTTGAACAGCTTCTTCTTTTCCTTCGTGTATTTTGTCCCATGTCCAAACCAAGTCAAGCTGCTGCACATCTGTTAGCGAGTGAGATTAGATACACATATGTCTGCAAGAGTAAAGCAGGCCTTGGTGAGCGTCTCGATGGGAGTTATGAACTCCCTTCTTGATAAGATTGCTATCCTCATGGATGAAGAGCATGCCAAGTTCAGCAGCATGTCAAAGGAGTTGTCATTCATCAGAGATGAACTCAGCACCATGAATGCTTTCCTAGAGATTCTAGCAGACAAGGAGGAGCTCGATCCCCTGACCAAGAATTGGAAGGACCAAGTGCGGGAGATGGCTTATGACATTGAGGACTCAATTGATGAGGTCATGCTTCATGCCAGCCAGGATTGTACCACAACTGGTCTCATTTGGAAGATCATTCGGCAGTTCAATATGCTGAGAACCAAAAATCGTATTTCAAATGAAATACAACAGATCAAGGCTCGTGTCATGGAGGTGAGTCATCGTCACAAAAGGTATAAGATTGATGTGAGCGTCTCTACATCTAAATATGTGTCTGTTGACCCTCGCCTTCATGCACTTTATGCTGATGAAGATGGCCTGGAGGGCATAGATGGCCCAAGGAATAAGCTGGTCGAGTTGTTGCTAGATGAAGACCAAAGATTGAGGGTGGTATCTGTTGTAGGAATTGGTGGTCTTGGTAAGACCACACTGGCCAATGAGGTGTACAAAAGGATTGGAGATAAATTTGATTGTCAGGCATTTGTATCAGTCTCGCAGAGACCAGACATGACAAGGATTCTTGCTAATATGTTTTCACAACTTGGGAAAGAACTGCCTTCTGAACCTAGCGAGGTGCAGAACCTCATTGATGATCTTAGAAAACATCTACAAGACAAAAGGTACTTAAGTGTTCATGTTTTTATAATGTATAATGCTTCATGGACTCTTGTTATCATACAAGCTTTGATAATATCATGTAGTTTGGTGTTGTCAGTATATAGGTCGAATAAGTTTAGTTCCAAACAATTCCTTTCTGCTCCTTAATATTATCTATTGATAATTTAAAGACTAGATCTGTACTCGTACTGTTTAAAATTAACTATCAGCGTAGTGTTTTCTTATTGAAGAACACTCTATTAGCCTAGTTGATATGATACATATCCTTTGTATGATTTTTTGTGCAGGTATTTTGTCATACTTGATGATATATGGGACGGGTCAGCATGGGATATTCTTAGATGTGCCCTCCCCAAAAATGAGCAGGCTAGTAGAGTTATAACAACTACACGCATTGAAACTATTGCTATTGCTTGTTGCAGTTATCCGCATGATTATGTTTATAAGATGGAGCCACTAGATGGCCGACAATCAAAAAAGTTATTTTTGAAAAGAATATTTGGCTCTGAGGATGCTTGCCCTGAACAACTTAGAGAAGTTTCAGCTGAAATTTTAGACAAATGTAACGGTTTGCCACTTGCCGTTGTTAGTATTTCTAGCCTTTTAGCTAATCAAGCAACTGCAAGAGTTGAACAGTGGGAACATGTAAGGAATTCTTTGGGCAGTAAGTCTGGCAAATGCTCTGCATTGGACAGTATGAGGCAAATATTGCAGCTTAGCTACAAGAACCTTCCTTATTATCTGAAGGCATGCTTTCTATATCTTGGCATTTATCCGGAGGATTACACAATTAGGAAGAATGATGTGGTCAGGCAATGGATAGCTGAAGGTTTTGTTAGTAAGGTTCAGGGACAAGATGCAGAAGATGTTGCAAGTAATTATTTCAATGAGCTAGTTAATAGGAGCATGATTCTACCTAATGATGTCAACTACCAAAATGAGGTATTATCTTGTAAGGTACACGATATGATGCTGGATTTTATCTTAAGTGAGTGTGCAGAAGAGAATTTTCTGACAATAAATGACAAATCTAATGCCTCGTTAGGCCTGCACAATAATGTCCGTCGACTCTCCATTCAATATGATAACAGAAACCATAGCATCATGGCGCCAGCCATGAACCTGTCACATGTTCGATCTCTTGCAGCCTTCGGAAGCTCCAATTTCTTGCGAGTGCATCCTCTTTCAGAATTCAGTTTTCTTCGAGTTTTAATAGTTGAGTTCTCAGATGTTTCCTATAATATTACATTGGATTTCACTGGAGTATGCAAATTATTTCATCTGAGATATCTGAAAATTGAAACCAACATTCATGTACAGTTACAGTTACCTGAGAAAATTGGGGAGCTACAACAGTTAGAGACCCTGGACATAGAATGGGGATCAATTGTTATTCCATCAGATATCATTTGTCTGCCTCGCTTGATTCACCTTATTATTCCAGAAAGTACCAGATTACCTGATGGGATTGGCAACATGACGTCTCTAGTAACTCTTCAATCCTTTGATCTGGAGAAGAACTCAGTAGAGAACATCAGGGGTCTGGGCCAACTGACCAATCTGAGAGATCTCAATCTCTGCTATTGTGGAACATCGTCAATCTCCAATACAACATTGTGTATGGATGTTTTACGATCTTCCCTTGAGAATTTGTGCAACCTCAAATATCTGTACATGTACTGGCCTGGTATTTGTGGCAGTGGTTTGAGTTTGTTAAAGCCTTCTCTCCGCCATCTTCAGACACTGGAAATGATCTACTGGCGTTTTCCAAAAGTCCCCAAATGGATTGGTGAGCTCCATAAGCTCCAAGTCTTGAAGATTGCAGTCAGAAAACTATCAATGGATGGTTTCCTTGTCCTCACACAGTTGCCTGCGCTTACAAACCTAGGGTTGCGCACCCAAGTATCACCTAGAGAGAGTATTACAATCTACGGCAATGTGTTCCCAGCCCTCAAGCACTTCAAGTATTGGTGCAGGACACCACGTCTGACCTTTGAGGCTGGAGCAATGCCGAAGCTGGAGAGGCTTAAGTTACGCTTCAAAGAAATCTTTGAATCACCATCGGGTATTGAACACCTGTTGGGCCTCAGGGAGATCTTTCTAGAAATTGGTGGCCTCCGTGGAAAGGTGCCCAAGAGAGGAGGTGCGTTGTCTGTGTTGATAATGGCCATCAATATGCATCCAGGTTGTCCTAGACTCAAGATTGTCAGCTGCCCACATTTGTAGTACAATTCTGTTTAGTAGTGTTGGATGACATTGTACAATGTTGTGTTAGGCCACTTTAAGTAGAGACTAGAGTCTGTAAAGGTTGTCGTCACCTTCCTTGCGGGGGGCACATGAGTTTATTAATAGAGTAAAGAAAAGCCCTTGTGACGTGACACTCTACAGAAGAAGATGATCCGAGATTGATATGATTTAGCTGACCTAAAGTACAACATATATTGATATAACACTGCCATCTATGGATCATACTCTCTATTTGATACATGACAGGAACTTTCCTGCCAGAACGTCCCCTCAATCACAAGACTAATAAGAGACTGTTTCTAAACTGCTCCAATAGCCAAACTGATTTTCCTCCAAAAAAAAAGAGTCAACCTGATAACGGCTTTTAAGAACCGTCGGCTGTTTGATCAAAGGATATAAGTTTAATGTCCAATAATTTGTTTGCTGCTCTCTCTCTCTCTCTCTCTAACACAAAGGATAGTCATGCAAGTGAGTCATCCAAATAAAAAGATCTCGCTTTCTTTGCATTGTTGATAAACTTTCTTGTACTCATTACGTCCCTTGCATTATTCTTATCGCGGAGATTAGCATAAGGCTTCGTTGATTAATCAAACAAGGTATTCATAGGTGTTGCTCAATTAAACAAATAAGCTCAACTTGCTGTCAGAGAAACTGGCCCCGCTGCCGTCTTGAAATATGGATAACACGTTTGTCGCTAAATTCAGCAGTGTAATTTTGCAGTCATAGATCAAAGATGAGCTCAGACAAACTTCATTTCGCAGATTCTGCGCATTGCGTTTCAACATGATTCATAGGCATACATGGATTTACAAAGCTCACATACTCACAAAAATCTACTGAATGAGCTTCACCTCAACTACAGTCTACAGAAAGCAACTTGGCCTCTCAAAATTTACAACAATGGTGGAGGTCCAGCACAATTTCCTGGGCCACCCATCAGTGCATATAGAATGCGGCGAACAGACTACGAAAATGGAATCTGCTTGGAAGAATGAGACAAATAGTTTTCTATCCTTCCTCTCCTGAGGCTAAGCAGCAGGTTGCATCTGCTGATCCTCAGATTTCCAGACGACATCCTTTAAGGTCTTGGAAAGGTTCCTATAGAACTGCAAAAAGTTACAGTTTACACATGTAAGTACTATATATTATTGTCTTGTTGAAGAACAAAAGATAAATTATGAATATCTGTAGCTCAGTGAATCCAAACTACTGGTCATTGAAGATGCTTGTGGACAGGAATTAATCCACTTCTCCAACCAATGGCTCAGCTTCATAAATACATATATTTCTTTATAAAGGTAGTTACCTTTTGAAATTCCAGAGTGTCACCTTTTGCTTTTCGGACTTCTACCATATGAAGAGAGGGTGCAACTTGCAGTATCTGAACCAAAATGCATAATAAATGTTGGTAGATGAAATTTTTAGTTAAGAAAAGATTGCAGTTCAGGTTTTTTTTTTTTTTGGTTTCTCTCATTACCTCAGTAGCAACATTGAGGTTTCCTTTCCTCCCTGCCTTCACCTTTTCGAGCCTCAACTGATCACACAATGAAATATAATTTCAGTATGCAGAGAGATCTATTAAAAATTTTATATATTATTAACAAGTTCAAAACTTAAGGAAAAATTTTAGATTATCAGTTCTCAACTTATCAAAGAGTTTCAGATAGGAACCTTGTAATTTTTCTTCTGAACATCGAATCCTAGAGGTTTTGCAGCTTCCTCAATCTTGCGAACAATTTCCTTGGGTGGACATTTTGAGCTGAACCTAGTTTCTCTTTTGAACTCCTTCAGATACAAATGATTACAAAAATAAGTAGAAAGTACAGAAGAATGATAATAAAACAAAATCCTATACTGTAACAAAAAGTAAAATTTCCAGAACCAATGTTCCAAGTTCCAACCACATAGGCTGATAGGCATATAGAAGTATTAGCTTGTAAAATGCATTGTAATTGTGTAATTGACTTGAACTTCACTAGCTGTTCCAAAGTAAATTCAAGGGCATATCACAGTCATGAGGCAATGTCCTTAGAAATCATGATGATTTAAGCTATCACACATTTCATTTCAATGTTCTAGGTTACTACAGAGGAGTTAGGAACATTCTGTACCTGCTCTGAGTCAAATAAGTTTCCAAGATTTAGGCCTGCTGACATTGAAATCAGTTCAAATGCATTCAGAGCTACTGGTTCTTCTTCTTTCTTTTCTGTCACGTGGTGCTCCTGAGTGATGCCAAATAACATTAGTAAAACTTGTTAGTACATAAAATCTGTGACATTATGCATGACAGAAAATAGAAATGCACCCTTTACTCACTTCTGAATCATTGAAGACAGCATCCACATCATCCAACGTAGTGTCATATTTTTCATCAAACTCTGGGCGCTTGTAGCCCTTTTTGAACCACTCATCTTCTAATATTTCTGGGATTGTTATTCTCTGCCATCATTTACCAAAACATGAGCCTGATGTTACGGAGCAAGATAGAATTGAAGGCACATTCATTTTGAAACAAGACTCGGCACACCCTCAAGATGAAGATGAACCGCAATCCAGTTTCAACACATTTTTTTAACTGGAAGTTGCAACTCTTTACTCACATGGAGGGTTTCATTTTGAAATATGAATTCCCTATACCTTTTTCTAAAAGAAAAATGAACTAAAGCCCTTATCCTCAACTGCTGCATCTAATAGTGGCTACGTTTAGTAAGTACATTAGGAACTTCGAAACTTTGTCAGTCTGATTTGCATGGCAAAAACCTGGATCCATGAGAATATCATTTGGGTGATGGATATCAGCAACATCAGGTGATCTATCAGCCTACTAGGGGATACATTGTATGGCGAGTACAGAACTATTCTATTCCATTATCTTGAGATTATGTCACTAGTAATTTTCTTTTCAAGTAGCTTTGTGCTATGGCATACCGTCATTGGATTTGGATCAAGGATTCTTGTTAACAACCTCTTTGCAGGAAAAGACGTCCACGGTGGAAATGTAAATTCTGCATTTGAAATCTGCCGGGGAACAGAAGGATAAAGTCAAATGAGCATGAATAAGCAAGACTACAGCAGTGATTTAAAAGCTGTGCAATGCTCACTTTCTTATACAACATCATAAGATTATCGTCCTCAAAAGGCAAATATCCTGCTAGCAGAACAAACAGGATAACTCCACATGACCACAAATCAGCCATAGCACCGTCATAGCCTTGATCTTCAAGGACCTACAACAAATATGATAGAAATATTTAAACCATTGTGTTCCTAATGAAATGGTAATTACCATAGCATCCCTTATTGGTTCAGTCTATACAGTTTTCTTGCATTACCTCTGGTGCAACATAGTTTGGAGTCCCACAAGTTGTGTGCAGCAATCCATCATCCTGAACAAGGTAGAAGAGAGAAGAAACATGCTTAAAAACATGTTGAGGGGTCTGAGAATTTCAAACATAAACAGCTATGAGTCTATGACTAATTGTTGATGCAAAAAACTGTGAAATTTTACCCTCTCTTACTCAAGTAATTGGTAATTTAGATGCATATAGGAAAGAAGCCGTTACCTTGATTTGCTGAGATAGCGCGCTCAGCCCAAAGTCAGAGACCTTCAGGTTTCCACATGAATCAAGCAGTAGATTCTCAGGCTGCGAGCATCATAATTTAGATTCTGAAAAGAGTTCTCAATTACAAGAAAACAGGCACACAACGAAAATGAGCTCACTTTTAAATCCCGGTGGTACACGCCCCTGCTATGGCAATAATCAACTGCATTGATTAATTGTTGGAAGTACCTCCTTGCCTCATCTTCCCTCATTCGACCATGGTTAACCTTTATGGTGAGGAACACAAAAAGTTGAGGTTAATCAGTGATAAATTGAACTTTGTGGACACTGAAACAGTAAGGCAGCGGGTATAGCAGAAAGCCAGAAAGTGCACAAACTGGTATGTATGTGCATGTCACTTACAATTGTGTCAAAGAGCTCGCCACCGGTAGCATATTCTAAAACAATGTAGATCTTTGTTTTACTTCCCATCACCTAAAGATTAATTAAAACATTGATTTGTCAAAGATCAGCAATTGCCTGCTTTCAGTGAAAAGAAAATAGGCATGCTAAATGATTATGTTAGGAATTTCTGACTTGGCTCTTTTCTGATCAACAACTTTGTAAGATGAACTAGAAGATCAAGAAAGGTACCTCATATATGCGAACAACATTAGGATGCTTAATCAACTTCATCGTCGAAATTTCCCGCTTGATCTGCATTCGACCATATAGTTTTTTTTTTATCAACAACAAATTACTTCAAACAGGAGTTAACTCAATGCTGAACAAAGTTGCTAGGCTCATGGACCATTGAAAAGTAAAGGCACTAAAGGTTGACAGGATCTTAAGGAAGGGTCCACAATCTACGAGATGTGAAATATCACCAAACATTAAAAAATGAAGCAATAATTCAAAGTGTGTGTAATTGAAAGCGACCTGCTCAACCATCTTGTGCTTGAGGACCTTCTCCTTATCTAGGATCTTGATGGCTACGGGTTCCCCGGTCTCAGTATTCTTTGCGAACCTGACCTTTGCAAATGTACCTTCGCCTATGGTCCGGCCGAGCTCATACTTCCCCACACGTCTCTTCACCTTGGTTGTACTCATTCCCTGCCTTATCGCCCCTCTGAAATATCAGGAAGCTTCTACACGCAGTCCAATGGTTTCACTGTCCTGTGTGGAAAAGTTTAACCGGATTGTTACAGCTCACGATGGAAAAGATGACATGCTGACACTTTTCTAACTGCATAAATAAAAACTTTTGAGATTAACTAAGCATCAGTCATTAAACGAGTTGAATGAGGAATCTAATCTTAGGATGTGTGAGCATTCATATCCTATTTCAAATCATCGCTGATGAGTAATAGCTAAATCTTATAATGGGCTGAAGAAACAGAAGGTGCCCAAATGCAAATCTAGGACCGGTGAACAGCCGTTGGTTCAGTTTGTTTGTTATTTCCCACGCAGGCAAGTCAGGAACTCAATCAATGGTGTTAGTTGAGTAGAAAAAGATCCTGTGAAATCCAAGAAAAGAGAGCATATAGCTAGTTTCCCCCTTGTCACCTACTAGAACAGGAATATTGAATCGGAAGTCAAAGGGAGAAAGTTAGACTACCTTTGGGATCTGGACAGAATATATGTCTATCAGCCACGAGGGGCTGCAGAAAAGATAGGAATTGAATATTCAGTGGTTCATTCAGAAAGGATAAAACAGCATGTGAGGGGCTGCGCCTAGGCATATTCCATTCCAGCAACCGGGCAGTCCCCAAGAACATGCAACCTGTAGTGTAGGGCTCTCAAACAGGAAAGGAAGAGATTTTAATTAAGGTGGGGAAAAGGGAAACAAGAACTACTCGCAGGTACAATGGAGGCTGAAGAAGCTCAATCAATAGCCCCCGATTTAAACGTGTATGCTGGAAACATAAGACTGAAGAGAGTCCCCATTAAAATAAAAGCACTAAAGGGGGGAAATCAAGATTGCCGGCAAGAACTAAGCACCTGTAGCCAGGACATTCAGCAAAGCACCAAACAAGTTGGATTGTAAAGGAGCAGATCAGAGATCACATCGCGGCACATCGCTGCGTGCTAGAAACAGGAGGAGAAAGGAAAGACGGGAGAGAGAAAAGAGGCAGAGGAGGAGCTTACACTCTGGCACTCTCTCAGCTGGACCGGACCAGGCGAAGAAATGCAGAGCAGACAAGACAGTGCCCTCGCCGTGCTCCGGCCCGGTGGCGCTTAAAAAGATCCCGGGAAACGGCTGTTGGGGGCGTGGAAGAGCTGCCAGGCTTCTGAGGAGGCAGCTGCTGATTTCTGAACAGGGGGAGGGAGCTAGGCTACCAACCAAGCGGCAGGCAGGAGAGAGGATAAAAGTGAGGAGAGGAGGTGGGGAAGACGAAGACGGAAGGGGAGGAGCTGCCGTTTGGGGGGCCCGCCGGAGCAACTGAAGAGAGGAATGGACAAGCTGCCAGCTACTAGAGCTTTGGGCCCGCAGCTGTCAGAGGCGGGTCCCACAGGGCGGGGCACGCCGTCGCCCTCCCTGAGGCTGTGTCTGCGTGCGCGATGCCGGCGTGCCATGATTGATCCTCGCCGTATTTCGCGATCGAGATCGCCGGACGTGCCGCTCGCCCGCTCCCGGCCGCTCCGTCGTGAGCTCTCGTTCACTGTGCCGTAGCCCGTGAGGATGCTCCGCGCGCCACATGCTAGCATGCATGTTTGGCAAAGCGCCAACCAAACGTGAATCTGCCAGGCAATCGTCGTTTACTGCAGAGGACCAAGGTAGTAGCTTGGGCTGTCTCCAAGACACGAGAGTTTGTCCAAGGAAATGGAGTTTTGGCACACACAAGTCTCGATACTTGCGAAGGCTCATCCGAAACTTTTGATACCGGTAGCAGGACATAGTACTACGAACGGAGCCAACCACGTGCCCATAAGTTTAGGTACTATATAATATACATATCTTGTTGTGACAAGCATCTATCTCTTGTTCAGAATTGTGCATTTCGCAATTTATTCTTCTATTTTTCCGATCCAGATATAGTTGTGCACCCACCTCTATAAACACCCACAAATATAGTTCAGTTTGGACGCATTGCTCTCAAATGTAAACTCACGAAAAGAAATAGAACAGAATAGTCAAAAATATACAACACATTACAATCGAGGCTAGTCCAATAATTGTGTGATCCTGTCCGTGTAGCCCAATTGCATGCGCGCGGGAACGATTATGAGAATCACACTCAATATGCGAGCTGCTAGTAGCTAATTTAATACTTTATTCTCGCTAACCGTTGCTTTCGTGATCATGTTCCACTTCCACCACAATTAATTGAAGGACCCAACCCAATCATGCATGCAGTGTTCGTTTGACCCATCGATGGGTCGCGTGTAGCTACGATCAAAAACGCCGCGCAATAACTAGCTTGCTTAACCTGTTGATGGTCCTCCGCCTGCCCTAGATACGCCTCGTGGTACGACATAGATATGATGACCGGCCGGCGTCCTACAAGTGACTTGGATCTGATTTGCTCCGGAATTGAACAAAGCACTCTCTCTGTTCTATAATAACTATTGTCTTGTTTTTTTAGATACATAGTTTTTTAACATGTATTAGGATATAATAATGTATATCTAGATTTATGAAAAAAAAACTATGTATCTAGAAAAAATAAAACAATATTAATTTTAGGACCGAGCTAGAAAGGAGCTAGAAAAGCCTGCCTGTACATGGCAGTGTGGCTTTAATTTGTACGCGGCTCAGGGATATATGGATCCATATGGAGCTTTTCATATATAAAGCATGGTCAATCACATAAGTTAGTTGCATGTTACTATAATTTAATAGTCGATTTCAGTCTTTATTAAATTCAATATACATCAGGATGAATCAGGTCCCCCTGTCTTTGGTCAGTCATCCAGGTCTCAACGTGCCCGGTGCTCATGATAGTCATCATCTATCTGTGCAGGTCGATCGTCGGCCAGCCTCATTTCTACATCGATCTCGTCAACATTACAATTTTTTCCAAGTGGCTATAGTAAAATATATATATATGCATATCAATTATTACAAAATATGCGTGCATGTAAGCTAAGGCAGCGACCCGAATGTTATTTTTTCTCCAACATGCGTGAATGTCCAAGCTAAGCACGTAAGCGTGTTCTTAATTAACTTGTGTCGACAACTGTCTGAGCATGCAATTCTTTTTTTTTTTGAATAAAGAGCAGGAGCACTGCTATGTCATTTAAGTAGGAGAAGCAAGCAAGTCTTACAAAATATTGTGATTACAAGATAACTAGAAAAACTCATACTCATAGGAATAGATAACATAAATAACTAGGTGATCACCGGGCTTCCACACGCCCTGTTCCTCAGGTCCATCTCTTCTTTGATCATACTGAAGACAATGTGCGGCAGGGCAGTCTTGTGCTCAAAAGTCCTACGGTTTCTTTCCTTCCAGATGTTCCAAGTGGTATACATCATCACGGCCGCCTTCAGTCTCCTTTGCTCTTTAGGCAATCCAACCAATGACCTGTTCCACCATGCTTCTATTGATACAGTTTCGTCGGGGACATGCACCAGCCCTCCTGTCCATTGCCGGATTTTTTTCCCAAACCTCTCGGGCAAAGGGGCATTGCAGGCAGAGATGGATCGCCGTCTCAGCTTCTTGGTCGCACAAAGGACAAGTATGGTTGCATGGCCAGTTCCTCTTTTGTAGTTTATCAGCTGTTAGAATTTTTTCTTGAATTAAGAGCCATGCGAAGAATTTGTGCTTTCCTTCAGCCTGAGCTTTCCAGAGTGAAGGACCACTGAAGCTGCTGTAAGAACCGCTGAACTGAATGCTGTATGCCGACTTTGATGTGTAATCCCCATTGGTCGTCCATCTCCAAGTGATAGAGTCTGCGTGATCAGTTAGTGTGAAGTTTTCAACCAAACCCCAAAGCTTTATGAACTCCACCATTTCTTGTGCTGTTTCCATTCTCCACAAACCCCGCGTCCAGCTCATGTGTTGTAAATCTTCAGACACTGTCCGGTTCTTCCTCCAAGCCCACTTGAATAGGTGTGGTGCTATGTCTATTGGTGCTTTGCCATGCAACCATGAGTCATGCCAGAAACGAGCTTTCCTGCCATTTCCCACGGTGACTGTGGTTGATGCTCTGAACAGCTGTCTGTCCATCGAGTTGACCGGTGGGGGGGTTCCCACCCATGGTCGGTCAGGTTGCTGCCACTCGTGCCAAAGCCATCTCAATCTTAAAGCACGGCTGAAAAAATCTAGGTCCATGATGCCCAGGCCCCCCAGCTGCTTAGGCCTTTTTGCACGCCTCCAGTTAACAAGGCAATGTCCTCCATTTGCCTCTAGGGCTCCCTTCCATAGAAAACTTCTCCTGATCTGATCAATCTTTTTAATTGCCCATTTCTTCAGAGAGAAAACGGTTAGGAAGTACACTGGGATCGAGGAGAGCATCGAATTAAGTACTTTCAGTCTCCCAGACTTGTTAAGAAGCCTCCCTTTCCATCCAGGCAATCTCCCTGCCACCTTATCAATTAACGGTTGAATGTCAACTCATCTCAGTTGCCTGATATGTAGTGGTAGTCCCAGATACTTGCAAGGAAAAGAACCCACTTGGCATCTGAAACCCTCCATGGTTGATGCAATGTCCAGCTCGCTGCACCGGATTGGATAGACTGCACTCTTAGATTCATTTGTCACCAAACCAGATGCAACCCCAAAACCACTCAGCAGTTCTTTGAAAGCCGAAATTTCAGTGGCCACCGGGTTGAAAATATTGCTGCATCATCTGCAAACAGGCTTGTTCTTAGTTTAGCTGCTCTGCAATTTATTGGAGATAGAATGCCTTGATCAGTTGCCAAGTCCAGCAGTTTTTGCAAAGGGTCGATTGCCATGATGAAGAGCATTGGTGATAGTGGGTCACCCTGGCGCAATCCTCTTCCATGGTCGAACCAAACACCCCTAGTGCCATTAAGTAGTACTGCAGAAGAGGCAGTGGAGAGGAGGGTGGATACCCAGCTGATCCATTTGTTCCCGAAGCCGAGCTCATGTAGAACTTCCAGTAGATAGTCCCATCGCACACTATCAAAGGCCTTTGCGATATCAAGTTTTAGAAGCAAAGAGGGTATTTTAGCCCTGTGCAGTTCCTTCACCAAGTTCTGTGTGTACAAGAAATTGTCCTGAATGCACCTCTTCTTGATGAAAGCACTCTGTGCAGGCGACACTATGTCATCCAAGCTATCAGCTAGCCTGTTTGCAAGTACTTTAGAAACCAATTTTCCAAAACTATGTGATAAGCTGATTGGTCTGAAGTCAGTAATGCACTTGGCATCCGATTTCTTCGAAATCAGAACAAGATGCCCCCTATTCAGATTTCTGAAGTGCTGATCATGTTGGCAATGGAAGAAATGCAGCGCTGACATGATATCCTCTTTGATGGTTGGCCAAGATGCCTTATAGAAAGCGCCTATGAAGCCATCAGGCCCGGGCGCCTTGTCAGCCCCAATTTGTTGGACAACTGCCAGGACCTCCTCTTCAGTGAAAAAAGCCTCAAGGTGATGCAGGTTGTGCCGTTGTAGCTGTAGATGTTCCCAATTCAGTGTATGGGATCTAGCAGGCTGCCTCCCAAATTGTGCCGAGAAATGCTGCAGAATGCAACTCACCTTCTCTTCATGAGTATGGACCAATCTATTGTTATGTTGTAGCTGTTGGATGTAATTCTTCCTTCTTCTTCCCGAGACATGGAGAAAAAAGAGTTTGGCCGATGCTTCAGTTGCTCTGACCATCGTCATTCTTGAACGTTGTTTTGCACGTAGCTTTTCTACCGCGGCCAATCCCAAAAGCCTAACTTTTAGGTCTCTTTTCAACAGCTTCTCAGCCTCACTCAGTGGTCTGTAATCCTGCGCCACATCCAGCATCCCAACCAGTTGCCTTACTGCATAGAACAGAAGCCGGTTGTTTCCTATTTTTGCCCTTGCCCACTTCCTCAAGCTCCTGGCTGTGCGCTGTAACTTTGTGTGCAATCTCAAGAAGGGATTTACAATAGTTAGTGGTTTGCTCCACGCTTCCAGAACCGCATCATGGTACCCAGGGAGTTTTGGCCAAAAAGATTCAAATCTGAAACCCCGGTAGATTGGACTTGTAGCATTTCCGACAAGGAGCAAAGGGCAGTGATCCGAAACCGAACTCGATAGCGCCTGAAGGATAGATTCAGGTTGCATCAGTTCCCATGCCGAGGTGCAGAAAGCTCGATCAATGCGTGTATGAGTCGAGTCGTTTGACCAAGTGAATTTCCTCCCCTTTAGGGCCAGCTCACGCAACTCAAGATCATGTGTCACACTTCTGAATTCCCCCATGAGCCTTCTGTTCAGATTGGTGTTACTCTTGTCTCTTGCTGATAAAATCATGTTAAAGTCTCCAATGAGCAGCCACTTTTCACCAACTGTTGGCCTAATTGCTCTCAGCTCTTGTAGGAAAATTCTTTTGTCCTGGTCCTCCTGAGGCCCATATACCACTGTGATCCACCATTCAGCAACAGTCGATCTAGCCTCAATTTTTGCAGTTACACTGAACTGCCCAGTGCTGATTGAGCTTAGTTTGAAAAGGTCCTCATCCACAGCTAATAGAATTCCCCCACGAGTATTGGCCGCATCCAAAGTGGCAAAACTGTTAGCAAACTGAGATCCCAACGCTTCAGCAACCACCTGGCTGTCAATGATTTCCATCTTTGTCTCCTGCAAGCACACAACATTGCTTCTTGTGTCTTTTACCAGATCCCTCACAATCTTCCTTCTTGCCGAACTATTTAGACCCCGAACGTTCCAGTTCAGGAGAGTACACCGGTGATCACTCATTTATTTGAAGATACAGACTCCTCATGCTCTCTGCAGCCGAGCATAATACACCACCAGCGAAACACAGGCTGATGCAGACATCCCCAAGTCTAACTGAACACATAGGTACTAGAACACACACCACAAACACGGTGGGGACAGAACACATGGGTGGAACAGACACAGTGGCGGATAGAGGTGGATGGAAAACAGGCGTATACATGGCGGGAAACAAAACACACACACACACACACACTCTCACGCACACGCGCAGACGATCAATCTTCTGCATTAAGGCTGATGGCACTGAGAGCCTCAACGCCCTCCACTGTCTTGATGTTGAAACCTTCACGTAGCTCATCCACCACCTCCTCCGGAATAGGTGATGCAAGTTTTTTCGCCAGCTCCTCCTGCTGATCATTTGCCCCATTCACAGATTGCCCCATTCCGCATTTCTTCAGTAGCAACGCTGTGGCCTGCTCCTCCATGGAAAGGTGAGCGAGCGGCCTGTTCTTGAGTCTGGCACTTGAACGCTTCGCATTGGCTGTTGCAGTTGCCTTTTCTCGGTTCTTCAATCCTTTCCTGGTCGGAGCTGGTGGAGTGTTTAGAACTGAACTCTCAATTTTCCTCAGAAAGTCGGTCTTCTCAGACGACAGCATGCTGAGTGGGCGTCTGGCGTTGTTACAGGCCTCTTCAGTTTCAGCATTTGTGACTTGTTGGGCTTGAATCTTCGGTGGAGGCCCATACACCTCGAGCACTTGGACAGGCATCATCTTATTCACTTGGGCTTCTTCCACTGCTAACTGTGCGGGCCCATTACCTCTCAGATTCACCCCTAGATCAGACTCGGATGACTCCAGCACAGCGCAAGCATTGGTCGTATCCCCTCCGTCAGACACATGATCTTCCCTCTTGTCTTGCACAACAGTGGGATCCGGGGCCCTCTGCGCAAGGACGGGAATCTCCCAGGCTTCACTGGCTTCTGTTTCCTGCTCAGCTTTCTGCTGCCTCGAGCCCAACGAGCAGACGACTTCATCAGTCATGGGGTCCCAAGTCTGAACCCCTGGTGACTGGCTTTCACGAAGGAGGAAGGTCAGCTCAGCATGGACCGAGTGCCCATTGGCACCCTTTCCGTCTTGGTCATTCTTGGACTTGTCTGCCTTGTGTGTGAATTTCTCTGCGGTGAGATTACCAGGCGCAACATTCTCCGAGTCCGCCCGCCGGCGTCCTCCCAGGAACCACGGTCGCCCTCCCTGAGAGGAGGAGCCGCCGCCCCCGCCAGAGGACCTGCTAGCTTGGCCGACATCGAAGAAGTTAGGCGGCGGCTGCTGCATTCCCCAAGCACCAGCTCCTCCCCCACTACCGCCTCCTCTTGGTGGTGAGCGATCAGTTCGCCGGCTCCCCAGCCTAGCATGAACTGACCGACGCGGAGCTTCTGTCACTGCTCCGTCAACCTCGCCGCGCTTCCACTGGTAGACATGCCGGACCGGCCATTCCTCATCAAGAGAATCATCCGGCACTCCACTAGTGTCGCTCTCATAGCTGACATGAGACGGACTGTCCGGGAGCGGCGAGTAATCAAGGACCTGATCCAGATGAATAATAACCTCATACTGAAGCATACTGGCCGGCCCAGAATGCTCCATCGGAGATCCCATGTTCCCAAAGTTCTCTAGATACTCCATGGTAACAGGAATAGGTTCAGCAATCTGTAATGTGCCTTCCTTTGCCAATGCATCCGGGGCATTGCACCAAATCCACACACATGCACAACCTAACTCCTCCTCCCTAGTGATACTGGAGTTGTTCTCTATCTTCTCAATGAATGATGAAGCAGGCAGCAAGGGGATCAGGGTCTGAATGTTGTGTGCATGGCTGGGAACCCCTTCGATACATACCCGTGCTTTGTAGGGAAGCGTTGCCACCGACGCGCCAGCATGTCGCGTCCACGGCATCAGCCGCAGGCCCGCCCCGCGGCCGACCCGGATCATGTTTCTTCCCAGCGCCGCGTTTCTCAATGCCGGCGAATCGAAGTTGAGGAGAAACGTCGCCTCCTGCGCCATCCTTTCCACACCCAGAGCATACTCCGGGATGCATAGTTGGCGTAGAGCATCCCGTCGTACCTGCTCACAGGTGATTCGCAGCCTGGCGTCCGTGGGCACCGCCATGAGCGAGTGTAGCTCAAGGTTTCGCTCGGTATCCGCGAGCACCGCCGTGCGCTCAGCACAGGCGAGCACCCTCTCCACCCGGTTGTATGGGGCTCCAGGTGGGGACTGGGGGAAACTCATCTTCTTCTCCGCGCCGCCACGCGCCGGGTGTCGCTCGCCTCCTTGCCGACGCGGTGGCTCCTGCGGCGGTCCGGCACCACGCGCGCCTCCTTGCCGGCGCGGTGGCTCCTTGCAGGCACGCGCCTTGTGCCCAGACTTGGAGCAGAGAACGCAGCGCGGTGGGTCACGGCACTGCGCTATCCGGTGGTCGGAAGCGAAGCAGTTGTAGCACCTCCCCACCGCCCTCGCCTTGAGCAGAGCAGAGTAATGGCTTGGTGTGTCGCCTCTCGGTCCCAGGCGCTCATGAATGCCCACCTTCCTGCCAAGGCGCTCATGAATGCCCACCTTCCTGCCAAGCCGGTCATGGACCGGTCCGCGCTTTTCCTCCTGCACCTTGCGCCATTCCGTGCCTGTGGTTCTTGGAATCTTCAGAAACTTTCCCCGTTTCGCCTCCTCATTCGCTCGGCTGCCAATTAGAGCAGCCTTGTAGCTCACAGGCTTGACAAGGACCGAACGGAGGGTATGGGCCGTCGCATGGCCATCCCCTCCGTCCCACGAATCTCCTCTTGGCAGAGCATCTGATGCCCCGGCAGCTGCTTCCTTACCCTTCGCCTGGAGTGGCGCCGTCTTGTCTTGCTCGATGTCCGTCCGGTAGGGGCTGTCCTCGCCCTCGCTGCTTGAGTTGTCAAAGTCAAGCTCAACAGCAAGGGGCGGCGATGCGTCAAAGGTGCCCAGTACTTGGGCGCGCTGCTGGCTGTAGCTGAGGTTAGGGATGGGTGTGGTGGAGTGCGGTGGGCTGGTGATTGCCGCGGTGTCATGGTGGGTTGAGCTGACGGCGGCCGGCATGGGGAGTTCGACGGCCGGCATCGGGGTCGTGTCGGAGGACGAGGAATTGCGCTGGCCGTGCCTTCTTCCCTGAGCATGCAATTCTCAGTTGCGAGTATGATATGAACAGATCTTTTGCGACAGCAACAACTTGCATTGACAGTTGAAAAAGAAAGAGTAAAATGCATCCTAGGTATATAAACTTGTTCCGCTATGTTAGGTCCCTAAACTCCCAAAATGCACATTCAGATCCCTAAACTTGTTAATCGATTTACGTGAGGTCCAAAATACCACTAAATTACGTATTTGGACTGGATTATAAAGAGTGGAGTATTTCTGGGGGTTATGAGCAAGACCTGTTTTTACCTTGCTCTGTTTTCACCCGGCCCTGATCGAATCTAAGGTGGAGCCCAAATTTGGGCGGCGGTGACCCGGGCGGCAACCCGGAGCAGCACTGGAAGAGGCAGGGCGGCGGTGGAAAGGCGGGTCACGCGGTTCTAGGGTGGGGCGCGAGCTGAGGAGGTCCGGCGGCACGAAGCCGCGAGCTGTGGCGCGGGACCGAACTCCGGCGGGCGGCTGCGGCAAGCGGCCTGGCGGCCGAGCGCTGGAGCTCCTGTAGGGCATGGGGATGCTACTTTTGTGGCTCTACGTGGAGGAGGAGGCCAGGAAGGGGCTCCACGACGACGGCGGAGAAGGTGGTCGGCAAGCGACGACGGCCGGTGAATCCGCGATTTCCGGCGATTTATGGCACGACGGCTGTTGCCTGTTGGGTATGACTCGAAGGGGTAGCTGGGAAGGCGAAGTGGTTTGCCTCTTGAGGTATTTGGGAAAGCTAGCTGTCGGTGGACGAATTTGGCCAGCAGGAGGTGCTCTGTCCCTGGGCGCAATGGAGGAGTTAGAGGAGGTCGAGAACGTCACGATTCCGAGCGGGTACTCCCGCGTCATCAAACACCTCGTCACCACGCTCCCGCCCGGCACCATCCGCTTCGGCCTCGTCTCTGCGGGCTAGCTCGTTGTACAGCTCGCGGTACAGCTCCATGGCCGCACGGGCAGAGGCGCGATGACAGGCGGCGCGGCGCTCCCTGGGTGGCAGGCACAGTGGTGGGCATCGCCTTCATGGCGGCAGCGGCTCTGGGTCCAGCTCGGGGCAGCAACGCCACTCCATGCGCTGGTCCCCTCCTTCTTCCTCAGCTCCTCCCCTTTCTTCTCTTCATCCAGACAGCAACAACAGCGGCCAATCGGGAGAGAATGAGGAGCGGAAGGCGCGGCTCACCAACCTAGGTCTCGAGGCAGAGAGCTACAGACGAGAGGAAGAGCCGCGAGTCCGGCGAGCGGGAAGGCGAGGACCTCGCCTCCGTGTACTGCACCAGCAACGACGAGCCCCGCCGCGAACTCGTCCCCGCCACCGGCAATCCAGTCCAAGCACCCCATTCATTTGCATACCTGAGTGAAAAATCAGCTATTTGCACGTAACCCCCTGGAAGACCCACTCCTTACAATCCAATTGAAACATCTGGTTTAGTGATTCTCTTGAACCGATTAACGAGTTTGGGGATCCGAATGTGCATTTTGGGAGTTTAGGGACCTGGTTGACACAGTGGGATAAGTTTAGGGACCTGAGGTGTATTTTACTCAAAAAGAAAGTAGAAAGTATAGCTCTCCGATATAATTTTTTAAGCAACATATATTGGTACATTTATATTTTTTAATGAAACATGAGGGGTTACCTCTACTGATTATATATTTGTACACTCATAGTTACATGAATGGAGAGGTTAATTTGTGGGGCCTTCACGGACTTATTGGCTGCACAGTTGACAGTGTGTTGCTCCGGCAAGCCAGGTCCCAACGTGCCCGGTGCGCATGCATATGTGCATGTCGGACAGCCTGGTTTCGTCGTCTGACCGAAGACTTTTTTATTCACTTCGTCGTCACTTGACTGTTGGCTCGATACATAGTGCTACCAACATGCTACTTCCTCTGTTCTAAAATAAAATGTATTCTGGATTTGTCTTAAATCAAATTTTTAAAAGTTTGATCAAATTTATAAAAAAAATATTTCTATTTAACAAATCAAATAAGTAAAATATCAAAATATATTGCATAATGAGTCTATTGATGCTCCTTAGATGTCATAAATATTATTCTTTTTATCTAGAAAGCCGATCAAAGTTTATCCAGTTTGACTTAAAAAAACTTAAAATATCTTATATTTTAGAACGGAAGAAGTTGTCGCTAGCTGGAAGCGTAAGCAGCGACCCAAATGTTATTAGTCGGTCCCGCTGCTTCAGATCACTTTCAGTTTCCGGCCCCCAATCCGACCGGCCCACAGAAGGCGTGCGTGAAGGTCGTAGTCATGCTCATGCATGACCGGCCAAACAATGCATGCATCATGTTGCCATTGTTATTCGTCACGGTTTAGCGGTTCAACTGCGGAGACTGCACGACAAGCGTCAAGCAGGCAATAAATTTTTCTTTTGTTGAGGGAAAGCAGAGACAGCAACTAAAGCAACGCCGCTCGTCGGGCCGGGAGGACTTGTGGGCCTCATTCCGTTGACAACACACACAGTTGCGATGCATCTGGGCTTCCCCTTCCCATCTTCTTCATTCATCTACACCTCCCCGTCAGGCTGCCCGGCCTAGGACAAAGCTCCCCAGCCCAAAACTGCACAAGACTGATCACATCTTCTGTTGTTACTATGCTGCGTATTCTTCAAATCAATAGATATGTAGCCATAAGTCATGCTAATCATTTGTTTTGATAAAAAACTTTAGAGATCATTTATTTTGGTGAAGACTCTAAAAATATTTCGGTGGTAACAAGAAAAAGAAAATCTGAAACCGCCTTTGTACAATTCAAGTAGCAATACTCCTCGCAAAAAAATCAAGTAGCAATAATTATACAAGGTCACATGTAGCTATTCTACTAGGAACGAATTTAATTTGTTTTTCTAAAAAACGAATTTAATTTGTTGCTGTGACTGATACGGCATGTTAGTATAGTCCATGACGTGGAGGAGAGCACACTACTCGCCACTAGCACATCGGTGGAGCATTAGTATAGCACATCATCTGGTCCGTAATTAGTCATGACAACACGCTAGACAACATCAATTTTGACTAGTCATACCGTCCTTGACCTGCAAAGGGTCGTCTTCCCTCGTAGAACAACGCAACCCGGTCCTAATTTCTAGAACCCCGAGTCCAAAAGCAAAATGAGAAGTAGAAGCTCTAATTCTTGTTTGGGTGCTTGTGGATTCTTACCAAAACTCTAGATGTTATGTTGGAGTATATGTAGAGGGAGATCTTTACTGTAAATTATTAGTCCAGAGAGCCCTTGTGGCCTTGTACTTTTGTCTGTACGTTCCTGTGTGCTCTTATGATTGCTGACAGAGGTGATCCGATGTTACCAATGTGTTTCGCAACACGATTATGATAACATTATTTTATACAAGGAAAAATTCAGATGTTGGAAAACACTCATGTGCAATGCAGCTTAAGCAATTGCCTGGCTGCAGTCAGTTCTGAGAATATACACTACCAGAAAACGCTCTATCGGTCACCCCCCTCATAGATACCGGATATTTTGGACCCGGTACCAATGCACAGCATTGGTACCGGGTCCAAAAGGCAGAAAAAATGGAGTCTCATTGGTACCGGGTGGAAACACCAACCGGTACCTATACGGTCTCATAGGTATCGGTGGGTGTTCCCACCCGGTACCAATATATTCTGGAAGAATTGGTACCGGGCGGAGGGACAGCCCGGTATCAATGAGCATANGTTCCCAACAGATGAGTTGTTTTGGCGCAGCAACTACTTGTTTCGCAAGTTTTGATGTTTTGTTTTTGACCAACATCAAGAGTGGGTATTACTAAACAGGGGATATTAATGAGCAGGGAAACTGATTATACCGCAATTTGTATGAAAGCTTTCTTGAGAAATCTGGCATAGGAGTCGTTCTGAACTATTCTGGGAACAAACACAGTTTCATGCATACAAACTGATTAGCATTGCTATAGAAGCTTCTCTATCCTATCAGACAGCTCCATAATCAAGCAAGCCGTTCCTGATTAGTTCTATTAATTGCAACCAACAATCTCGTTGGCCTAGTAGTTGGAAAATATAGTTCTGTGACTCATATCATATGTTCTGCGGTCTCATGTGGAAATGGATTTATGAAGTGTCAAATTTGTTAGGATACATTCTCCCATGTGAGGAGAAAAAGAAGCGTCTATATATTAGCTAAATGTCTGGTAACAATAACTACTCGAATCAATCTGGATTATTAGTTTGGAACACTTGATTTTAATTTTGTATTGGGTTCACTGTTTTTTTTATCTTTTTTAAGGAGATGATGCAAACTGTTCATTAAGTAATAAACGACAACAAGCTGATGTACACAATAACTATATTAGGAGAAAAAAAGTGAGAGAAGAAATTCATTAAAATAAAATTCTGGTCCTAGAGGCAACTTGATGGTGTACATAGGAAATGAGAAAAGATAACAGAAAAGATACATGATTTGAACCCTGGGCGGGAGAACTCCAGCCAGTGGCCTTTGCCACTGCGCCATGAGCCCCTTCACAATAAAACTCTAGATTGATAGAACATCCACCCCTACTATAGTTTTATAAATGACTAAAAAATCTCACCATTCTCGTGGATGCTGTCACCACAAAACGATGCTGCTGATCCAAATTATTTTCATATTTGATTTGGAACTGACAATTTTGGAGAGTGAGAGAGAAAATTTGGCATGTAGATCGGAGATATTTTGAAGAGTGTGGTCAGGGATCCATCTTTTTCCATTTTATTTGAGTGGTGAAAAATCTGTAGGCATTGGTTTAGATTGTTTATCTTCAATATCTCATGGAAGTGATAAGCCAACTACCACTTCAGGTTTCAGCACACTAGTGACATGGAGATAAAATGAGATGATGCCTTTTATTTAAGAGGTTCAAGTGGAGAGGAGACAATCTCACCTCACCTCACAAAATTAGGATGAGTTTTTAGTTAAGTCATCTAAAAGAGATGAGGTGTCAATCATCATCTTCTCCATGCTTTGCTACGCATGCCCATCACATGAGTGGATTAAATTTGGTCCTAATTGGTTTGTAAGAATAAGCAAAAAAACAGCTTCCATGTGACAACAAAATTGTACAGCAGATGGAGAACAACAACCATGAGGAGCTGGAACCACTGAACTTAGGTGGGTTCCGGTTCGAACAATAATAAAATGAAACACCTCAAACTTTAGAAGAATAATTCTTGTATATATTAGATCCTGATCACCCAGCATTGAGTTCATAATCATGAGAAAAACATCTTCCACATGACATGATACTATCGTGCGGCAGAGAGTAAACGAGAAGACACGAGCAGTGAAGAATAATAATAACGATGAGCCAGGCTGCAACAGCTGAACCTATTTCTGAACTCTTGTTAATTCAAACGAAAGAGCTGAAATCACTACTGGAGAACGGTCGATCGGTCACGGTTCTACTCATTGGTACCGGGTGAAAGTTATCCGGGACCGATGACTTTTTGTCATTAGTCTCGGATGTAGGGTACCAGTTACGAAACCGGTACCTATAAGGGTTATGAACCGGTAGTGATGGCCCCTTTCTCTGGTAGTGATATATATTAAAGAATTGATTGAAGATGACTGCATGGATGTAGCAGAGATGTACACCATCCATACCAAAAAAAATGCAACTCTTGTTTTTCGATGAGTCAAACAATTTCAAGTTTGAATAGATTTATGCAAAATAATACTAACATTTATGGTACAAAACAAATATCACTAGATTGATCATAGAATATATTTTCACACCAAATCTATTTAAAAATATAAATGTTAGTAATTTCTTGTTTAAACTTGGTCAAATTTGAAATTGTTTGATTTTTTGAGAAGCGAGAGTTGTATTCTTTTTGGGACGGAGGGACCACTACTACAAAAAATATTTGTAAGAGCCAGAGGTTTTTTTTTAGGGGCGGACTTTGAGGCGACGCGCCCCTACAAATGCGCGCTCGCTACTGTAGCTAAGGGCCGCCCCTATAGATGCATTTCTAGGGGCGGGTCATGGCATGGTCCGCCCCTACAAATGCTGCCCTTTCTAGGGGCGGACCATGCCATGACCCGCCCCTAGAAATGCATTTCTAGGGGCGGGTCATGGCATGGTCCGTCCCTAGAAATGCATGTTTGTAATTCTTCAATTGAAATTTGAGGTTTTTCAAACGACCTCGGATGGAAAAATAGTCAAAATAAAAGTTGTAGATCACAATGAGATATGAAACTTTGTAGTTGACAACATTTTCATTTGAAATCATCTTGTCAACGAAAACTAAATTTTAATGTTCTCAAATTTGAAATTCAAATTCTGTAAACGACCTCGGATGGAGAAACTACCAAAATGAAACTTGTAGATTTCAAAAAGTTATGAAACTTTGTAGTTGACAATTTTTTAATTTGAAATCGTTTAGGGCCTTAAACAAGCAATTTACACTCGGTTTCGTATAATATGGTAGGAACCAAAACAACATCTAGTCACAGGTGAGAGTGTGGTGCAGTGGTAGAGGAGGCTACGCGCGAGGCAGAGGTCGTGAGTTCGGATCCCACCAGCCGCGGAGCGCGCGAATTTTACGCGAAAAATTGCGCGACTTGCCACATTAAAATAAATTTTTTTTGCTATTTTTTCCGATTTATTACTGATCGGCAAAAAGAACTTTAGGGGCGGGTGATGGCATGACCCGCCCCTGAAGAAACACCATCTTCAGGGGCGGGTGATGGCATGGTCCGCCCCTGAAGATGGTTTCCAGGGGCGGGTAATGGCATGGTCCGCCCCTGGAAATACGTTTGTTGGGGCGGGCTACTAACCCGCCCCTGCAAATGGTCATTTTTAGCAGCCAAAAGCAGGGGCGGATTTCGGCGCCGCCCCTAGAAACGTGTTTTTACCCGCCCCTACAAACGTTTTTTGTAGTAGTGGACTACTCCTAGTTGCAATTGGGATCGGATATGATTAGAATTAAAAAGCCGAAAGATGTTTGTGCCTTGCGCGCCGTCTGATCCTTCAAACAAGCTCTACAACATCTATATATATAGGGACCTGGGCACCTGGCTAGTAGTGTTCCCGTCCAACGTCGCCGTGCTTGTCCAAGTCGGCGCTCGCATGCAGCTAGCAGCGCTCTACTTCATTCTACTAGCAGTCTCGTCTGATCGATCGGTGCGCACTAGCTAGCAACGCGCTTGTGCGCGTGCCGCCGCGCCCGGGCCGGCCAGCACCGGCGCCGGCGCCTGTACAAATCGATCTAGCAATCGCGGCCGAGCGATCGATCCAAGACGGACGAGCGCGCGATCGAAGCCGAGGCGAGGCACCATGGTCGCCGCCGCCGCTAATTCTGCGGCTGGTGCGGCAAGGTCATTGCTGCTGGCCATTCTGCTCACCGCCGCCGTTGGAGCGTCGTCGTCGTCGTCCCTGCTGCGCCTCGCCGCCGCCGCCGCGCTGCCTAACGCCGCAGCCCATGGCGTTACGTTGCGCGTCGACCGTCGCCAGGTGCGTACGTACAACTTTCGATCCCAGGCAGTGAATCAGCGTATATATTGCTGTCCATATATATATAGTTTTGCAATCTAATTTTTGCAAGTGTTTTGTTTGTAGTAATTACTTACTTAATTATACGTACGGGTCTAAACTCAAAGCCAACTACTATTTTTGCCAAAATTTAGTTGTTATTACTTCTCTTTACGTTTAATTTGGCATGGGTTTTTCTTCCTCGTTCGTTCCTCTGCATGCATGGACAAGGCATATCAATGGTCGGGCATATGTATGCATGCATGCAGGTGATGGTGGATAACGGCGTGCTGCAGGTGACGCTGTCCAAGCCGCAAGGCCACATCACCGGCGTCCGCTACAACGGCGAGCGCAACCTCCTGCACTACGCCGGCCAGGAGAACTCTGGAGGGTAACTGCACATCATTCATACGATTCATCTCTTTGCCACCGATCGAAAATGGCGGCAAGCATGGATTGACACATGCATCTCTGTATACTAAATTATATTTATTAGATTAATTATGTTGTTACTTGCAGGTACTGGGATGTGGTGTGGAACTATCCCGGCTCTCATCACCCAAGAGGGATGATCGACATGTGAGTGAATGCTCATCAACCGTACCCCCCACGATCTTTAACTTTACTAACCCGCCTCACATCCTTGGTGTGTGTTCTTAATCATCGCCGCGTGTCTGCTGCAACTGCAACTCTAGATACATAATTCAACAGGATGTTGCAATGCTCTCTATGAGGATTATCAGTAATGTTTTTTTTAAAAAAGAGTTAGTTGCTCTATTTGCCGTTTCATCAAGAAGATGTGTGTTGTTTCATGTTGGAGGTCACCACCATTACATCTGATCTCACAACATGCATGAATTTCTTGTAATTTAAAAGATCTTGACCGGACACACCACCACACTTGCTCCTGATTGCGTTTAAGGAAGCACCGTCAGACAGAGAACAATATGATGGCATTGTGTTGCTGCATTTTCCAAACAGCAAAATCAGCCAACTACTACTCTATGAATGTGCACCGAAAGGATGGCGACTTGGCTGATTTACTGTAAAGTGTTGCTCCATCCTAACTTTTCTGAAAATCAATGCTTTCTGGCCCATCTTAAACGCCGTCAGAGATCATTGCATACCAAAAACAGAGGACCAATCAAGGTGCAATATTTTCAAACGTACTAATCTCCAAAGGCATAGGACGCTGACCAAAGCATTTGTGCATGTGCACCAACTGTTTGGTTCCTTTATTTTGGATGCAACTAACTGCATTTTTCTTTTTGATGATAAGCAACTAACTGCATTTGATGTGCAGGTTGGAGAGTACAGAGTTCAAGGTCGTGTCCTCAGGCCAAGAGCAAGTGGAGCTTTCTTTCAGGAGTACATATAATCCATCACGTCAAGATAGTGTTAGGCTAAACATTGACAAGAGGTAACACATTCGTTATGTCCTTATTCAGATTGATTACACAAGCAACAAACTTGACTGTTCTTAATCTTTTTTTCTTTCCCCTGCTTTGAAATTGTACTGATCTATCACTGAAATTTGCATGAAAAAAAAATCTGTCTCTTCAGACTTGTGATGCTGAAAGGCAGCTCTGGGTTCTACTGCTACGCCATCTTTGAGCACATCAGCAACTGGCCTGCCATGAACATCACAGAGGCTCGACTCGCTTTCAAACTTAACACGGACAAGTGAGTAGTAGTCCCAGTTTTATTTTTTAGACATTGATGAGCAATTTATCTTAACTTGTTACATAACTATTCTCTTGACCATTTTCTTTTTACATGCAACAAACGTGTATTAGGTTCAATTACATGGCGATTTCAGACGATATACAGAGGTACATGCCCAGCGCGGCAGACAGAGATGAGCCTCGTGGTTCTCCATTGGCCTACAAGGAGGCTGTTCTGCTCGTTAATCCCAAGGAGCCACAGTTCAAGGGAGAGGTAAATTACCTAGAGTAATTAAGCATGGATGACATATATACTACTAGGGCCCTGTTTAATTCCAGGAACTTTGCATTCTCTTTCCACCTCGAGAACCGTGTCAGTTCATTTCTTCTCTCTGTGCACGCGACCCAATGCATAAACTTTTCACCACTTTTCACCATATCACCCCAATTAAACAGGGCCTAGAACAAGTTAAAATTTTAGACAGAACCATGGGCCTGCAACTCTCTGAACTTTGTTCAGGTGGATGACAAGTACGAGTACTCTCTGGACAACAAGGAAAACGTCGTCCATGGATGGATCAGCAGCAGCCACCCTAGCCCCATGGGCTTCTGGGTCATCACTCCAAGCAACGAGTTCAAGAGCGGTGGCCCCATGAAGAGGGAGCTCACCTCTCATGTTGGACCCACCTCCCTCACCGTAAGAAAAAATTGTGCCATTCCCTTCAACCCCCAATCCAGTTTCAATCAAGATATATTCAGAGTGAATTTCCTTGTCAAAAAAAAATCAGAGTGAAAAATTTGCAATCTCTTTTGCAATCTCTGTGTGCTCATATATCAGATGTTTCTGGGAACACATTACATTGGAGACGACATTGTGCTCAACATCGGCGACGGCGAGTACTGGAAGAAGGTGTTGGGGCCTGTATTCATCTACCTCAACTCCAACCCGAAGCGAGGCGACCTCCGTGCTCTCTGGGACGACGCCAAAGCGCAGGCGCGGTACGAAGTCAGCAAGTGGCCGTACAGCTTCCCCAAATCACCCGACTTCGCCAAGGCCGGCGAGCGAGGCTCCGTCACCGGCAGGCTCGTGGTCAGAGACAGGTTCATCAGCAACGATGACATGCCAGCCGGGATGGCGTACGTCGGGCTCGCCGCGCCCGGGCAGTCCGGCTCCTGGGCGACAGAGTGCAAGGTGCGTGTAACTACAATCTGATCTGATCGAACTGGTTCTGAACTTCTGACACACCTTGTCATCAGAATTCAGACATCCTAGTTTTCTGATGCTGTGGTTTATTTGTACTATTGCGTAGGGCTACCAGTTCTGGACGACGGCCGATTCCTTGGGCGGCTTCACCATCGGTAATGTCCGGGCGGGGGTGTACAATCTCTACGCATGGGTCCCCGGGGTTCTTGGAGACTACATGTACACTTCTCCTGTGACCGTGACGCCAGGTTGCGCCATCGACCTCGGCGATCTCGCGTTCTTGCCTCCTAGATCAGGCCCGACGTTGTGGGAGATCGGAGTTCCGGACCGGACTGCCGCAGAGTTCTTCGTCCCCGACGTCGACCCCAAATATGCCAACCGGCTGTTTCTGCACAAGGACAAGTAAGCTCTTGATCTTGATCGCTTAGGAAACCATTTGGCACTAGGCTTTTGATGAACATCTCTGATCTGTTTATATATATCTGACCGATTTGGCTGCGTTGCAACAATGGACAGGTACAGGCAGTACGGTCTGTGGGAGAGGTACGCCGAGCTGTACCCTGACAGCGATCCTGTCTTCACGATCGGTCAGAGTGATCACTCCAAGGACTGGTTCTTCGCGCATGTCACAAGGTACTACTGATGCTGAAGAGTGCTCTCTGTTAGAGTGCTGCTCGTCTCTTGGTTTCAGCGTGTTTCTGCGTTTTTTCAGACTACAAACTACATCTTCAATTTTGCAGGAAGGTGGGCAATGACTACGTGCCGACGACGCGTCAGATCCGGTTCAACCTGGACCGTGTTGTGGCAGACGGCACCTACACGCTGCGCATCGCTCTTGCTGCTGCTCAGATGTCCAGACTTCAGGTATAAAACCTTGCTTGCAGGCCTGCGCAGCAGACTGAATCGTGCATGCATGTAAATGTAACGCAGTTCTAAATCAACTTCTGATCCGTGGTGAACGTGCTGAAGAACTCAATCTGCTTGCGTTTTGGTTCGAAATCAAGGTGCACGTGAACGGGGCCGGCGCGGCGAGGAGGGGCGGCGTGTTCATGACGCCGGAGTTCGGCGGCGGCAACGCGATCGCGCGGCACGGCATCCACGGCGTGCAGTGGAGCTTCGAGTTCCCGATCAGAGGGTACCTGCTGCAGGAAGGGGAGAACAGCATCAGCATCAAGCAGACGAGGGCCTTCGGCGAGTTCTTGGGGGTCATGTACGACTACATCAGACTTGAAGGGCCTGCCGGATCCTGGCGAGACCCCACGCGACGGCCATGATCATCGTTATCGAATCGGCAAGGAATTATTTGCACAGTTTGTATAGAATATATATATACACAACAGAAGCAGTTGTAGGAGTAAACTGAAGATTGTCAGAGCAGTAAAAACAGGGTGGATTTCTGAATGTATAGCACCTCCGGGAGAAGCCAAAATACTAGTGTGAAATGGGCTGCAATTTTGGGAAACTTTGCAAAAACAGGCTATAAATGTTAACTTATTCATGTTCTTCTCTTCTCCTTTTCCTCCCACAGTCACTAACTCACTAAGAGCATCTCCAGCAAGACCCTTATTCAAGCCCATACTCAAAAAGTAGGGACTCAGAGCAAAAAAAAACGTAGTCCAGCAGGGCCCCTACTCGGGTCCCTAAAATAGGGAGGCCCCCATTTTCCCTCCAGCCCCTTCTTCCACGGGTGGCTAGGGAGGCCTCTACTTTTTTGTCCGGTGGTTCCCCCTTCTCTCTCCTCGTGCCCACGCACGACGGACCGCGGTGGCCGAGCAGGGGAGCTTGCCGCCGCCGTGCTCTACTCGCCGTGCCGCACCNCGGTGCAGGCCGGCGAGCCTGTGGCTGCTGCGCTCCGCCCGGCCGCAGTGCGGGCCGGCAAGCCTGGGGCCGCTGTGCTTCGCCCGGCAACGGTGAGCCTCGCCCACTTGCAGGCCGGCGAGCTCTTGCCTGATTGGATCGGGCGGTAGAAGGAAACAGGAGGAGAGAACACAGAAGGGAGGAAGGGGATGGAAGAGATGAGCCTAGGACGAGCGGGCCCCACCTGTCACAAAAAGAAAAAAATAATTATGAGTCACTGACAAGTAGGACCAATCTGTCATTATAAAAAGTAGGGGCCAGATTTTAGGGGCTATTGCTGGAGTTGGCCAAAAAAATCAAGCCCCTGTAAAGTAGGGAGAGCTCCTGTTCAAGAAAGTAGGGGCCTGAAATAAAGGCTATTGCTGGAGATGCTCTATACGTCTGTAGTGGTTGTACTTGCTGTATGTTGGAACTAAATACTTCCTCTGGTCAAACATACTTGACATGTTAGACACGGCAAGATCTCCAATATGAACATTTGACCATCTTTTCTTATTTGGAAGGTTTTCTTATGAAAAAGGCATCTTTGATCAATTTAATATTTTAGAAAGGGATGTTTTAGGACGAATCTATACATGTCCAGCTTTCATAGTTGATATTTTAGAAAATATGGATAGTAAAAAAATATAAATTTCACAGAATCTTGTGTAAAAACAAGGTATTTCTGACCAAATGGAGAGTAACGCAAGTTAGTCATACAATGCCAATACTGCCCATGTCTGCAACTTGTTCTGTCAATCCACAAAGGCGTGCAACAAGCTAGAGACATCTTCTCTTATATGGAAGGTTTTCTTCTAGAGAAAAAGGTATGGTACGATTTTTCAATGAACTTCTTTGCATTTTCTTAAAAAAAATACTCTGACATGTTTCAGAAAAAAACTCAAGTTTTTTTCATGAACATCTAGAGAAAAAAAAACACATTTTTCCAAATACATCTATGGTAGTCATATTGTTATGGCATGGCCAAGTCCTACCACAATGTTGGTAATAAATCATATATATCTATGCGTCCTGCCTGTAGATAAGCTTATTTTAGGTGCAAAACGCCAAAAACATGTTGCAAGGCATATAGCCAAATCCCATCACAGGTCATGTTTTAAGGTATAAAGAAGTAGTAACAGTCACTATAACTTAGAATATATCAAAAGTCTGTACGGACTACTAGTTTTACCGATAACCTATTGAAAGGACCTTGATGTCGCCTAGAGGGGGGTGAATAGACGAGACCTGAAAAAGTTGCCACTTAAAACAAATTTATTAGCAACAATTGGGTATTCCAAATATCACTTTTAGAAAATCAGTAAATGAACTTCTAAAAGGATCTTTAGAATCTCCAAATAAAAGAATAGCACGCCTAACGCAGCGGATATGAGTCACTGCCACCAAAACCGGTACCACCGGTTGCCCGAGCAGTGAACCCCCAGATAAATTGAGAATGCTAGAGAGCTCGGAATCAAACCAAACTTGGAGAAGATGATTGGAATATCTTTCTAAGGAATATCTCCAAGTCCCTGCACTCAAAAACACATATCCAACAAAATCGAGCAATTTCACCAATAATCAAATATAAGCACAATGAAGCTCAAACCAGCGGGGATACACAAGATTTGTTTCCCGAAGTTCGGATTCACCGTTTGCACCACGCAGCCACCAAGGTACGGTGAATCCTACTCTCCGTTGAGGAAGCTTATGCGACCACACTAGGTCAAGGTATCTCCTCCTTCCACTAGCATGCTTCTTCCCTTTCGGAGGCGAAGCACGACCTACACAAACTTTCCCGCAGCTCACCACACCTTGGTAGCTCACGGGCAACACCTAGCCGTCTAGGAGCGAAGCTCCAAGAGTAACAAATGAATCACACAAGCTTGATGAAGTCCAACAGTGCTCAAGGTGCTTTTGGTGCTATCAAACTTCACACAATGGCTGCTCTCTCTACTACCCAACACAAAGGATCTCACAATTGCAAGCTACCTCACAAAGAGGGGTTGGGGAGAGCAAATATGGCTTTTGCTTGGCAAGGAAGAGCAGGGAAGCACTATAGCAACCTCAGGAACAGCAGCAAAGCAATGGGGAGGTCGTGGGGTATAAATACTCCAGTCCCCAAAAACTAGCCGTTACTGTCTCAGTGAAAACCGGTGCCACCGGTTCCTAAAACCGGTGCCACCGAAAATTCAAACCAACTAGCCGTTTGTACTTTCTGACACAAAACCGGTTCCACCGGTTTCCCAAAACCGGTGCCACCGGTTTTGCCCTGGCAAAACCTATAGCAGTGCAAGTGAGGGTTTTGTGTCTCTCAACAACTCATATGGGTTACTTGAGCACTTAGACAATTTCAAGGCTTCTTGTGATGCATCCCTCTTGATAGTACGGTGTACCTAAACTCAAGATCAAATATAAATACAAATGATGCACTTGAGTTTCTTCACTTTGAGTCATGCCATACTTGATCATCATATCCACTTGAGAGTTGCATTCAACCTTGTCTTTTTGAGCACTTCAACCTTGAGCTAGTGACTTGAACCATTGTCTTTGAATGAAATCCACTTCTAGTTCAATTCACTTTTTCACAACTCGCTTCTAGAAAGATTGATACTTCCCAATATGAACATCACATGTGACCAAGATACATCAAGTTGAAATCCAAAGAAAGTTTCGTCACCCTAGCAAAGATACATGACTCAAGTCCACAACTTGATCACACATTGTTTAGTCCCTAGAAACACTATCCCGAATTCCACCTCTTCATCCTTGCATCGCATATAGCTTCACATTAGTGTGTATCATCAATGAACACCATTTCTTGATGTGCAATATATCCACTTTACTTTGCTCTTTTATTTCTATCAAAGTCATCATGTCTTGTTTGCAAGTCATTCTTTAGATATAGACCAAGAATGAGCCATATCACCATGTCTCTTGTCCATTCAACCAAACTTGCATTATACAATATTTTTGTCTGCCATGATCTAAGATATCCCATATCATTAACAAACAAGTTTTTATCAATTTAGAGACCAATATATCACACATGTCATTATGTCTCTTTTTTTATTGCACCATAGCTTGTCATCTTCCATATTCATATATAATGGGAGCAACCACTTAATTTATTCATGTCAACATGAGCCATCCACATTGAATTTAACCAATGACCAATAGTCAATCATCAATATACAATTTAAATTCCTGCTCATTATCTTTGACAAACACGTTAGTCCTTTAATCGTTTTGTCATTCAACTCACCAAAACCCACAAGGGGGCCTAGATGCACTTTCAATCTCCCCCTTTTTGGTGATTGATGACAATTCGATTAAAGCTCACAATAGATATATCAATAAAGCTTTTGAATGTTCAGATTTAGTTTGAGCTCCCCCTCAACATGTGCTTTGAGTAAAATTCAATTACTTGGCCTAAAATGCCAATTTGCACAAATTCAAGAAACCATGGAGCTCCCCCTAAATCTCAACATCCGTGGGGTGCAAAACATGTGTGTGAACAGTTTAAAACGTGATGCATGCAGCACTAATTGATAAAGCAAAGAACCAGTGCTTCCCAGACAAAAACCGGTGCCACCGGTTTTCACAAACCGGTGCCACCGGAAAATTTCTGGAAAGCACAGACATACACCAGACAATGAGACCCGGAATTTCCGACACAACAGACCAGAATTTCCGGCAACAAACAGAGGCTACAGGAACTTCTAGACCAGAAATTCCGGCCCAACCAGAAATTCTCACACATAAATGAGTTCAACACACAGAATAGCACTCATTACAAAGGTTCTCAAGTCCAAAAGAGCTAAGATAGATTTGAATTTATTACAAAGTGGCATGTTGCATACAACATCCAAAACTGGTGCCACCGGTTTTGCCAGACAGCCAGCAGACAAACAGAACAGCAGCCTTTAATCGTTCCAATTTCTCCCCCTTTGTCATCCATCACCAACAAAGGTCCTGGGGGATCTCCTGCTGCCCCTACTCATCATTTTCCTCATCATCATCTTGCTCTTGGCCTTGAGTTGGGGAAATAAGTGGAGGTTGAGGTGCAAATTGAGTTGGAGGAAATGTACCAACATATGGATTGACATGGCCAAAAATCCCTCCAAAAATGTCACCTTGAGCAGATCCTGAACCCCCAGCTGCATAAGGATCAATCTGTGGCATATCAGAAGAACCACCTTGCCCTTGAGTGCCCACAAATGGCACCTCAGAAAAAGAAGCCCCACCACTTTGCATGCCTCCATAGGATGGATTATAGTATGAGTGACCTATGGATCGATCTCAATAATCCTTTTGAGTCACCGGATCCACTCTTGAGATCTAGTCCAAATTTGATCAAATCCCTCCGGTTCATTTTCCTCATCATCAGACTCTGCACGGGGAATAGGAGGTCTATTGGAAGGATCCTCATACATCTGCCTGATCATCCTCGAGTCCCTCTTCCTCCTTTGCCTTTCCTTGTGAGCAATTGCATTTGTGCTCATACAAGACCCACACATAAAGTTGAACAACTTTCTAAGCGGTGAAGGGGGCTTGTGCACATCTCTTTGCCCACGTCCACGTCCACTACGGGACGTCTCTCTTGCTGCCATAGAAGGGGCAGCAGCTGTAGGAGCATCTTGGGGTGCATCTCCACCCTCTATATTGGCCTCCATGCTTGCCGCTTGGGCTAGGGACGGACCTTTGATATCATTCTTTATGTGAAAGGGCTCAATCTCATGATCATAATCAAATGTGCACTTAGTCACGGCCTCAATAACATGCATGAGATAAGGAGCATACCCACAGCTCATTTGTGGAGATCCAGCAATAGACTTCATTTCTTCCCAAATAAATTTCACCACACTAAACTCCGGCTCACCAGGTGTCATATACCTTAACAAATCACGAAGATAGAAAGATATGTTGCTTTGATCACCTTCTTTAGGAGCAAGTGTCTTTCTAAACATGCGGTTGAGATATGCATAGTAGGGTTGCATGCCATTAACTCTCCCAAAGTAACCCTCCTGTCCTGGTAAATACATGTATTTTATATCTTTCTTATCCATATATGCAGCATTATGAATATGAACTCTCTTATCATCCTCTCCATCAAAGCCCAAAAGTGAGGTAAACTGAGTGTAGGTCACTCCATACCAATTGCCCTCTGTCATCCAATGCACAATCCTTTCATCATTTCTAGATGTGAAATAACTAGTGACATAGAATTGTGCAATTACCTCACTATTCCATGACTTGGCAAAGCTCATGATCTTGTATATATTCTTCCTCTTGCATTCCCTAATGATTTCATCAATTCTAGGATCCTTGAAGGCCCTCATGAACTTCCAATCAATGTATTGAGCCTGAGCAATAGGAACATCCTTTGTAAGGATGGCACTCTCATAGAAGTCCTGGTGAAAAGCTGTGCCAAACCTGTAATCAAGATGTTTTCCACCTACTTCCTTAGGATTCTTTGCTCTCTCAATTCTGGCCTTTTCTGTCATGCCCTTCACCTTATAGTTGACCTTGGCGCGGTTTGGGGCGCCATGGGAGCTCTAAAAGTCACATCACTAACATGTGTGGGAGGAGCACTATGAGATGGCATTGGCCCAAATGCTGAAATGATATCCTCCTCATCATCACCATTACCACTGCCACTTCTGCCACCGCTGCCTGTCCCCTGACTATGCTCATGGCTATGTGTGCGAATGGATTTGCCCTTTCTCTTGCGCTGACTAGCTGAGGGAGAGTCTGCTGCAATAGACTCGGAAGGAGTGCGATCCCTCTCATAAGGACTCTCCTCATCATCATCACTAGAGGTGTCCTCGGGCTCAGAATCTGCAATGCGAATATCACCCCTAGGAAGTCTCACTCTCCCTGCTGTCCTCGTGGATCTTCTAGGCTGTGCTTGTTCAGCTGGTTGGATTTCTTGCTCGCTACTTCCAACATCTCTTGCCCGAAACTCAAATTGGGCATTTTTTGAGCGAGTTGGCCTTCTTTGATAAGAAACATATTTGCTTGGATCTGTAACAAACACATGGAGAAAAGCTTCTGAGAAACAGACCATTGACATGGATATTGATTTTGAGCGTTTAGAACCGAGCAGAACCATTGACCAGGGTGTCTGTGCACAAACCGGTGCCACCGGTTTTGGAAAACCGGTGCCACCGGTTTCTGCCCAGAAACCCTAGGTCATGGCCCCCATCAATGCCACCAAGGAAACTTTGATTTCTTGCACTGAGATGATTCTAGGGCCTAAAACAAGATGTTCTACCAAGGGAATCCGAGAGGAAATATCTAGAGAAATAGATCGGGCAAAAACTTGATTTGAGTACCTCCCGACATGGTGGGTGAGTTGCTGCAGCCCTAGAACCGAGGGGAATCCGGTCACACCGAATGGGAGACTCCAAATCTTGCCTCAACACTTGAATCCCACGGTGGAAACTTGAAATCGCCTCAAAATCGCCCCAAAACGCCCTCTCCTTTCTGTTCTTGGTCGTGGGTGAAAGAGGGGGGTAAATGTAAGAGTGAAAGGGTAAGTCACGGGTAAATAGTACCCACCCGACAGAAACCGGTGCCACCGGTTTTGTAAAACCGGTGCCACCGGAATTTCTTGACCCAGTGACTTTTGTCCATTTTTACACTCGTGTCCTTTCCCTTTTCTCCTCTGCTCCATTTTTGAATCCATTTATCCATACTTCACTGCTCTTTGACTCAGATGGAGGATTTTGATAGATAGGGATGAGATAAGAAAATCCAATAAGCATAGCCCTTGAGATGAGATTGGGTAGATCTAATGGACTTGAGAGTGTTTCACCATTTGTAGTTAGCCAGCAATCAAGCAAGGATAACAATAACCACAAATGGATCAACTTGGCCACAAGGACCAACACCAAAAGATTTTCAAAAAGCACACTTCCTACACATGCTAGTTAATTTTGAAAAACTATCCTATGTCACACAAGGCATGCATCCATCTCAAGTCAATGACCATCTTAGTATATTTAGCTCATATCTTGCAAGAAATGACACTAAGTCAATTCTAGGTGAAGACATCAACTAAATATCTAGATTTGAAGCTCAAGATGACTTAAAACAATTACATGCAAACAACATATACTAGCAAGGTACAAAGGCCTAGATGCGAAAGATAGGAATAGAAGGTTCATGAAAACATACCTTTGCCTTAAGCCCATTCAATTTGTGCATATTTCAATTTAGCATGGTGCTAGCTCTCATAATTATTTTTCTTATTCAGGTATGAGTTAGCACAAGATACACTAGCACATGTGACTACAAATTCACTAGAAGAAATTGTTAGTCCCACAAGTAACACAAGTATTGGAATAAACTCCCCCTTAGATAGTGCATAAGAGTTTTGAATTTCTTTTGAGTTGCACTTTATTCAATTATGAATATTGAGGAGTTTATTCACAATCTTGGTCAAGGCATATAGAAGGTAATAAACAAATTGAAATTATGCCAAGGATATCAATCATAGTCACATAAAACTTTTCATGCTAAACACACTAGCATGAGGGAAGGCCTAGATGCATTGAAATGAATATATGAATTTGAAAAACATACCTTGGTCTTTGAACAAATAAATTCTTCACATAGAGGAACTCATATATCCATTAACTTGTGCTTTTGATTTCTTTTCATCTTGCCATTTTAGTGTGATCTAACCGTAGTTTCAATAAAATGACAAGACAATACAAATATTAGTAGTACAAGCCCTAGTCTCATGTTTGGTGACTCTTTGAGTTTGGCGGGGAGTGAGTCACAAAACACGAAACCTCATAACATGGACTAGATCCCTCAGACATATGGTGTACACAAGATTATGTGGAAGGCAAGTATATGTACACCATCTTGGTTAATTAATCCCAATTAAGGAATCTAAGCAATGCTATGGTGAGTAGCTATATATGTGAAACTCAAACCAACTTAAATGAAAGATGATACAATTACCATGTTGGTTTGTTGACCTTGTTGTCCTGTAGCTTACTCATTACCAACTCACTTGCATTGGAGTTGCTCAAGTGTAGTATATGAGTATAAGTATGATCCTCACACTTGAACTATTACACATGAAAACTTGCAAATGATGTTAGTACCAAGAGACACAAAATATGAAGTGAGCTCCCCCTAAATATGTGCATCAAGGATTCAAATCTTGAGACTTGCACTTTCAGCTCAATTAAGGCACTAGGGTAGCTAGCTTCATATTGTGGTCTATATTATAAATAAATTCCTGAATAAGTGAATGTGATCAAGACAGGCTTACAGACATTTGTTTGAAGCTTCAGATATAATTAGAAGAATATTTTTTGAGATATTTCAATTTAGATGAAGCAGGACAGTTCAACCTCTGCCGGAACTTCTGGCATAGATGCCAGAACTTCTGATACGAAACAGAGGCTGCCGGACTTTTGGGTCGGAAGATCTGAAGCCGGCCGGAACTTATACTTTTGCTTCCTACTGATACTGGCAAAACCGGTGCCACCGGTTTTACCAATCCGGTGCCACCGGATTTCAACTGAACCTTGCTTTTCTTCAGAAAGATTATTCTGGTGCTTCTTGTCTTGATTCACTTCTGTTTATCTTCATTACTTATTCATTGCCCTGCATTTATAAACACTCAAAGCTTCTTGATGAAGCGGTTAGTAGCCTTAAGTGTTATTTGTCATAACTTTTCATTATCAACAAATATAGCTTGTCCACTACACATGCTTAGAAACAACAAATGTATAGATAGATATACATGAGTGGACAGCTTAGAGAGGTACTTGTCATGGGAGAAGCATTGGATAACATATTCTTCCATTGATCTCACTTGGTTCATTTATGACATGAAATTTCTCTTGAGATGTAAATGATGTAAGATGGAATTCTTCTCAAGTGAACCAAGCTTCCAATGCTGCTCCAAGTACCTACAAATATTCCTTTAGGCACATTTTGGTACCCAACATGTGTTGGGTCCTCTATGGTTAGTAAGCAAGGATTTAGGTACCCAAATGGCCTTTGTGCTTGTCCTAGGTGAACTAATCACATTAGTAGCACAGGAGTCATATGAGTTTCTCCTAATCTTAATAAACTCATTATTGACACGTTCAAGATTAGGATTTTTACCATTTGGACAATCCTTACCAAAATGTCCCTTCTCACGACATGTGTAGCAAGTCTTGTGCTTGATGTTGCTACCTTTATTTTTCTTGCTTGCAGAATATTTCTTCTCTTTGATGTTTGCTTGTGCCTTCAGACCATGGTTGTTTTGCTTGACTTGTGGTTTCTCAGTGGAAACCGGTACCACCGGTTTAGGTAAACAGGTGCCACCGGTTTTATCTGAGGGCACCCTTGACCTGTTGACACAAGCTTCAATTTCATGCCCTTTCTTGCGGCATCCATAACACCTTCTCTGTGCATGGCTTTTCTTCTCTTTTGATTGCTTTGACAAGTCCATCTTAAGCCTTTCCACCTCTAGCTTCAGATTAACATTGTCTTGTGCAATGTGTTCATGATGTGACTCTGCAAGAACTTGATCATACCATAAAGTTTTTGCCTGCGAGTCGCAAGGGTTAGCACAAGACATATCGATTTCAGCTAGAGAACATTTACACTTATGAATTTGAGGTTCTAATGATTTCATAGTAGTAAGCATAACCTCATGATTCACTTCAAGGATTGTGTGTGAATCTACAAGCTTCTCATAGGAGCACTCTAGTTCCTTATGAGTAACCTGCAAGTTCACATACTTACTAGCGAGCATCTCAAGCTGCTCCTTGAGCCTTTGATTTTCTTCCTTCAATGAATTGGTCAAGGATTCATTTGACTCCTTGACCTCCTCTTTGCTTTCAGCTATAAGACAGTAAGAAACGTCAGCATTCAAAGAGGAATGAATAGGAGCGGTAGATACATCACTGTGCTGATGCGTCGCTGAATTTTCACTCGAGGAAGGCTCATCAGCTTGCTCCTGGCCAAAACCGGTGCCACCGGTTTTAGAAACCGGTGCCACCGGTTCTGCCTGAGCAGAACCAGTGAGTGTAGTCTCGTGGTCCTCTTGCTCCTTGGATGATATCACTTGAGGCTCATAGCACATAGGTGATGTTGAGCACTCCTCTAGTGACTCCATGTATCCGTGATGAGGGTCCAAATGCGATGTGCGTCTCTTTGAATTACGTCATCCCTAGAGATGACGTTCCATATAGCTTTACACACAGATCTTTGCAAGAAGTTAGTAACACAAGAATTGAGTTGCAAGCAAGCCAACTCCCCTTGAGTGACATTTGATCGATCAAAATTGTTAGTGTCACACCTAGGAGGTAGGATGCTTTCAACTAAAATATGTTCAACAACAGGATCTACTTTTCTAAGAGCATGATGAACATTACCAACCCATGACGCAAAGTTTGAGTAGTCAACCTTGAGAGGCTCAAAGTTTACCTCAATCGACATCTTTTCTTCACGGCGGTTAAGCCTAGATGTGAAGCCAAGCTCTGATACCAATTGAAAGGACCTTGATGTCGCCTAGAGGGGGGGTGAATAGGCGAGACCAGAAAAAGTTGCCACTTAAAACAAATTTATTAGCAACAATTGGGTATTCCAAATATCACTTTTAGAAATTCAGTAAATGAACTTCTAAAAGGATCTTTAGAATCTCCAAATAAAAGAATAGCACGCCTAACGCAGCGGATATGAGTCACTGCCACCAAAACCGGTACCACCGGTTTTGCAAAACCGGTTCCACCGGTTTTGCCCGAGCAGTGAACCCCCAGATAAATTGAGAATGCTAGAGAGCTCGGAATCAAACCAAACTTGGAGAAGATGATTGGAATATCTTTCTAAGGAATATCTCCAAGTCCCTGCACTCCAAAACACATATACAACAAAATCGAGCAATTTCACCAATAATCAAATATAAGCACAATGAAGCTCAAACCAGCGGGGAGACACAAGATTTGTTTC
>CM014277.1:4127154-4167855 GCA_004135705.1 Alloteropsis semialata | reverse complement strand
ACTAAACAACTTTTTTCTATAGTCAGCCAAAGCACAAATTTTTTTGGACAGTGGAAACACCTCATATTAAAATGACTTATGCAAATGGAGGAAAAGAAATATCCAAACTCAAATTTACATGTCACAAAAACTTAAATTACAGTACAGACATCACTATAATTTAATCAGTTTGCATATGTAAAAAAAATTAGCAGTTCAATAATTTGTAAAGAATATTATTAAACAGTCATTAAACAATTAACTAACCTAAAGTGGCTATTACAATTGATGATTGATAGTTTTGCTGTAAATTAGTTTGGCAATTTAGATAAAAACGAAAACTGAAATTATTAATGTAAGATCTAAAGAGTGAAAGAACTCAAACAAGAAGGCAGGTAACAACATAAGCAGCGACTGAATCAAATATTGAGGAAGCAAACCTTCCTGCTTGGTCAACTGCAATCCTGTAAAGAGAGAGATTGTCATGGCCACACATCTTCTCAACAACAAGAACAGTAGTCAGCCACCTGTTCTGGTTTAAATTTGTTTTAGACCATCCAACAACCAGACAATCCTGAGGACCATCTCTGAAAGCCAGATAACACAAGTTGTTACGAATCATTGGAACATCATATCTAGCAAACGCGGTTTCTTTGAGAACACAGTTCTGCATTGAGAAAAAGAAAAAACAATTAGCAAATGAAAACCAAACCTTGGCAAAGTATGAAACAGAATGATTGAAGGCAAACAATCTAAACAAATGGAACCAAACTCTTGAAAACCTAAATAATAATAAATAGATTAAATTATTGGAACAGAATAGCATATTAAAGATCAAATACTTAACAAATTTTTTCTATATTCAGTCAAAGAACAAATGTTATTGGGGACAGTGGGAACCCCTCATATTAAAATGAGTCATATAATGAACAAATTTGAATAGCCAAACTCAAATAGCTACACAAGAAAAAAAACTTCAACACTAAAACTGCATAACGAGTTAGCAATAATAGAAAACTGAATTACCATAAACCTACATTACAGGACCAAAAGGCTAATGAAATAGAGAAATTCATATTTACATGACCATATAATGGAATCTACAGCAACTTCATCACTAGAACTTAGTAATTGTAGAACTGTAAACATTATTTAAATGGTACAGTCAGTAAATTAACATTTGCCTCAACATTGCAAATAGTTCAAGAACTAACTATAAATTCTTAGCCACGGTGAGAAATGACTGTGATCATAATTAGGTGAACATGCATCAAATAAATTACAAGAATATATCATGAACTAGACCAGAAAAAATTGCTATACTATAAATGCTTTAAGTAAATGAACTAAATTAGAATTTCGCATGTAATGCACTGTAGATGAAATGTATAGCAAATCAAATTTGAACAAAAAATAGTTATTGAAGAAGAGAGGTTACCGGGGGAATCATCTTGCAAATTTGGCTACCTGGAATTTGAACAATTGTTCACTGTTAGATAATATCAAACAAAGTAGTAAAAGGAGGTGAAATATTACTAATGGAGTTGAGATAAACAAACAAAGTAGTATAACATGATGATTGAATTAAAATTTGACAGATATGTTCAGTCAGAAACACAGTGATTACACAATTCCTAATTCTTATTTGGTGCTATACTTATTTTGAATGAGGAGTGAAATAAAGCAAACAATAGCACCAAGAATATATCCATATTGCAGGCAAAACTAAACCTACAATCAAAAGGGGGTTACATATACCCAGCTTCAAAATTACAGCGCATAATAAAAAAACATACACTTACTGAACCACTTTAACTACATCAGTAACGGACCGTAAATAATGAAAGCACACCAAATCTATTGGAAATTTATAGTCATGCTTTTTATCATACTAAAGTGAATACCAATTTAGTGAGAAATTTGGTGAACAGAAGGAAAGATCGTGCAAATTTTGGAAAGTGAAACCCCTATGATGAAACAAAGAATACATATAGGCTAAGCATTCAAGTTCAAACTTCTGTCTTAATCAATAATAGACATAAATGCTATGCGAATCAAGTTGCATGAGGGATTATGAAAATGACAATCATCAAAAGCATGAGAGATCAACTTGAACTTAACATAATACAAATTACTAAATAAAAAGAAATATGGGCAACCAAGTGAGCAGTGACTATTTTTCAAAATATATTTCAAAGAAAAAGGAATGGCAATACAGAACTTACATCAGAAATGTTGACTTCACCATCAGAATCATCACTACCACAGTTCTCAATTTCTTCTACTTCAGAAACATAGTCTTGGTAATCAACATCTTCATCAGAATTACTATTGGTAAAATCATCTACATCCCTATGCCTCTTACGAGCCATCTGAGCACACAAGAAAATAATTTACCATGAAATAGGCTATATATACATAACAACTACAAAGAAATATTACAACATTGCAACCTACAATGTCCATTCAAAATGATAATAATAACAGTCAATTAGCAGGACCATAGAACTGTAACAAAATTTAGTCATCCATCATACTTAGAGAAACTAATTTTACATCAACATCATAAACAGAAAAGGGCCTGCAAATATGTCCTGTGATGATATAAAATAAAATCCTATGAGAACATATGCCTAAACTCGAAACCAATGATGCTAATAGTATCAGAAATTTGGAACTAGACATAGACACAACAAGATATCAGACTTCACACAGGAGATTAGGCGAAACATCACATGGTATCCCTAGAACCTGGAGGATAAACCAAAATGGAACAAGCGCGAGGGGAATCGAAAATCCAGCAACACAAATATGCAAAAAACGGCGTGAAACAACATCACAGGGGATCGATTAAATCGAGGGAAAAAGCGGCAAAACGTCTCGCAGCGGGAGCTCGCCTTGGGAAGCGGAAAACAGTGAGGAAATTGCAAATACTGCATAACAAACTACCAAATCACCAGCTCAAAGCATAGTAGATTGATACGTCAAGGGGGAAGGGGGGTTCAACGAGGGAATTGCAAATCCAGCACAACAATTTTGCAAATCAGAGAGCTACACCAAATTCAAGCGACTAATGAACATGGGGAATCGATACATCAAAGGGGATAGAGGGGATTCGACGACTGACCTCGGCACCTCATCCGTCGAGCAAAAAAAACTGAGAGGGAAAGCAAATCCAACGAAACAGGAGCTGGGGAGCATCAAATCAGCCCAGAATCAAACACCAAACTGGCATGAACAGATAAATCGAAGGGGAAATAGAGGGAATCGCCTCACCTCTTGGCGTCCTGGGGAGCACAGCAAGACCGAAAGCAAAAGAGGAATGAGCGCTGGGAAAGGAAATGATTCAGAGGCAACGGGAAGAAACAAAAAGGCACGGTTCCCAAAAAATTAGAGAAGAGGCTGACATGTGGGGACGTCTTGTCAGCGAGCCAAAAACGAAGCAAAAGCTGAGCGGATATATGTGGGGCCGTGTTGTCAGCGAGCAAAAAGAACAACTCAAACCGAGTGGAAAAGTCAGCAGATCAGACGGACGTGGAAAACTGATTAGCAGATATGGACGGAGGAAAATTCGGGTGATGATTGCTCGGGAAACACCCGAGCAATGGCTAGCTTTTCCCTAAAAGTAATAGTGCTACTGTTTTTTCGTGCAAACTGTGCAAACTCTAATCTGGACCACATGATGTTGATCCAAGGGACGCAAGGGGGAGGTGGGAGGGGTGATTTGCAAAAATGTGATTAGATGCGCTTTTGCAAATCACCCCTCCCTCCTCCTCTGCGCCCTCCCTTGGATCAACATTGTGTGGCCCAGATTAGAAGTTTGCACGGTTTGCACGAAAAGGTTGGTTTGCACCTGATACGTTGCCATCTGTATGGCAACATATCAGGTGCAAACTAATCTCTTCGTGCAAACCGTGCAAACTCTAATCTGGACCACATGATGTTGATCCAAGGGACGCAAGGGGGAGGTGGGAGGGGTGATTTGCAAAAGTGTGATTAGATGCGCTTTTGCAAATCATCCCTCCCTCCTCCTCTGCGCCCTCCCTTGGATCAACATTGTGTGGCCCAGATTAGAAGTTTGCACGGTTTGCACGAAAAGGTTGGTTTGCACCTGATACGTTGCCATCTGTATGGCAACATATCAGGTGCAAACTAATCTCTTCGTGCAAACCGTGCAAACTCTAATCTGGACCACATGATGTTGATCCAAGGGACGCAAGGGGGAGGTTGGAGGGTTGATTTGCAAAAGTGTGATTAGATGCGCTTTTGCAAATCACCCCTCCCTCCTCCTCTGCGCCCTCCCTTGGATCAACATTGTGTGGCCCAGATTAGAAGTTTGCACAGTTTGCATGAAAAGGTTGGTTTGCACCTGATACGTTGCCATCTGTATGGCAACATATCAGGTGCAAACTAATCTCTTTGGCAACGTATCAGGTGCAAACTAATCTCTTCGTGCAAACCGTGCAAACTCTAATCTGGACCACATGATGTTGATCCAAGGGACGCAAGGGGGAGATGGGAGGGGTGATTTGCAAAAGTGTGATTAGATGCGCTTTTGCAAATCACCCCTCCCTCCTCCTCTGCGCCCTCCCTTGGATCAACATTGTGTGGCCCAGATTAGAAGTTTGCACAGTTTGCATGAAAAGGTTGGTTTGCACCTGATACGTTGCCATCTGTATGGCAACATATCAGGTGCAAACTAATCTCTTCGTGCAAACCGTGCAAACTCTAATCTGGACCACATGATGTTGATCCAAGGGACGCAAGGGGGAGATGGGAGGGGTGATTTGCAAAAGTGTGATTAGATGCGCTTTTGCAAATCACCCCTCCCTCCTCCTCTGCGCCCTCCCTTGGATCAACATTGTGTGGTCCAGATTAGAAGTTTGCAAAGTTTGCACGAAAAGGTTGGTTTGCACCTGATACGTTGCCTATCTATATATATAGGTAAGCGGAGCCTGCTGGTCTATACTCTTGGCCTCTTGCCGACATATGATTGCTCCCCGCCGCTCTTGTTGGCTTTTCATCAGGATCTAACACACGCGAACACAAGTATAGATGTCCAGATGGGCCGGACACGACGGGCGGCACGACGCACGACACTAAAAACACGACACGAACACGACACGACACGATGGTTGTAGTGTCAGTGCCGGCACGACACGATGGACGGGCCGTGTCTGGGCCGCGATCTCGGCACGCAGTGCCGGCACGAACACGACACGAAAAAGGGGTGACACGACTAAACACGATTAATTTTAGATGTTTGTTGGACATATTACTCCGGCACCTATCATACTCTGCATCATCTATCACCGTGTTCGGTAGGATGGAACTGGCTGGGCTGGACCTGCTGCTGGCAGCCAGCGAGCTCCAGCCAGCCAGCACTCCATCCAGCTGCAGCCAGCAAACCAGCCAGTTTCAAATTCAAACGCCAGAGAAAAAGCAGCAGCTGGCGCCATTTTGTTTTTGGCGCCAAACCCCAATCCCTGTAATTACAATTCCACTTGATACACACACATGAATCATATTCCGCATCAACATAAATCACATTAATCACCTTAATTTGGTTGTTATTCAGAGCTATGACAGACAATCACATTCATCACCTTCAGTGCAATTCCATCTCTGACAGACAAATTTGACTCCACAAATTACACATACCAAAGATGACCATAATCAGTTAAATTCCAACATACGAGCTCCAAAATCAACACAATTCTGCTACCAAAGCACTACAAGTTCATTTCACAATGGCAAGCTCATATAATCGAGTCCAATTCCACTAAGACATCATTGCAGATCAATACCAGGGGCTGTGCATGCATTCAATGAAACCAAACAGCCCACCCATACATCATCAGGCCGCACATTTGCAGCCTGGAATCCACTTACCAAAATGCAAATCCCCATCCAGTCCTCTGCAGCCCAGTGCTCACAATGTCCTGTAACAATTTTGTAAACCCATATCAGATGCACATATATCCTTAAACCATTCACTGTAACTACAATACAGTACAATATAAAGTTTAGTATATATTTTCCAATACAACATACAATATTCTTCTTTTGATTTCACGACATTGCCAAAGCTATAAGATGTCTTATCCCAGCTGTTGTAGTTATATCAGTAGTTCGAGCAAAGTCCGAAAGTTCGTACGTCGCTCCCGTTCCATGACTACTGATCCACAAGAAATTGTCGAATGCAAAGCAAGAGATTATAATCTTCGCTTGCTTGTCCCTAGTATAGTAGGGCACCCCATCCAACACTTTCCACCTCTCTTTCATGACGCCAAACCTCCATTCAATGATATTCCGCAATTTCGCATGGGTGTAATTAAACTTCTCTTCCGTACCTAAATAGCGCAAGTCAACTCCCTCAAAGTTCTTAAGGTGGTACCTTGACCCATGAAACCGAGTCATGTATCCATCTTGTGATGCATACCCAGCGTCCGCCAGGCAGTACCGTCCTACAAACCGCGACAACATTTGCACCATTAGTACATCATAATATCTGCATACAACATGTTTACCAAGTTGAGTAAGTAATTGATTCACACACCTGGGGGTGGATGGGGGAACCTTGCATCCTCCCAACAATCTCTAAGAACCGCCATGTCATGACATGCGCCCGCCTTACCAGCACCAACATAAGTGAATCGGCCGTGCATGTCCACTATGGCGCACACATTAATAGACACATCCCCTTTCCTGTTAATGAAGTCTGCTTTGGCGGCTTGGTTCACCTCAACATCAATGTGCACGCCATCTATAGCACCTATACAGCCATCAAACCATGGAGCATACGGCAAAAGTTCCATCATCGCCTGTGTATAATTCCTATCAGATGGAACTATTATACTATGGGCCCATCTATACATGATATCAGCCATCAATGTCATTTTCCTACTAATAGTATCTAATGACCTTTGGAACACTTCTCTACACTCCCTTACACATGCTGCGTGCGCACAGGCCCACACATACAACCCTAAAGCTTCCACAGTCCCCATATTTCGCGTGTCAGTCAACCCGTGCTGAAGTAACATGTTATGCAATCTGAAGAATTCCACACGCGACATACGGAAAGCATCATAGCAACTTTGCGGATTATCTAGAGTTAGACTCGTCCATTGAGCCCCCGTCAACTTTTGGAAGGGACAAGGGGGATTCACCGTCGGTTGCATCATCTGCCACATACCATATAGCCTCCGTAGCATTGTAGCTGCCGTTGACACCCTCTCAATTTCTTTTTCACATTCAGAGCTGTTTCTAGACGTGTCTGTGCTGCTGGCCATCTACAAAGTAAGATGCAAGGAATCAAAATTCAGCCGGTTTTGCCTAATGAAAGAAACATAGCAGACCATGCAGTTTTGCCTAATCAAAGAAACATAGCAGACCATGCAGTTTTGCCTAATCAAAGAAACATATTAGACCATGCAGTTGAAGTACTCAATTCATAAACTCAATGTAGTCAATCAATTGAAGTTCTCAAGGAGGTTGACAGTTATTCTAACATATTTTACTTACATTACCAGTCTGTCATCAGACAGGGATGGAAGAATGCGCTTGACAGCAATAGGTGTTCCTCGCCAATTTGCTTTCAGAATTTCACCAAAAGAGCCCTGTTGTAGGTAGCAGGATTGACGAACTTAAGATAAACCAATTGCAAAAAAGAACTAAAAATGGCATACAGTACATCAGCAAACTGTGATAATGTTTTATCAAATAATTGCATTGAGTAAGAGATGTTTGAAGACATGAAACCTTTCCAATGACAATTGCTTTTGTGAAGTCCAATTCAAGTGGGTTAATCTCCCAGTCAGCCTTGTTTGTTAGAGGTGGCGGAATTGTCTTCGGTTCAAAATGGCTTCCAGTTTTCCCCTACAGGAAAATAAAGGACAAATCCGATGAAGATGAGAACGATCACATGATGCATCAGCCTAGCAAAATCAGATTATATCACAATGACCTGTTTCAAACTCTTAGTTGAGTAGAGCATTTATTGCAAATACGAAGAGAATGGTAATTTAGTTGCGAGCAAAAGGTGCACCAAAACTACCAATTAAACAGATAACATAGAAACATATATTATCACCTAAAGTGAATACCATTGCTTTGTTTATCAAAGGTGGCGCAATTGTTGCACATTCTGCCATGTCTAAAACTCAAAGCCATGTGTGAACTACCAAGGTATCCAATTTCTTAATAATGGTAGTTTAGATCACCTAACATCCCCCCAATATCTTCACCCACTAAATCCCCAATCTAAAAAAAAACATTTGGGATCATGAGTCCTGGATAAAAATTCAGAAACATTATACCAGTAGCTGCAGAGCAATATACAGGGGACTCACCCACTAAATCCATACCATATAGTGACAGGTGGAATTGGAATACCTTTGAAGTTACAGATTTAGTAATCTTGTGCTACTGGTTAAACCTATACAACCCTAAAACTTTGAGCAACCAAAATTCTACAAGTGGCATATGACTGAAATGAACTGAGCCGATTGTACAGCAGTCAGCAGGCAAACAACCATGTGCAACCGTGGCTATCATGCATTCAAATCAGTTTTGCAAGAGATACTAACCCCTTGTTTGGAAAAGCAGCTGGTAGAGATGGAACTCTGTCAGTCAACAGTGTTCCAAATCACCCCAACAGGACCTGCAATTCAAGACAAAAGAATTAAGACAATGACCATGTTCTGCAGTATTAGTTCTCAAATACATTACTGACAGTACAATTTAAGATAGGACCATTGCAACATGAATTACAATATTGGAAACCGAAATACAAACATCCCACAGCCACCAGAATGTTCAAGAGTTGTTTATTACATAAACATGACGCAAGAATGCAAATTGCCATCAAAGTTTGTTTACTACAATCAAAGCAGTAATGAAAACAGATACACGGGAGGAACCAGCTTGGTGTGGTAAATGTGTCACTGGGACTTTGGACTCTTCTGGTGGCCCATCATCTTCACGAAGTTGATGCGGCCATCCAAAGTTCTCATACGAATGAATGCCCTACGCGCGGTCCTGTCCATGCAGATGCGCATCGCCTCCATGAAAAATGGGTCAGACTCACTGTACCCATCAGAGTCCAAAATTGCTATTACTTGATCGAGCTCATCATTTTCATCGGCACGATAAGCCTTTTTTTTCTTCGCATCACTCACGTATTCGCTGAATTCTTCCATGCAGTCCTCAATAGACATCGTCTTGCTACTCTTCTTCTTTGGGGTCGAAACGGAAGCGTCTTGCATTGGGCGTTTGAGGGACTTCCCGGTTGCAATGGGTCCTCTGGTCTCATCCATAGGGGGTCAGGTGTATGGGGGCTGTCAGCAGATGGAGTTGCTTCTGAACCATGGCCACTAGCAGATACTAAGTCTCCCCTATCAACTGGCTCGTGTCCCAATAGGTTATAAAGTTGCTCATAGCATGGCGGGCGTTTGTACTTTGAACTGTTGCTATCCTGCATGGGGCATAGGTAGGACGTGTTAACAACTAACTAGTGGGGACATAAGTACTGGACTGATGTAAAGGAAAATGTCAAAGGTTGTACCCCTTGTGCAGCGGCATAGTGAAGAGGGTCACATGACACCTCACCGGTAGCCGGATCACGGCCTAGGCCTGTGTGAACTACGTCGTCACGCCAACGGAAGTAAGCTCGTTTGAGGTCGTTGTACTTATTTTGGAGTTGTTTCTTCTTGTAGCCAAGGTCACTGGTCTCACTGAACGACTTATAGATGTTCGTCCACCCTATACTGGTAGGGGCTTTGTTTGACCAGTGTAAAAGGTCTTTCTGTTGCTGAACTAGGTCAAGCAACAACGATGTGGCAAGGACATCCCAGTTAGCACGGTCATCAGACATCTGTATGAAAGTGGCAGCCCCATCTTGAAGGTTTAAGTAAATCGAGGAATGCAATTTAAATGACACACGCAGTGTAACAGTGACCAGAAAGGGACAGATTGCACAGGGATAGAATACAAGTGCGACTTACCTTTGCACCGAGTCTGCTGCGTTTGGACCCTCGGTTGGATTGACAGGCGTTAGGTGGAGAACACGATGCTGTGGATGATGGTGCCAGTATGGGCACTAGAGGGAGTGAGCCCTGTTTGGAATAGACAAAATCAAAAGGACTTAGCAGTTGTAAAAAAGTCACAGCCAATGAATATATGAATGGATGTATCAACATTCAATTCAGATAATTTAAAAATGTACTGAAATTAACTATATTGAGTATATAGTTAATAGTTGACCCATAGTTACAGCTATGTCACTCAAATGCATAGAAGTGATTTAAAAAAAGAGAGCCCCCATACAGTCACATATATAACTTATCATACAGGACATGCATATTATATGTAGGGCCGTTCAGGCACATCTAACTAATCAAACATCATGAGAGAGATTAATTCTTTACTAGTTTGTAAGTGGTTCCATGAAAAGAGTGTACATCTATATCCTGAATTTATGAATCTTAGAATATTTGTATGAAAATACAAACAAAGTTACCTTAAGAATTGAAGAAGTGCTCACAGGATGCTATGAATGAACTGCAGAAAGTCTATTGATGTACCTGTGCAACAGAAAATTCAGTTATGTCAGATAACTTTTCTAAATGTCAGCGATGTGGTACATCACATGGAAGGAAGATTTGTTTTCAGAATGCTTGGAAAAAAACATGTGGCAATGATTATATAGCTATGCAAACAGAAGTGGTCGTGATATCAGTTGAAAAATATACATCAAACCCATATTTTGACAAAATTGATGGAAACTGGAAAGCTCATGATGAGAAATTTCAAAGAACCATGTATCTACTTAATGGCATGGACTTATCAAGCAACTTCCTCAAAGGTGAAAAACCTATAGGGCTGTTAGATCTAAAAGGCTCTCAAGTTACTAAATCTGTCAAGGAATCATCTATCTGGTGGTATTCCAAGAGATATTGGTAACTTGAAGTTTCTTGAATCATTACACTTTTCAAGGAATCAACTGACAGGCCATATTCCATCAAGCATCACACAGTTAACGTCTCTTAGTTCATTGAATCTCTCCACCAACAATCTATTTGGTGAGATTCCAATAGGCAATCAGATCCAAACACTGGATGACCCTTCTATTTACACCAACCACAACACTCTAAGACCTACTTGTACAGCAGAATCACTACATATGTTATGCACAAGAACAGAGCCATTCTGAAATTTCATATTACATTAATCCAGGAAGCACAAACCCTAGGCAATCCAATACTACGGAGGAGGCTAACGAAAAGTGTCACGAAGATGCAGCTTACACATACCTGGATATGAGTCGGGGCCGGCCTCGGCCAGAGTGGGCGGTGTTGCTTCGTGCAGCCCGTAAGGGACGTCGGAGGGAGGCGGATCTGGTGGGATCCTGGGTCACGTCGGAGGGAGGTCGCGGGCTTGAGTACGTGGCCGCCGGATACCGGATCCGTGCCAACATAGGCGCCGCCCCTCCGAACAGGCTGTATACTAATTACAAGTGTGTAGGCCCACACATCAGATTTTCTTTTTCTTTTTTTCCTCCCCGGTCCTCTCTTATCCCCACGTCTACCTCTCCTCATCCGTCCGTCCAGCCATCCTCCAGATCGAATCGAGAAGCTCGAAGAAGAAATCGTCCAGACTCCAGTCTCCAGAGCACCGTGCTGGGATTCAGCGGACGGAGGCGCAGGACCCGCCGGCCGGTGGTCTCGCCTCGCGCGCGCCTCTGCAGCGCCTCCGCCGCCGGGGACCTCGCCCCTGCCGGCCTGGGGACCCGACCGCGCCACCTGGGGGACCTTGCCTCCGCCGGCCCGAGCTGCGGCTACCTAGGGAGCTCGCGCCCCGGCAGCCTGCCCCGAGGAACTCGCCCCCGCGGCCTTCGTGTCGCCGTCCGCGGCCACGCGCGTCAGGTCACCTCTGCAACACGTCCGCCTCCCTCTCGCTGTCCTCGCTCTGCCTTCTGCCTCCCTCTCGACTCGGTGTGCACGGGCCGACACGACACGGCGTGCTGGCCATGCCGTCATGCCGGCACGACACGACTAAGTGAGGTTCGTGTCGTGTCTGGGCCAAGGAGCCGGCACGGCGTGGTGGCACGGCACGACACGGCTTACCTCTCGTGCCTAGTCGTGTCGTGCCAAATCGTGTCGTGTTTAATCGTGTTCATGCCGTGTCGTGCTGGGCGGCCGTCGTGCTGGGTGGCCCAGTTGGACATCTATAAACACAAGAACACAGTGGCGCCACGCCTTTACCGGCCGGCGGCCCCGAGGGCCCGGGTCTATAGCTCCTATGTGCGTGTGTCTATATAGAATGGGACGAAGTACAATACAGATTGCAGGGTCGAGTATATTACGTGCATAAAAAAACTCGACTCTCACTACTCACTTGATTGTTTAGAAGAGGAGGATTTTCATCATATTATTCTGCATAAAATGTTTCTCGTGAAATTCATGCATTCCAAGCAAGCGTTAGTAGTTTTGTGATAGTGTAGTGTTGACATGTTATAATCGAATTGCGATGCCCACCAAGAAAAGTTTGAAACCAAAGTGATCCAACTGCCCTGTTAATGAGGAGACAAGGCACAGCTCAAGCAAAGAACAAACAAAGAGAGAGAATAAAGGATGCATGCCCAATTGCTAATTCTGGACACCATTGCATCTAGAGCTCAAGGAAAAAGCTTCTCAACATGGTGACGAGCTAGATTATATAGCAGTGTTTATCAAGGCTCAGGAACATGGCGAGCTGGCCTACCGGTGATGCCAGCGTGCACCAGCAGCGCCCACAGAAGCGTGATGAGCTCGCCGCCGCGCTGCAGGGCCTCGATGTGAACCTTGACGTTGTCGGACGGCGCAAGGTAGAGCACCATTTCCGACCAGAACTCTGCAAGGAGCTCCCACACCACGTCGTCCTCGCGACCAGCTCCGTCTCCGGCATGTTCTTCTCCTAATGATCTCCACCTTTCGGCCTCCTCCACCAGCTGCTTTCCCAGCCTCGAGCCTTTTCTCAGGACCTCGTGGGAGCTCTCAGCACTGAAGGAATCGATCAGGTGTCCATAGACTCCTGACTCCGGTACAACATTGCTAGACTTGGACGCCTCCTCTATGCCCTTCTTCACTGCCTTGTAGCGAAGCTTGATCCAAGCGGAGTCGTCTGGCAGCAGGTCTGGAGCTTCCGCCACCAGGTATGTGCAGTAGCGCGACAAGCTTTGGGCGACCACCATGCTGGCTGTGCGTGTGGAAGAGGAAGAAGCAGACCACCTGATCTCAATGAGGCTCGTGGCGATGTTCCACACAAGGAGAACGTCGGTGGTCGTGGTGACCTCATCGCCTTGGCACGCCCATGTGACGTCAAGGCACCGGCGCCGCAGCGTGGCCGTGCCGCCGCTCAGCTGCCCGCCGCAGCTCCTGAAGGAGGCGAGGACGGCGGCCTTCACCTCCGGAGGAACCTTGATCACGGGCTTGTGACGGTTTTTCGTCCTTCGGAGGAGGAAGAGGTTTTTGAAGAGGCGAATCCATGGCTGGTCGCCGACATGGCTTGGTTTTAGCAGCTCGGCCTGCCCAATCTCATCCTTCCAATGCTTTCGGGACTTGCGTCTTAGCAGACGGGAGAAGATTCTCCGGACCCAACGATTCCGGCACCTGATGTAGTGGCCAATGATGCTTATCTTGGTCCAGTCAGAGCGCACGTCGGCGACCATCCCGGAGATCTCGGTGCACGCGTTGACCATGGCGAGAACAAGAGCAGGCGCTATTATAGGGTCCCGTAGTGCGAAACCAACAACGAACGCTAACAGAAGAATTACGAGAAGTAAGCAAAGGAAAGCAGAAATGAGGAAGGACAAGAAGAAGTGGAGAGCTGCGGGCATGGCACCCAGTGAGGCCACAGGGAGAGGGGAGTAATAGAAATCGGTTGCAAATGTCAGCTCGTCGGCGATCACCCGGAAGATTCTCTCATGATTGCCTTCCGGACCGAGCAACCAATCGCAAACAAAACGGAATGCCCAGCTAGAACCCGCCTCGGCGAGCCGGTACCCAGCCAACTGCCTGCGCAGGCACTTGAACAAAGACAAGGAGAGGCAGAGATCCTTGAGCTCCGGGACGAGGCGAGGGTCACGCTCTGACCAGACGCGGTCCAGTGTGACCAGCCTTCCCCGTCCGTCTTCCAGAGCGGAACGCTTGACACGGTACCCTAGAGGGCTTTCCTCCACGTCCCGGTTCCTCTCCCCCGTCACTATGAGACGCGGCGGCACTGCCGGCGCGGGGATCTGGAGGTGGAGGTGCTCCATGTAGCCGGCGATGAGCTGCGCATTGCGCCCCAGAGCGAAGGAGCCGGTCGCCCTCTGGAAGGCGGCGAACCTGAGCACCATCCTGCAAGCACCAAGTGCCCAGAGCACTGCAAACCAGGGGAATATGTGAAACTTGTCTTGTTTTGATGTGTTGTAGATGACAAGCCCAGCCACCCAGAAGGAGTAGATAAGGTTCTCCATGGATGGCCGGATCTTTAGGCTGTCGATGTCGTCGCCAGCCCCAGGCGAGGCAATGGCGGCCACGGCCAAAGCTGCCATGTCGGCCTTTTCCTTGAGAAACTGGACGAGGACAATCGTAATAATCAGGGGGCCGATGGAAATATCCTGCATGGATGACGAGAAGCTCAAGTACGACAGGACGTAGGACATGAGTGGGAAGTACACCGCAGACACGCCCCAGAGGAAGAAGCGGAGTGCCGGATGGCTGCTGCGGCGCCGGCGCGAGCTGAGCCGCATCAGTAGCAGTGCATGGAAGGCGACCAGGACAAGCAGAATGGTGGCCCTGGTTTCTGTCCCCATCAATATTCCTGCAATCGTCAAGATGTATCCATTATTGATTGGTACGGTAAGAAAAGAAGGTTATTATGCTTAATCAGGGAGAAGATGAGGTGATTACGTACCTGATCATGCATGCATCAGACAGAACCTATCCCTGAGGTGTGCTTTGTGCAGTACCGGTGGTCGGGGATATTATGCAGGAGACAGAGTAAACATCAAGCCAAGAATAAAGCAGCTTCCTGCACGATTGTCCAGAGAATCCATCTTTAGGGCCTAAGTGTACCTTAGTTTATGCAGTTTGTGCTAACTTCGAGATGGGTGGAAAGATATAAACTGCAGGTCAAGCTTGTGGACACGTCTCCCAAGGAAAGGTAAAGACACCTCTCCCAAAGAAAGATAAAGAAAAAGGGGAAAACGGTAAAGCATACACTCAGGCCAGTTTAATTTTCAAAGAAAACATTTTCACCCGTCACATCGGATGTTCGGGCATTAATTAGAAGTATTAAATGTGGATTAATGACAAAATACATTCCATAACTCTGGGTAAAATCGCGAGACGAATCTAATTAGCCTAATTAGGTCGTGATTAGACAATATCGTGCTACATTAAACAATCTCTAATGATAGATTAATTAAACTTAATAGATACGTTTTGTGATTTCCCGTCCAACCGTGTAATTAGTTTTATAATTAGTCTATGTTTAATACTCCACCTCGTAAATGTTGCCGCCAAAAATTTTTGGCAACTAAACTGGGCTCGGCCTCCTCCTGCATCGTGGAACCCAAGAAGGGAGAGTAGATGACACGTTGTAGATGACAAGCCCGGCCACCCAGGAGGAGCAGATGAGGTTCTCCACGGATGGCCGGATCTTTAGGGTGCCGTGGATGTCGTCACAGGCCCCAGAGGAGGATGCCGAGCGCCGGATGGCCGCTGCGGTGGTGGCGCGAGCTGAGCCACATCAGCAGCCGAGCATGGAAGACGACCAGGGCGACAAGAATGGTGGCCCTGGTTTTCTGTGTGGCCTTTGCTGCTTCTGTGGCATCGCTGGTTTCTCTATCCATCAGTACTCCTGCATGCGAGTCAAGATAGATGTGTCCATTAGCTAGTGATTGGGTAAGGCATGGACAAGAAAAGAAGTTAGGTTATGCTTAATGAGGGAGAAGATAAGGTGATTATTACCTCATCAAGTGATCATGCATCAGACAAGCTAGCCAGCGTTATTATACAGGAGAAAGCGTAAGCATCAAGGCATCAAGCAAAGAATAAAGCAGCTTCCTACACGATTGTCCAGAGAAATGCTAGTATGGTACTAAAGAGAATCCATCTTTAGGGCCTATACGTACCTTAGTTTATGCAGTTTGTGCTAAACTTCGAGATGAGAAAAAGGAAAGTGAAGGATGTACTCAGCTAGCTTCCTGCATCGTGGGACCCAATGAAATTCGGCACATATGTTAGATAGTATATATTCCTTTCTTGAATGTTACTGAAATCATGTTTGGGGGCGTCTACAAAATTGAACCCATTGTGGTGCTCATTGGGAAAAATTGGAAATCAAAATTCACTTATCTGAACACCAACAGCAATGATCCAACTGATTGGCGGACTAATACTAGCATCTTACTAAAGCTTTGACGTAGACCACTCAACCGAACGAAACAGCTAGTTCTCCTGATGATCTCTGTAGAGATTATCATGCTCCACGGAAGCACCATGGAAACGAGGGCACCCTAATTTTGTATGGCTTGAGTTTCCTTTACAAGAAAAGAAAAGTGATGCGCCTGCTCCAAAAAAATGGATTTTGCCTAATGACGGAATACAAATTTCAGGTGGCCGGGCTCCTGGCCCCGTTGGTTCCTCAAAAAAGAGAAAAAAAAAGGAAAGTGATTTCAAAATCATGGATGGAAAGATAAACTATCTCCTATCCAAATAAATGCGAGTTTGTAATACATCCTTGCACTTTGTCTTGTAGAAAAGAGAAATTTTAGAGTGTTTGAAAAAAATGAGAGCCATCCATCTGGCGAAATCGAATGGGTGAAGTACCATGAAGTATTTACCGAGAAGTACCAATTTGGTGGAGCTAAGTACCAAAAATAGTGAGAAGTTAATATGATGTTCTTTTAATTATGTGTAAATCTATTTAATTCATTTTTATGAAGGACAAGAAAGGAAAGTACCTGCACTTTCTGCAAGTACCACTGATATTTTAAAAACATTGTAACAAAGGTCGAAAAGAAAATAGTACTATTTCCGACTTCTATGGCTGCACACAATCAAGATTTTAAATCAAATATCATGATAATAAAATAATCATAAGCAAAGTCATAGTTATCACAGCATAGTCTAGGCGACGCCTAGTCGCTGATTAGCTAGGCATCCAGGCGGCTAGAAGCCGATGCAAGCATCTTCGCATAATCCTCTCACATACAGCCGCCATACAGGTGGCAACAAACCTACCATTCCTTGGTGGATTTTGCCTCCGCTCATTTTGCCCGTCACAGTTCGATTCTAATCGGGAAAATGGTTGGGATAGCGCGCTGACCTTTGGAGCTCACCGCGGCAGCAGGGAGTAAGAAGGGACCTGAAGCTCGTCATGACAGCCGAGGCCCGACGATGCATGCAACAAGCCAAGCAAGAGCGTAGGAAGAGGGGCAAAGTCCCTTGTTGCTATTTCATCCGTCCTTGATGAAATATCGAAAGCAATTTTTTTTTTTTGCAAATCACACAGTAAAGACGCAGACGCTCACATACACGTATGCACACTCGTCCCTACGAATACACGCACGCAACCCTACCTCTACGAGCACCTCTAAAAGACTGAGCCGGCAAATCCTCGAGATTGACAAAGTCACCACTGGCACCTCGTCTGAAATAAATCCAGGAAAAATGCGAGCACCAGTGCCGAGTCGAGGACTCAAACTCTGGTGGGCAGGTTCCACCACAAGGAACCTTACCAGCTGAGCTACGCTCAGTTCACAATTTTATTTTAATTGTTATATCTATTCTTCTAGATTTATTTTAAGCATTGTATTGTATATATATCAATGTGGTTTTGACAAAACTTATTTGATTTTGTAACTATTGGTGCTTTTCAATATAAATTTGGTTTAAATTAGATGACATGATTTTTTTTCTATCATGTCATCTAATTTTTTTAAAAAAATTAGATGACATGATTTTCTATATAAATTTTGTAACAAAAATATCCATTTTTGTGTAAATGGGTTCATCTCAATCATTTATATCACTACAAAAAGTTTTATGAAATTTGGAGGTGATTTGGATGTCGTTTTGTTTACTAAAATAGGGCGAAAGCATCACGGGTTACCGTTCATCGAGTTAAATGACACAATGAACGAGAGTGTCAAATGAGGAACTAAAGTTCAAGTAAATACCAAATAAGGAAGGAAAAAAATTTAAAGGCTAAGAAAGGTATCAATCATTATATGAGTGTCAAATAGAGAATTCTCTCACAATTTCTTGGTGGATTTTGCCTCCTCTGCAAATGGATTTTGCCTCTGCTCATTTTGCCCGCCGCTGCGGGCCACGGCAGTAGGGAGGAAAAGGGGCCCTGGAGCTCGCCATGACAGCTGAGGCCTAACGACGAGCGGAGAAAGAGGAGCAAAGTCTGTTGTTGCTACTTCATCCGTTTTTGTTGAAAATATCGAAAGCAATTTTATTTTAACTGTTATATCCATTCTTGTAGATTTTATTTTAATCATTACATTGTATATATTTTAACGTGATTCTAAATAAAACTAATTTGATTTTGCAAATGTTGGTGCTTCTCTACATAAATTTGGTTAAAATTAGATGTCATGATTTTGTGGTAAACTTTGACCTCAATACAACATTTTGGCCACGTCATTCAACCAAAATTCATCCAATTAAACAAAATTCATTGCATCACTTTGTTTGACTCAAAGTTTGTATGGTACTGAGGCTTTGACCAAGTCAACACAAAGATCTATGCATATGCTTGTTCTCCATCCTTGGTTCCTCTGCTGCCTCTTCGCCTCGGGCTCTCCCACCGAGCCACCGCTCTCTAGGGACTCCTCACCGGCCACTGCATCTCTGAACTTGGACGGTGGCATTGGCAAGCGCATGGCTCCTTCTCCCTTCCTCCCCACCCATCTATAGCAGCACTATGTTGGGGGCGAGTTGGTGGCTGGCGCTCTCTCCCCTCCCCTACTCCCTTCTCACGCGGATGGTGGCGGCATGGCAGAGCAGCTGCTGCATCCGCGAGCGGCGGGCACAAGTGCAGCACGATCCCGACAGACTCCCCATGCTTCACGGGCTGGCCCATCACGGAATAGGCCCGTGGGCCCATGATTGGGCCGTTGGTGCAGCCCGTGGGCTGGCACGGCCTGACACAAAATTGGCCAGACCTAGCTGGGCCCATGCTAGGGCCGGGCTGGGCGGCCTGTTTGGACATCTATAGCGCGAGCGCACAGCTGGGCCAAAGCTTTGGTCCGTAACCAACCAACTGATGTGGGTTTTTCTCCCCCGCGGGTAGGGCTGGATATCGAGCTAGCTCGGCTCGTTATAGCTCGGCTCGGTATGGCTCGTTTAGATAACGAGCTGGCTCGGCTCGGCTCGTTATCTTAACGAGCTAGAAGCCCATCTCGGCTCGGCTCGTTTAGGAGCTCGAGCTGGCTCGATAAGCTCGCGAGCCAGCTCGGTAACAGCAAAAATTATAGATTCACATGTCACAACAAATATGTAAAAGCAAGTTTGCAATCAACAAATGCAACAAACCATGAAACCAACAAGTATTCAAATATCATAACCACTAATAATTTATTAGATCTCCAGGATTTCATATGTTCAAAAAAAAATTAATTTAGGACATCACAGTAGGGCAGAAACTGGCTCGTTATGGAAAAATTAGGAATACGTTTTATTTGTAAGTCGACAATAATTTTATTTGTCACAAATTTACAACACAAGTAATTAAGCTACGGGTAGGTACCACCGGGCCTACAATATCATACTTTTCTTTCCCTAATTATAATACTAAAGCAAGTATTGATGCTGTCTAATTTTTTCGTCCGTCATCATCCGTGTCGGTGAAAGTCGCGGAAAAAACATTACATGCGACGTGAAACAAGACTGAAAAAACAGCTTCCCAATCGGTTTCGGTGTTGAACCGCTCTGCGGGCCCTTCCGTGCGGTGCCTCTGTGCTAGCGCGCGGCTACATAAAGGGGAAGTGATGTGCGCTGCACAGGTAAATTAAAAACAAAAGCTTTCATGCTGGCAACGGATTTGTTTAACTAGCGTACCACACCAGTACACCATGCATGCATCGTTTTTTTATTTATGTTAACGGCTGTAGTTTTGATAGCAACACCCGATCAAACTAAAAAAGACTGTCCAGTTCAGCTATAATAATGTGTGCTAGCACATGTACTATATGGTCTGATGCATGCGCTCAATGGCTCAAGGTCGGTGAGCGATTAGCCATGTTCTACAATCTACATGCGCTAGCTCAATAGGTCAATGGCTCAAAGCTGAGGTTTGTATCATAAAATATGTTCGGCAACAGTTGTAGTAGTGAGGAACGTACGAGAGGTATGCCGGATTGATAAAGAAAAAGAGAGAGAAAAGAAAAATTGAAGACAAGAATCGGTCTTTCTTAAAAAAAGACAATTAAGAACCGGGAGAGGCATCACCGTTGAATTGTGTACATGCTTGGTGAGGCCTACCGAACGACAACGTTCAAAGAAGCAAAGCCAAGGAGAAACACCATGGCCGCCAATGAGAATGGATATATGTGAGTGTGGGTTTCATGAGATAGTATGGACATCGGTCGCCACTGCCGATAAGAGAAGATATTATATAGAGGTTATCATCAATCGTATATAGGAGCTCCCGTTGCAACGCACGGGCATATTAGCTAGTGTTACATAATGTCATTGTTCTTTAAGGAACATATATATGTTTTTTATGGATCATTGTATCATGGCAAGATTGTAGTGCTAGGTGGAACAACAATCTTAGAGTGGCATTCGGTATAGCACCAGCACTGGAAAAGGTCACAGCTGCCGGAAACGTTGTCGCTGCTTTCGGCTCTGCATGCTCTGCCGCAGTCGTCGTCATTAAATAATAGCCAGCACGCTCCTCTGTAACTGCCGCTTAGGTGCTCGTTGCAACCATCCCCAAAACCCTCCGATGGCTCTACATGAACATACATACATACATACATACATACATATATATATATATATATATATATATATATATGTATATATATATATATGTATATATATATATATGTATATATATATATATGTATATATATATATATATATATATATATATATATATATATATATATATATATATATGTATATATATATATATGTATATATATATATACATATATATACATATATATATACATACATATATACATACATATATATACATATATATACATACATATATATACATATATACATACATATATATATATACATATATACATACATATATACATATATATATATCTATATATACATATATATATACATATATATATACACATATATATACATATATATATACATATATATATACATATATATATACATATATATATATATATATATATATATATATATATATATATATATATATATGTATATATATATATATATATATATGTATATATATATATATATATATATGTATATATATATATACATATATATATATATATATACATATTACATATATACATATATACATATATACATATATATATACATATACATATATACATATACATATATATATACATATACATATACATATATATATACATATACATATATACATACATATATATATATATATACATACATATATATATATATATACATACATATATATATATATATACATACATATATACATATATATATATATACATATATATATATATATATATATATATATATATATATATATATATATATATATATATATATATATATATATATATATATATATATATATATATATACATATATATATATACATACATACATATATATGCAAGAGCGTTGCTGTCGGTTAGCCTGCGAAAAGAGTAATCGGAAGACGACGACATCGCGTCATGCGACTTGTTATAGCTTCGCGAAGGCGCGCGTACCAGCGGTGAGGATGACGAATAGGAGGACGGCGGTGGCGGCGGCGGAGAGATTCTTCTTCCTCGGTGGAAGCTCCATTGTTGTGAGAAGCTAAGATCGAGTGAGCCGATGATGGATGAGCTGGTGAGAAGTTTGGCTATATATACTACATAAAGAGAGAGAGATGACGCGTGTCGAAATTTGGATGCTCCGTCCAAAACCTCAGCATGAAATTAAATTATCGTACTAGCAGACCGAACCTGAATAGAATATTCTGACTGAAGAGTCTTCGGATCGGAGAAAGCAAAAAGAGAGATGACGCATGTCGAAATTTGGAAAAACCTCAGCATGAAATTAAATTATCGTACTAGCAGACCGAACCTGAATAGAATATTCTGACTGAAGAGTCTTCGGATCGGAGAAAGCAAAACCTAGAAAACTAAGCCTCCCTGGCCGGTCGACGCGATCCGGCGAGTCCTCCGAAGCCACTGCCGGAGCAGATGGGAGGAGGCTGCGGATTCGTATATATTCAAATTAGTCCTTTTGTGTTCGTATTCGAGTACATTCGAATTCGAATTTGTGTTCGACAAAAAATATAAATATCCAACAAAAAATATCTGAATTCTATCTATATACTAGTCCATCAACCCGTGCTCCCGCACGGGCTAGTGATTTTTTTTGACATAAATATTTTTAGTTATTATTTTAATAAGGGTTAAAAATCATTATAATATACTATTGTTTGTTTCATTTATTGTTTTGATTTGTTAGTATGGCATCATATTAAGGACCACATAATTTTGCAGCATAAGGCAAACACAATTTAAATATTAATGATCACTGGTTGTAATGATTGTCTTAAGATCAATATATTTTAAGATTATAGTGCATATATAGTATTCTTAAACATTTCTAAGAAGTACAGTTGAATTTATTATTATTTAAAAGATCCAAGACAATAAAAGGAAAATCACTATGTTTCATATGTCTTCTCCTCGGTATAGCTTGCGTCTATCAGATATCAAGAAAATTCAGTATAACAGACTTTTTACTCTTAAATATTGGGCATAGTTGCTTCATTTTCAGGGATCTAACTCATGCATTCTAACCTCATCCTATTTCACTTATTAAAACATTATTTTTTCAACACTATGCATTGCATGTCCTTGGTAATCCAACTATGGTATATTTTACGTATTTACTATATGCAACAACCATTCTCTCCGGAAGTTAATACATCCAATCTTGTAAATTGTTAATACGAATGATGACACAAATAGGAATTTTTCTACTTTTTTTTGGGGGAGGGAGGGGGGGAGGGACTCTATATGACTAATTGTATAGATTCATTTCCATATCCTTTATCATATAAAAAATAAATACACCAATACACATTAATGATAGTTAAAAAATCAATATACAAAATTTTTTTGTTCTTTTATTTTTTTAAGCCTGTTGCTTCTGATGGATTATAGAAAAGCATAACAACTCTCTTTTTATATAAGGATGTACATGGTACCTAATTTGTTAATTGATCAGCTAATGATCCTTTGGGATAGATTCCATGATTCTATCACTAATTTAAACATGGTAGAGAGATTAAAGACCTTGAGATTAGGTGAGAGAGCGTGAGAGTTTTAATTTTGTGTTACATTAATTTGACCGACATGGTAGTTTAGATTTAATATGGTAGAGTTGATTATTTGTATTAGCTATTGGCCCTTTGGGATATATTATTTATCTTATTTAAATATGGAAGAGAGATTAAAGACCATAAGAATAGGTGAGAGCATTAGAGTTATAATGGGTGAAAGTGTGAGAGATTCTCTATTTTTTATTTGGTGGTTTAGAGATTAGGCGAGATGATATAGTTTTTCATTTTAAAATTTTAGATACACCGTAATTAGCTGTGGCCGGTAGGATGTTGGACCTAATTTTTTTTAGTGGTAGATGTGGTAATTAAGAGATAGATTTAGGGGTTATTTAGATTAATTCTTCATAATGGCATAGGTGGGTAATTCTACTATCTTTTTCTACGGTGTCCACCTAGGATCATAGGTGGCTTCATGTGGAGGCTCCTTTACTTTTTCTCTTTTTTCAGAGTGTCCACCTAGGATCTTAGGTGTCTTCACGTGGAGGCTTCAAAAGGAGTCTTCAATTAGTAATAGTAAGATAAGATATATATCATTTTCATTTTTAGATGGGAGGAGCGGGGGATGATGGATGGCTCAAAATGGCTCCCGGATCGAGAGACAGATACGCGACGATTAGAGGGTCGAAAAACATGCACCAGCGGCAGAACAACGGGGTGGACGGGTCTCTTTTTTAGTTCTTTTTATTAGTTGTGAGAGAAGAAACTTCTGCTACGGTTTCACGGGTGTTTGGTTCTCAAGTAATAATAAATCCTGTCACATCAAATATTTTTATATCATTTACGAGGATTAAATATAATTTAATTATAAAACCAATTGCATAAGTACTACTCCCTCCATCCATTTTTATAAAGCATAATATGACTTGACACAGTCTCCTAAATAACACTTTGACCATTTATTTGTTGTGTATTATATTACTTATGGTTGTAAACTTATAATTATAGTAAAGTATATTTGATTACAAATCCAACTAGTTTACATTATAAAAATAAAAAATAATAGTCAAATTATTTGTCAAAGATTGCAAAGTTTGAATCTTGATATGCATGTGCGCCTTATAAAAATGGATGGAGGGAGTAGTTTTTTTGAGACAAATCTAATGAGCCTAATTAATTCATGATTAGCACATTGTTACTATAGCATCACATTGGCTAATCACGATCTAATTAGACTTAATAGATTTGTCTTGCCAAAAAGTAAAGGATTATGAAATTTGTTTTATCATTGGTCTACGTTTAATATTTCTAATTAGCATCCGAACGTCGGATGAGACGTGACTTATACTTTTTTACTGCAGGAAGCAAACAGGGTCTCATTCTCGTATTCAAATGGAGGAAAAATTTCGGACCCAACTGAAATAATTAATGGGTAAGTATTGGAAACTTCGTACTAGAATTCAGACATTCAGTTTGTTGACCAATAAAAATGTTTGTATTTAGATGATGTTTGACTGAATTTGGCAAAATTTTGACCGAGAGGTACGGTAAGGAATGGATTAGAGTTTGATTCGCACTTTTGCAAGGATGGGAGAACTTTGTTTGCTTGTTCCGACTCTAGATTTGATTAAAAAATTAAATTGGAATGAAACTTTTGCCTCACATCACTCTGATGGCATGCAGTGCTCACCTCAGAGCAACAATTCCTAGTGTTGGGCTGGAATTGCTGACCAGTCAACTCAAACACCTATAGCCATCTCGTTGACCTCCGTTGACTCTATCTCCACGTCTTTGGCTCGGCTGCTGCTCCGCCGCCAGGCCACCACTGCCCGGCGACTCCTCGCCCACAACCTCATCCCTGAACTTGGCGTAAATGTCGCTTCTGTAAAACTCCCTTGTCCTCCACACGAGCACCAGCGACACGAGAGCGCCGGCAGCCACGGCGGCCGTGATGATCAGGAACCACTTCCTGAAGCACTTCCTTCATGCCTACGCACGTACTGTCGTCCCCGCCGGCGGCGGCATCTGGGAGGGTCCCGCCATGCTGCTTCGCCACCTCGGTGTCATAGAGCCTCCTGGCGAATCACAAGATAAGTTTGGGGTGTCAAATTTCTATTTTGAGAGTCCATGGACCTAAGTGCAGAATGAGACAAGTCCGCTGGTGTATTTAGTTACTACTAAAATCAAGCGTACACAACTGTTAAGATCTATAGACAGTCAACTCTTAGCTAAAATTTAAAAATTAAAATGTATTGAGATGGCAAAATATATGACGGTCGCACGAGGTGGAGGAGCACACAAGTGGAGCAGGTGTGTTTGAGAGAGAAGATAGGTGTGACGGAAGAAGATAGTCATTGGATCCTTTGTTTTTCTTGGTAGTGTCAGCTGCATCGGTATCCTATCTATTATATATATACAATAGTATTAAAAGAAACCACAATTTTTTTTTGAGGGAATCAGCAGGGGAGCCCCCTACCTATTGTTTTTATATATATGTAAAAGATGGAAAATGTACAGGAGATTTACAGAGCTTTCAAGCTCAAAAGAAAAAGCAGCTAGAGTTAAGGGAGACTACTCAGAAAGGATTGTAACAACAAATGCCTCTGCGGCTTGGCTTTTAGCAAAACTAAAGCCATCTCCTCCAAAAAAAAGTGCCTTCCATCTAGGGAAAGACAGGCTGACAAGATAATATTGTTTCTATGACACCAAATGCACCAGCAGGCAACCATAACGACTTCTCTGAAGATAGTCCTACCAAAATCTGATCGGGCCTGAGTGATCATGTCCAAGTGAGGGAGAGTTATAGGAGCTGGGGAGAAGACATCCTGATCCCGGCTGGGACCTTGGCGACAGCGACGACCTATGTGGTGGCTTTAAGAGGATTAGCGCTTAATTAGTTGCGCCTTGTTTAGTCTGCTTTTTGAGAGCTTTTGTTTACGACTGTTGCTTTAAAGAATTTTTTTTTTATCGAATACGCAAGAGAATTGCGTATCTTTGCATTAAGAAGGAGCAAGAGTTTACAACCGCACATTCCGTGCTCACGGTGGGAACAAAAACTACATAGCCCTATCACATTGAGAAAGAAACCTTACAACCTGCTGGAAACGAAAAAACTGCTCACGTTGGGCTACTACTCGCGAAATAGACGATCCAAGTTTGCAGCGCCTGCAGTGATGCTTTAAAGAATTGTAATAAGGATTGGTTGTGTGCAAAACTCTTACAGAGGCCGGAATAAAATTTCCTTTTCTAAAAAAAATAAAAAAATGTGGTGGCTAACTAGGACGAGAAATCAAGCACTTAGGCGTGTGGGAATGTACGGGTTGCCCATACGGCCATACTGTTGTGAGCTTAAGTTTTAGCCAAGCAATGTTCGTTAGTTTTCATCGTCGAAATCCACAACATGCATTTACGGTCGCAGGAGTAGGTTTTTACGTTTTGCTGGTACATACGTGCTCGATCGAGAAAATACAAATTTACTTTGATCTGTAAGTCGACAATAATTTTATTTGTCACAAATTTACAACACAAGTAAGCTACGGGTAGGTACCACGGGATCTACAATATCATACTTTTGTTACATAGGGGGTGTTTAGATTGCAAAATTGGCAACTATTCACCCGTCACATCGAGTCACATCTTCTCTCACAGGCTCGTCTGCATTCTATACAAATGAACTGCCGCGACCTGCATGTTTGTGACATTTTGTGGCTTCTGCAACACCGCCAGTGTAACAAACTAATTCAATATATCTTGCATAATTAAATTTCACTACTACAAAAACAATTTGTAAAAAGCGGGTAAAATGGCATTTCCAGGGTGGGCAAAGCGGGTGACGCCATCACCCGCCGGCCTCGCGTCCCCATGCGTTGCGCACGTGGGGAGACGGCCGCACCGGCGCCACCCACCTGGTGCCCTAGCCCAAGGTGTGCAGATTAAGTTTGGAAGCACGAGTTCAGTACTAAATTTACGATATCAAGAAGGGCCTGACGACATGGAACTCAAGCTCTGAATATCTGTAAAATTTGCAGCTTCAGTTATGATGGGCAACAAGCGAGAGTAGAACGCAGGGATCAGTACTAAATTTATAGGATCGTTTGTTTTTGCAGTTTTGAATTACAAGCCTTCATAAGAATGAATTACATGGAGCACGACAAACTTGCTTCGGACAGCTCATCAACTGTTCCTGCCGTCAACAAATGGAGTCAGGGGCCATGCCTAGTATATGATTGTTCTGCACGCGCGTCACTGGTCTTTTATTCGTATTGTTTTGTATTCGTATTGTTTTGGAAAGAGAAGTATTAGAGAAGGAATATTTCTACAGTTGAAAGAAAAGGATTTAGAGTAGATTTCTAAGGCAATCAAATGCATCACATATGATAGTATTTTATGCAGGATTTATTTGTAAAAGGGTTTTTAATATTTGGGGAAATTAAAAGGAAGTTGTATTTAGTTTGAAGTAAAAATTTAAAGATTCATATTTTTAAATGTTCTAAAAAATAAGGGATGTTACAATAATGATAGACATGGCACTTGGAAATAATTGACTTTTTCAACCCCAATTTTGACCACTCGTCTTATTCAAAAAATTGTTCCAAATATCATATTTTTTGTTATAGCTTACTTTATTAATATAAGTACTTCAATTATAACTTAAATTTGATTATATTTGCACAAATTTTTTGAATAAGACGAGCGGTCAAACTTGGGGTTAAAAAAGTCAAACGACCTATAATTTGGAACGGAGGGAATATTGTTCAACATGGATCTTATATTGTACAAATTAATGTTGTTTTATCTTGCCTTGATCGTCTAATTCTTGGTATATCAAGTAGATTGATGGAACTATTAATACTTGTTACTTTATCAAATATAATTGGTTAATCTAATGTGATTTAAATAGCTTGTTACAGTAGCTCGCTTGCTGAGATTCTCCAATCTCACTCTTGTTTTTCGAGCTCCAGGTTGTCCTTTGAAGCTATCATGGAGGGAAGTGGGTTAGTTGGACAACATACTTTCTCACACAATCACACATAATGCCAATATGTGTTTTTTCTAAGTTTATGATATGTTAGGTTAACCTTATTGTTGTTCTTATGGCTAAAGATATGTGGTTGTTGTGTTGGAGAATCACACTCATATCTAGTCTATATATTTTGTTGCTTCCATGTTGTGCTTGTTTGAAGATATATGCAGCCGAAATTTTCTAGTTCGGCATTTTAGTGTGGTTGTGTAGTATCTTAGAGCTGCGTGATACCTGGGGTGTTACAGATGGTGTCCATGACGTAAAAATGGTATGCGGGTTGATCTTGGGCGAAGCTAGAGGAAACTCTGGTGGAGGCTCGAAGCGCATAACGGGGACTACCAGGGTTATTTTGATTAAGTCGGGTCGATTAGGAGATCATAACCCAGATTAGTCGGGATAACTTAAGCGGTTTCTTACAAATAGGATCAGCATATCCACGCTCACCAGCGCCTGCGAGATCGAGTAGTGGGTGAACGTGTGCCTTAGAAAGGAGTTGAGGCAGCACTACTGGAAACGGCATGTTTGCCGTGTGTTCGGTTGTTTGCCGTGTGCTTTTCATCGGGCATACGGCAAAGAGAAGATTTGACATTCGCATCCACGATAAGAAAAAACACACGGCAAATCAATAGTTTGTCGTGTGCTTTTTTTTTTGCACACGGCAAAGCAATAAAAAAATTTCTCTTTCCACCTCCAAATTTTTTCTACTTTCCACATACAACATATTTCATGTAAAAATTTGGTACACTTTTGTATTTGTTTGCTATATTTCACTAATTAATTGCATTTCAAGCAATTTTTTGGAATAAAGTCAAATTTGAACTACAAGTGCTCTAAATAATAGGATAAAATGAGTAAAAAAATGATATTAATGTTATTTAGCCCAGATTGAGACCTTACCCGTGAAATGAAAAGAAATTTCGAACATCTTGTCCATGAAACACGATCACGAATGTGTGTCCGAATGATTTTTAAATTCTAAAAAAATAAATGAAGTCTGAAAATCATAATATTTATCAATATCTCATGATATCATACGTATAGTTCGTGGTAAATAATGGAGAAGGTTTCGCACAATTCGTCACGTATGATGCTTATAAACTGAAGCATCTCCGAAGAAGAATCAGAGAGTTGAGAAGGATGCGGTTAGGTTTGGAGTGAATGTGACGGTCGAATTTGAGTTTGACTTCGAAACCTTTCCTGTAGGCAGTAGACAACATAAATCGTTCCATGTAAAATTTTGATAATTTTTTGGAACCGTTTGATTTTTTAAATTTTTAACTATAATTATAGAATTTTGATTGATGTAAATTGAATTTGAGCTATAACTGCATAAAATAATGAAATAATATTCTTAGAAGCCTTAAATATGCGTTGTTGAGTGAATTTAGCCAGAGATTTTCAAAATTCATTTCAACAAATTAAGTATAACACATTCAGAAAAATTAAAAGGGAAAAAATGGAAAAATGGGCTCTGTCGTGTGCCATCCTGATGTGGCACACGACAAACCCGGTATCCAAATAAAAGAGCTTCCTCCCTCTCCCTCTCTCTCTCTCCCTCCTCTCTTCCCCTTCCTCCCTCCGTCCGCGGCTCCCTCCCGCCGCCAGCAGCCAGCCGTCGGCCGCCAGCCACGGCCCTGCCTCCTCGCTCTCCTCTCTCTCCCTCTCCCTTCCTCCTCCTTTCCCCTGTAGGGTCGAGGCCGGCCGGCGTTGGCGTCGGGCCGCGGCGGGGTCGAGGCCGCGGCGGGGTCGGGGCCATCGGTACTTGCAACTCGCCGTCCCCGAGCTCGTAGTCCTAGCCTGCGCCCTCTCCGGATCCGAGCGTGGGAGATCCGGCGGCGGGCGTCTTCCCCGGCGGCGGCCCCCTCCCCTCTTCCCCTCCCTCCCTCCCGGCGGCTCCTCTCCCTCTCGCGACTCCTCTCCTCCACCCTCCACTTGCCCTCATCAGAATGAATCAACTGGTGAGGAGGGGCGGCGGGGTGAGGAGAGGTGCACTACGGGAAATCCCAAGTTTGCCGAGTGTCTTCATGTTTGCCGAGTGTTTTTTTTCGGGCACTCGGCAAACAACTTGTTTGCCGAGTGTTTTTCAAAAAACACTCGGCAAAAAAAAAACACTCGGCAAAAATAGGGTTTGCCGAGTGTCAAAAAAAACACTCGGCAAAGATATTCTTTGCCGAGTGTCAAAAAAAAAACACTCGGCAAACAATATCTTTGCCGAGTGTTTTTTTTTTGACACTCGGCAAAGGTCCTGTTTGCCGAGTGTTTTTTTTTGACACTCGGCAAAGTCATAATTAAAACCACATTTTGAAGTAGTAAATCAATTCAAATTAAAAAGTTTTGAACTACAAAGTTGTATAACTTCTCAAGATGCTGAACTTTTAGTTTGGTCATTTCTTCATTCGACAAATTCATATGAATATTGTTCACAAAATCTAGATCTCTCGTAGAGTTTCCTGAAACTATAAGAGAGATCTATAAGATTTGTGAACAATGTTACTCTCACTACATCGGATGAAGAAATGTCATATATCAAAGTTGTAGATCTTCAGAAGTTATACAACTTTGTAGTTTAAAATTTTTTAATTTGAATTTGTTTTGCTAATGAAAAGTACGTTTGTAGTTCTCAAAATTTAAAATTTGAGTTTTTTCAAACGACCTCGGATGAAAAAACAGTCAAAATAATAGTTGTAGATCACAATGAGTTATGAAACTTTGTAGTTGACAACTTTTTCATTTGAAATCATATAGTCAACGAAAACTAAGTGTGAATGTTCTCAAATTTGAAATTCAAATTTTGTAAATGACCTCGGATGGAGAAACTACCAAAATAAAACTTGTAGATTTCAAAAGTTATAAAACTTTGTAGTTGACAAGTTTTTAATTTGAAATCATTTAGGGCCTCAAACAAGTAATTTACACTCAGTTTAGTATAATACGGTAGGAATCAAAACAATATCTAGTCACAAATGAGAGTGTGGTGCAGTGGTAGAGAAGGTCATGCGCGAGAGAGAGGTCGCGGGTTCGAATCCCGCCGACCGCGTAGCGCGCGAATTTTCCGCGAAAAATGGTGCGACTTGCGACATTGGAATAAATTTTTTTTGCTATTATTTTTGGTTTTTTTGAGCACTGGAAACCGGCTGTTTGCCGAGTGCCAAATAGCACTCGGCAAAGGGTTTGCCGAGTGCCCGAGAAAAGACACTCGGCAAACAGCTCTTTGCCGAGTCACTGTTTACCGAGTGCTGTTTGCCGAGTGTAACACTCGGCAAAGTGTTTGCCAAGTGCATTTCGGCCTTTGCCGAGTGCATCTGGCACTCGGCAAACAGCCGGGTTCCCGTAGTGGTGGTCGCGGCCAGCAGGGTGGCCGGCGAGCGGATCTAGGTAGTGAGTCCCCCCTCTCTCTCTCTCCTGGATTCGGCGGGTCCGCGGCGGCGGAGGCGTGGGGTGTGGGGAAGCAGCAGCATTGTGGTGGTGGTGGCAGCGGTGGTGTGGTGATGGTGGCGGTGGCGTGGTGCTGGTGGTGGTGGTGGCGGCGGCGGTGGCGTGGTGGTGGCGGTGGCGGTGGCGGCAGTGGCATGGTGCCGCGGTGGCCGGCGTGCAGCGGTAGTGGCGTGCGGGGCCGGCGGGGTGGTGGTAGTGGGGAGGCAGTGGAGCCTACTGCCTTTCTTTTTTTGACTTCTTTTGCCGTGGGTCAAAAACGCACACGGCCTGAAAAAATGCTCACGGCAAAGAACTTTTTGCCGGACGGAGTTTACCGTGTGCATTTGGGCCTTTGCCATGTGCCCTGGGTATACGGCAAACTTGCAGTTTCCCGTAGTGCAAGAAGATGATGACGGTGGCGGCATGTAGGTGGTGCTCGCCGGTTGCTCTGACATTGGAACGACGGCTGGAATCCTAGAATCCAATCCACCTCATTGCATTACGACATTACTTCTAATAAATGGAAAATGTTCCTCATTCTACGTCATTGTAAAATAAAAAAACTATAGTTCTAAAGCATAAAACTTAATATACTAAGCATGAAACATGAGAGGATCAAGTTTCTATCCTTTAGAACACTTCAATGAGTGAAATCCCCAATAAATCTTCAAAAATCCGGCATGACCTCCCCTAAATCGTCATGAGAAGGTTGAAGCCCGAGCTTGAAAGAATGGCTCGGACCGAAGGAAGGAGAAGGCCATTTTATAGGGGAACTATTAGTACCGGGCTGGAATATGGCCCGGTGCTAATACGCCCCTATTAGTACCGGGCTTTCCCCAGGCCCGGTACTAATGGGTGTTCGTACCTGGGCGCATCCGTGACACCTCATTAGTACCGGGCTTGGGGAAGGCCCTGTACTAAAGATGTGTCATGGGTGCGCCCGGGGAAAAAAGTTTCGGCCCGGTACTAATGTTTTCATTAGTACCGGGTAGCAAAATACCCAGTACTAATGTGATTCGTGCCCCAGGACCAAAAGTCGTTTCCCCAGTAGTGGTCAGATAATTGTTCTTTTAAGGAAGGCCGCCAGGAAGGGAATCATTGTACCATGGCCGGATTGGAGTGCTAGCAGGAGCAACAATCTTAGAGTCGCATCCAGTCCAGCAAAAGCATTGAAAGTGTCGAGGTTGTACTCGGCAGATATTTGTCCGGCAGGCACCCCGCTTCGGCGAAGATTGATCACGGTGACGAACAGAGAGACACGGGATTTTTATACTGGTTCGGGCCCTTGAGATCGAGTAATAACCCTACGTCCAGTTGCTGCTTATATTATTTCGTCGAGTACAGATTACAATGCGTAACAAGTACCCTCGGGTGGATTGTCTAAGATCATGAATACCATCTACGTACAGGACCCCCGCTATTTATATCCAGGGAGACGTGCCTTACAAGACAAGACAGACCTAAACCTAGTAGGACTCTAGCTATCTTCGGGCTTTCCTTCTGCGATCTGGCCATCGTGTCTTGTTCGGAGTCTTGATAGTTCGGAGTCGGTAGTCGGTAATCCTCGTGATCGGGCACCCTGGTATTATGGCCTCAACAGTAGCCCCGAGCTTATCTTGTTCAGAAAAGGTTGATTGTTCAATAGCCTTCGGGTCTTTTTGCTCTTCGGGTGATTTCTGGATATGTTAATACCTCGTCAATCACTTGTGCATGAGAGCCAGAAAAGTTTCCGAACTCTTGAATGTTGAAACCTGCATCTGAATGATAAGGTCAAAGAAAAATATCAGCCATAATAATAATAAAAAAAAGAACTGTTCCGTCTTAGAAAGTAAAACGCCCCAGGATTGATGTAACAGTTGCCCAGTGCATTTAAAACCCACTCCGCACGTCTCCCGAAACTTTAGCAGCGCACGCGGCATTCACGGCTCTGCTCCGGCTCCTCGATTCCCGTGCGAAGCGCCGCACCCCTGGGTCTTTAAGTATCAGATCTCCTGGATAGATTTGTACTTGAACCTTCCATTCTAAGCCTTCTTCCTCCCCTCGCCATGGGAAAGAAAAAGCTCAACCGCAAGTTCAAGCTTCCTCGCCTCCTTTTCGGAGACTCTCCTCGCAGCTCCGGCGAACAACCGCCCGACAAGCCGGAGGACCCGCCGGCGACGACACCACCCACTGCTCCTCCTCAGGCTCCGCTCCTGGCCCTCCCCTGGTACGGGGATGAAGGAGTCGAGGTCAAGCCACCAGAGGAGCAGGCTCCGGTGATGGCGCCTCCGTCTCCCGAGGCTGCTCCGTCGAGCATTGCCGCCGGGAAAAGCCCTGCATCTTCCTCCCCAGCCCCGGCGTCTCCCCTCTCCCTCTCCTCCGACGACGAGCCAGAGCAAGGAGGGAGCGGAGCCCGGCTGAAGCCAGAGGCGGCGCACGCAGGCGCATCTTCGTCTTCTGCTCCGGTGGACACCAGCGGCGACGAGGAACTTGCCCAGCGCCTCTTCGTCTCCCTGAACCGCGACCTGATCGGGATCCCTGGAGACGGAGCGCTCGTGGATCTCGTCAGCGACTCTGAAGAAGAGAACGCGGTAGATGATGATCCACCGGCGAGCACGCCATCGCCCTGATCAGACTGGTTGAGAATCATCAACCCAAGATCAGGGCGCTTTTGTTTTTTGATTTCAGGATAGTTATCGATCCCATGTGAAATGTACTCCCTTTTGGATTAATGAAGAAATTTCACTTGATGGATGTAACCAAAGTCCTTTTTTTTGTGCTTGGAAATTTGTCTGTGTCAATCTGTTCATGAAACTGCTCGCCCAGAAACAAAATTCCCGAACAGAAAGTTGCTTCCGATCAGACTAACTAATTTTAGTATGTTCGGGAAGTTTGACCCTGACCAAACGTGATCGGGGCATTTCCTCGGTTCACACCAAACGTTCGGTCATTTAAAACTGGTAGCTTCCCGAGTAAGCTAGCAATCCTAAATGCATTGAATTTGACCTGCACATTCCTCGAAACAACGCGTGCCGTAGAAAAAGGAAAGAATCTTTTTGACCCAACAGTCACTGCGGATTGCGCGGCTCAAGGGCAGGTTTCTCGGGGTTCGTGCTCCCTCGCAGAACCATAAAGCCCCCAGGCACGGCCGCCTGGACTCCATTTGGGCCCTCGTCTTCTTCATTCGCATCTACAGAACACTCGTCATCTTTCATCTGCTTTCTTCCCTTCATCCACCTGCTCCTCCAACTTCCTGGGCTAGCTCACGATCGCCATGGCGTCCACGCACCAATCTTCATCTGGCACTGAGTCCTCAGGGGACCAGAGCAGCGCCGCCGCCGGGCGAGAGCTCCGTAGCGGGAGCACAATCTGCACCTCGGACAAATATTGGGACAAGTCCACCACGACGGCCAAGCAACTGCAGAAGTTGGAGGACCTTGGACTGCTCCCTGACACCAGCCTCTTCCCTCGTCGGCATGCCAAAGGTCAGGTGTATCCGACCCCCAACACCCTTGAGATGGTGACGTTCTTGGAGTTCTTCCATTGTGGATTCGGGGTTTATCCTTCTGATTTCTTCCACAGCATCTGCGAGCATTACCACATAGAGCTCGTGCACCTTAAGCCCGGCGCCTTGACTATGCTTAGCGTCTTTGCCTTTCTGTGCGAAGCTTGGTTAGGGATTAAGCCTTCACTGTTGCTGTGGAGATATTTTTATACCCCTGCATACTACAAAAACCAAGTCATGATCGGGTCCATTGGTTTTTTCTTGAGAGATCGGGAGATCTATATCCCCTTTCCAGTTAAAGATTGCTGGAAAGGATATGAGCGTCACTGGTTTTACATCACCCTTCCCCAAGCCACAGTGGCAAAAGGGAAGTATCTGATGCCCTATCTCAAGGAAGAGACCAAAGCCCTGCCAAGAATCACCTCGGAAGCATATTGATTGGGTCCTGGAGCTCCGCAGCGCTGGTCTGACAGCGGTTCATGTAGTAGAAATCTTCATCAGATGGAGATTCATCCCGCTCATGACTCACGACCGCTATGCCTGGACGTTTAGGGGCGACAACGACCCGAACAGAATGAAGCCCGATGGTGAGCCTTTGTTTTACTGTTCGATTGTTTTTCTGAGTTTGTTCGGTCATTTGATTTCATGACTCTTAAGTAGCAGTTGTCCTAGAGACAGAAGTAGCCGCGCGCCTGAAGAAGATGTTTGGAGCTGATCCCTCGAACTGGGAGAATGTCCCAGCACCCTACAGCGCTGACAACCCTCCGCCAGAGGTAAACTGTCACTCAGAAAAAGCTTTTTCTTGATTAATATTGATATGATGCAACTCTTTTTCCCCGACCAGGCCCCAGCTATTGTTGATGCCCCCGCCCAGAGCGGTGCCATCAATGTTGAGGAGGAGGGAGATCAGCCCGTTGATCAAGGCACCGGGGCCCCGACCAACGAACAACCTGAACCATCACCTGGTTTGGAGAAAGAGGTCCCTAGCAGCCCCAAGGCGATTATCCCCCGAACCCGGAAACGCTCTCGCAGTGTGGAGAGGACAGTTCCGGATTCGGGAGTTCTCGGATCGCTCAGGTCCGCCGATCTGCAGCCCAGTCGTGATCCGCCTCGTCCTGATGCCAAGGTATCGAGCATGATCGTATTCGGGCATTTATTCGCAGCTTTTGATCGCATAACCAAAGCTAAACGTGCTCGGGAGATTTCTCGACAGGAAAATCGTCCGACCGCACAGTCATCAAAGCTTATACCTGGTGCCAAGAGATTTAAAGTCAAGATCCCGACGGCCGAGTAAGAACTCTGACAATCTTTGATTATGCATGAGCACTTTTCTTAGAAAATGTTGTTTTCACTGTATCTGATTGTTCGGGAATTCAGGCAATCCGATCCTACAACCTCTCCTCCTGTCAAGCCATATGCCAAAGAGAAAACTCCCGAGCCAGACTCGGCGGCTCAACTTGACAGTACAGAGAAGACTGCAGAGATCATGGGACCCATCCCGACGCCCCTGGGCCCGATCATTAGCACGCTCTCGGCAGGTGAGGAGCAATGGCGTTTGCTAGATGCTCGTGCCTCTGCTGCGGAAGCGTCTGTGATCAGACTGGGAGTCCAGGTGACCGTTCTCCAGTCCGAGAAAGAAGGTACATGTCTTACGTTTTCATGCTTCGCTTATTGAGTCCTTATCTGCGAACTTTTGCTTACGCGCTGCCTTTGACCCTGTAGCTAACTCCAAGAGCATTGAGGTGCTCGAGAAGAAGAGCTCAGATCTGGAAGGGAGGCTGGCAGTTCGGGATAAAGACGTAGCTGATCTGACCGCCCGTCTTGAAGCATCAGAAAAGTGCAGCTCGTCCTTGGAATCCAGGCTGATGGAAGGTGCCTGCGTTGCTGCAACTCACACCATCGGGGCTTTGAAGAGCCACATTCCTGATCTGGACGTTTCTCTGCTTTCCAAAGGCTTCAAGTGCTCGGCGTCAGAAGCTGAGGTAATGTTTGATAGCCTTACCCCACTAGTGGAACCATTTGTCAGAAAACTTGATCTCCATCTGAGTGATTCGGAGGAATCACTTTGAACACTGTGCAAGATTCCTGTAATAGGGCAAAACTTTAACGGTTTAGAATGCGACTATAATTTGCGAAACATATGCTTGCATATTTTTGCGTAAGTCTTACAGCTGATCGGTGTTTTTATGGAACTTTTTTAACTGATAGCTTTGTCATAGCCAAAAAGTCCCGTTACCATAAGCTATTTTGGAATTGTTTAGTTGCTGAGACACGGGCGGCCTTCTGAACTGTGTAATTCCTTGTAGTCATGTTGTTCGGTAATTTTAGCATAGCCTAGCTGTCTTGAATTAAAAAGCCCGATTCTTGCGTGGTAGTAGTACCGTAGTAGCCCCCGGGCTCTTTTACAGTCATGTAGGCATGCTGAAAAAGAGTCTAGAAGTACTAAACCGCAAGAAACTTCCCGATCAAATGGGGAGCCCCCGAGCATAAGGCTCGGGACGCATAGAATAGGTCTGAAAAGAAAATTTTCAGCATGTACTGTTCCCCGGCTCTTTGTTAGTGTATGTAATATGGTAACAAAGAGTAGAAACAGAATAGAAAATACAAAACCCAGCCCCCGAGCGTAAAAGCGAGGGTGAGTAGAGTGTATAGAACTTATCTTTTTGTTTCGTTGGCGCTGTAGGCGACGCAGACGACGGTTTGTATCTGCCAAACCTGATGGTTGGTCTTGAACTGTGCACGATTTCCATAGTTTAGGCGTAGAATCTGCGTAGTTGATCCATATTCCACGTGTTTGGCAGTATGTCTCCATCTATCTCCGCGATCCTGTAGGCTCCTGGTCGGGCGATATCTACTACAATGTACGGCCCTTGCCATGGGGAGGACAATTTAGTTTTGTCCTTGGTGCGTTGATCCAATTTGAGCACCATGTCACCAATGCATAGGCTTCTTTGTCGAACATTAGCATCATAGTATTGCCGCAATTTTTGCTGATATTGGGCTACTCTAAAGCAGCTGCGTCACGAGCCTCCTCGAGGAGGATTAGCTCATCAGCGCGTCTGTCAGGCTCTTCAGTCTCTGAAAACATTGCCACGCGAGGGGCTTGTAGTCGGATGTCGGATGGTAGAATCGCCTCTGCTCCATACACCAAGAAGAAAGGTGTTTCGCCTGTTGCCCGATTCATAGTGGTCCTCATTGACCAAAGTACTGTAGGGACTTCATGAATCCAGCGCTTGTCATAAGCTTGCAATCTGTTAAAAATTCTCTTCTTGATGCCCTGGAGCACGATGCCATTGGCACGCTCTACTTGCCCGTTTGTCTTCGGGTGATTTACCGATGACCGATCATGCCTGATCCCGTGGTCGTAGCAGAAATCAGAAAACTTTTTACTTTTAAACTGTGTTCCGTTATCAGAGATTATCTTGTTCGGGACACCGAATCGTACGACAATGCTCCGTAGGAATTTGACAGCTGCCTTTTTTGTGATTTTCTGAACTGGCTCGGCTTCAACCCATTTTGTAAATGTGTCAATGCCAACGAACAGAAATCTGTATCCCCCGACAGCCCTTGGGAAGGGCCCGAGGATGTATATACCCCAGGTGGCAAAGGGCCATGACAAGGGTATAGTGTTTAAAGCTTGCGCAGGTTTAGTTTGTTTTCGTGCGAAGAATTGGCATGCCTCGCACTTTTTTACTAAATCGCTTGCGTCTTGAAGAGCTGTAGGCCAGTAGAAGCTCTGTCGGAATGCTTTCCCTGTTAGATATCGGGGAGAAGCATGTGATCCACAGATTCCTCCGTGAATGTCGTGGAGAAAACTAATGCCCTCGGTCCGTGTGATGCATTTGAGGAGCATTCCATTGCGGGTTAGCTTGTATAATCGTCCGTCAACCAATTGATAGTTCTTGGCTTTACGATGGATTTTCTCCAATGTGGCATCATCATCCGGAATAGCTTGGTTTATGAGGTATGCCCGGATTGGATCCATCTAGTTTTCCTCGTTTCCAACTAGAGCGGCGGCTCGGGCCGTACCGACCAACATAGACTCCTTGACGGATTCGTTGGTTGTAGAAACTGATCCCTTGGCGGGTTTAGTTTTTAGGTTCGGTAATGAAACCGACACAGATGGCTTAGTAAGAACTTCAAGTAACACGTTACCTGGGAGCCGTGTGCGTTCTGCAGCTGCCTTTGCAAGCTTGTCTGCGTCGCCATTGAATTCCCTTTTCACGTGCCGTACTTCAAGCCCATCAAATTTGCTCTCCATCCGCCTATATGCTTTCAAGTATTTAGCCATGATCTCGCTCCGCGCACTGTACTCTTTCATGACTTGCTTTGCAGCTAACTCGGAATCCCCTTTCACAAGCAGCCTTCTGACACCAAGAGATGCAGCTATGCGGAGACCTGTCAAGAGTCCTTCATACTCGGCAACATTGTTAGTAGGAGTTGGATCAACAAAATTGATTTGTAATGCGTACCTGATGATGTCATTGTGTGGTGAGATCAGGACCACCCCAGCCCCCGCGCCTGCTCTGCAAAATGCTCCGTCATAGAACATTGTCCAGTGTTCGGGATTTTGGGCAGCTTCTTCGGGTTCGGGGTTTGTCCACTCTGCGATGAAATCTGCCAGAGCCTGCGACTTGATGGCAGTTCTGGGTATGAATTCAACGTCATAAGCCCCCAGCTCCACAGACCATTGAGCAATCCTACCCACAGCATCTCGATTATGTAAAATGTTGCCTAGGGGGTAAGTTGACACAACCTTGATCTTGTGGCTCAGAAAATAATGCTTGAGCTTCCTGAAAGTCATTAGTACAGCATATAATAATTTCTGAATCTGAGGGTACCTTGTTTTGGCATCATGTAGGACCTCGCTTACGAAGTAAACGGGATGTTGTGTTGTAGACTTTTCTGTTGGTCTTTCGACCACCAAAACAGTGCTAACAACAGTTGGTGTCGCAGCTACGTATAACAGCATCTCTTCTTGTGGCTTTGGCGGGACCAGTACGGGCATTTTTCGTAGGTACTGTTTGAACGCCTGGAACGCCTCTTCTGCTTCTGCCGACCACTCAAAACGATCAGTTTTACGTAGCAATTTGTAAAATGGCATACCTCGTTCACCTGACTTGGACACGAATTGACTCAGGGACGCCATCAATCCTGCCAACTTCTGGACCTCGTGTCGGCTGCGTGGAGACTTCATGTCGTCGAGTGCCTTGATCTTGTGCGGATTTGCCTCTATACCTCGTTGGGAAACAAGGTAATC